>JAKSZT010053929.1:60526273-60687969 GCA_026826555.1 Tolypeutes matacus | reverse complement strand
TTTACTGCTCCTTAAAGTATATGGTTTATTCCTCTTCCCTTTCTCCCACATCCTTTTACCATGTCCTAGTTTTAATTAGGGAGAAAATATTTTTTACTTCATTGTTGTAATTATCTGAGTAGCAAGAATTTGTGATCCTAAAAAGGAGCAGGTTGTCTTCCATTTTCAATATTAACCCTTTGATAGACTATCCCAGGTCAGCTCTGAAATCACTTGAAGACTAAGCTCAACTGCTTGCCACAACTGCTCTTTATAGTTGCATTCAAAGAAGAGTGGTTAGGATGATAACTTCCTTGAGGAAATGTATTTTTTGTTCTTTAAAGAAAAAATCTAAAAATGAATACAGATAGGAACTGTTGCCCCAATTCCCTGCTTATGAGGATGGAATGAAAGCAGATCAGAGGCTCCTAATTAACAAGCCCTCTCCCTTATCAGAAACCATCTCCCCTGAACCCATAATATTGTCCCAGTGCCTGAAATCTTTCTTCACCCTTGTTCTTCCTTGGGTTTTGGCCCAACTGGCCATACTTCTTTCCAGGATTTGCCTTTCATTCTGACCTTAACACTTTGCAATTCCTTAAATCAGTGGCCTTGCTAATCTCTCTTTCCTTATGACTGTCCTATAAGTTATCCCTCCTAAGATTCCTTGATAGATAGAAATGAATAAACAAAAGAAAAAGGTCAAAGAAACAAGTTTTATATGAATCACTAAGTTTGGTTTAGCACTCTTTAAGCCCATATTTCAACAAAACTGGCCGTGTTTGAACAGCAACTCTTTCTGGATCATGCCTTCATACATCTTGTTACATAGATAATAGGAGGCTCTCTTTTGCCTTTTCTCCTGGTCTCTAATGCTACCATATATTTATTCAAGCCTCATTCCATTTGATTGCCCAAGGCACGAGCAGTTGTGTATTCAAGTGCTATTTAACAGTAGAGATTCTTTCTGCTCATACTTACTTGTTGCCCCCAGAGCCTGTCACAAAGGGGTTACAATAGCCTTCTTTTGCCTTATGTAGAGTGTCCTTGGACCTGAATACCTGCCACCTCAGCAGCTAAGAGTTACTCAATTACATAAAAACTTCCCAGCAGAGTAATTTTCCAGCAACAGAAAGACTCCCCAATTCTGTAGATTCTAGAGGAAGGCGTTGGACTCATGGTTTGTTTAGGTCTTGTTTGGTTAGGTTTTTCTACTGTGAATTACCCAGAGGAGGAAAATCAGCAGAAAGTTCCTGAATGTGTGTGGAGTAAGAATGGCAAGAACTGTTTATATCTCTTTTCACTAATACTGACATGCAAAAGTTTTGCTAAGTAGAGATGTGAGCATATTGCTAAGGCCACTTCTTAAACTTTCCATATAATTCATTATTCATAGATCCAGTCCTGTAACTAAAACCGATTCTGTAATGGGCTTGATCATTTTCAGAAATTATCCATGGTGCCTGGGGGGGGGGGGAATTCAGCAGTCACCTCCAGGGTGGAAAATTCCATGTAGACAAGGTCCTCACAGAATTGTTCTGTGACCTAACCCAGATTATTCTTTCCTATACTTGGCAGGAGGCAAGGCATTTAGTTCATAAAATTATCCATTTGCTCATTTCTCACTTTCAGAAATATCCCATGTGTTTCATTCAGAAGGTCTTAGTTGCAGACTCTGAGATTTCCTCCCTTTTAAGAAAGACCCTGGAGAAAAAACTCCATCCCCTCTGGATTACCTTTTAGTGTGATATGCCATGTCCAGGTGCACTGAATCCAGATACATTAAAATGATCAAATGTGTTGATTACCAAATGCCACACAATGCTGAACCCACACTTGTTAATATTTTCTATGATTCAAAATATAGACAGTAACTGTGGGTTGTTTGCTTCTCGCAGCGTTTTTTTATCCTGGATAATGGAATGTTAAAGTATTCAAAGGCACCACTTGATGTAAGTAGCACACAAGGCATGTTTCAAAGATTGATTTAGATTTCAGCTTGAAGTGAGTAAATACCATAATTATATGCTTTATGCTATAGTTACCAACTTTGTGCATTTCTGTGCCTTTAAAATTTAGTGAGCTACTAAAACTCTGTGTTCCATAGATGGTATGTTTTATGCTTATACTCAAGCTAGTGTCAAATCTCAAACTGGTATATGAGGACTTAATTTAACCATTTTATGTATGCTATTAGAAACACAAGCTTAACTGTAAGGTGACACACTAATAAAATGACCCTTTCTCTTGGAGAGAAAATCCAAACAGGCTGTTTGCTGTATCTGTCAATAAACTGCTTTTTGTGCTTTTTTTGAGATTTAAAGCAACCTTTGTTCTGGTTGATATCCTTTTAAAACTTGTCTTTTAAATTTCATTTCTGTTTTATACATCCTCATTTCTTGGGAAATCCCCAACTCACTAAAAGAATTCCATATGTTTTTCTTTGATAAAACAATGTAATTTGTATGCAAAATTAGAACTTTCCCTCCTTGTTATCATTGTGGTTTAGGGGAAAGAGCAGAAGACTCAGATTTACGTTTTGTTCCTGTCCCTGCCTTTCAGTCAGCTGTGTGTCCTTGATCAAAAGAGGGCAGCCAGAAGCTAGTGCCTGCTGCTCTGTGCTCTCTAGTCCCAGCTGCCCGATTCTGCCCCAACAGCTGTTTTCCAGCTGATTACTTGGGGATGTTCCTGGTTGTCAGTTAAAGGTTGGCCATAGTTATTTTAGGAACCTTTAAAGATGACTTTTTTGGGATATAAGCTGTGCAATGTAGAATTATAAAGAATTGATGTTATAGGTTATGCCAAAATCAGGAATAAGAGATGAACAATTCTGCTTAACTGAAATTGATGTGGAGTCACTGCAACTTCAGCTACCCTCAGATTAAGAGAACCTTAACCATTTTCTCTTCTTCTCATAGATATGTTAAAGAGTACATTGAACGTACTTAAAATAGTACAGAAATACATCTAATGGTAAATCTTTCCAGCCTACTTACTAGTCTTTTGATTTCAGATTCAAAAAGGGAAGGTCCATGGGAGCATCGATGTTGGCCTCTCAGTGATGTCAATTAAAAAGAAAGCTCGGAGAATAGACCTTGACACAGAAGAACACATCTATCATTTGAAGGTGAAATCGCCTTTAAACAGTTTCTCTGCCATTGTCAAGGGAAATCACTTGCCTACGTCAGTGGCAAGCAGGAGACTGATTTCAGTTACCTTCTGTTGTTCATTGTTTTAGGTGAAATCCCAGGACTGGTTTGATGCGTGGGTCTCCAAACTGCGCCACCACCGATTATATCGTCAGAATGAAATTGTGAGATCGCCAAGAGATGCTAGTTTTCATATATTTCCTTCAACCTCCACAGCTGAATCCTCACCAGCTACTAATGTTTCCATGGTGGATGGAAAGGTATAACTGTTCCTTTAAAAAATCAGCCTGGAAGTTGCTAAGAAAATTTTGCAAACATATAACAATCTCATTTGAAAAAACCAGAGAGAGAAAGTTGACTTTGCAGCCTAAGCTCAGAAGACAACAGTGACATTTGGCATCAAAGTTAATCACAAGTATAGATTAGGTTGAGATGTGGATCACCAAGAGAATTAATGGTTATTTGTCCTTTCTATAAATGACTGCATCCTAATTTTATGTGGCTTTATAGGAATGATAAGAAGTAATCAGCATCCTGAAATCCAGTGCCTTCCTGGAGGTGGTAATAAAGAGCTGAAGACCCCAAAGTTTTAAAATGAAACTTGCTTTCCTGCCTTGCGCTTTAATATATAAATGACCCAGAAAGAGACCAATAAGTTTTCCTGTGAAGTTAATGCGAGTAAGTGGGACATAATATAAATAGTAACCTATTAAGAGTTACCAGGTACTGTGTGAAGCACTTGACATCCCTTCATCTCTAATCTTTAATATCAGCAAAGCTCAGAGAGAGTAAATAATTTGGGCTGTAATAAGAGTTCATTTTCTATGGTGTTGGAAAGCTGCATATTAAAAAAGTCAAGGTTAAGACAGGCTAGGAGGCAACTATTTGATTCAATAATTAGAATTTTAAAAATATAGCCATATTGCACTGCCCAGATGTGCTCCAGCTTCATAGTTGTGACATGAAATTGAGAAGAGAGACAGCTATGAAGAAATTGGCTGCCATAGGAATTGGGATCCAGTTTCAGAGCAGATTCTGCTTCTCTCTTCTTATTTACACAGGAATGTATATAATACATATATCCAAGTTTCCTTTGCAATACATTGAAAAATCTCATAGAGTAACTGCAAGACTAATCAAATCAGATTAAATGAAATATTACTCTATTCAGTTTTTGTGATTTCAGTGGAAATTACTTAATTAATTTTTGTTAAATCTCATTAATTGCATTTCATATTGGCTTTCAAACCTTATATTATGTCATTCTTTGCCAGCCTTGCCAAGGACGATGCCTGTTTAATCATCTTTTTCCTAGGGATAGGATATTGGATTACCAAACAGTTCTGCAATGAAGGGGAATGAACCAGGCAGTCAGAGGGTTAGAATGAGAGGCCAGTAACAGAATAACCCAATATAAGATGGCCATCGTGGTCCCCAAGTTTCCCAGCATCTCCTGTGTTCTTACCACAGGGTAGAATGAATTTCCAGAATTGGTCCGAATTAAATGCGAGATGTATCCCAGATGGATCTTTAAAAAACATGTGTGTAATTCTTTTGTTCTTCTAGCTTTTGCCTATGTCTTTGGCACAGAGTGTTAATAAAAGATGTAATATTTTCTTCCTTGTGTTATTTGCTAAATAACTTGGGTGATATCTGAGAATGGAGAACTGAAACCAAATCCTCCCACTGTTTGCCTTTGAATAAGAAAGCTTCTCACTTCTGGTTTTCATCCAAGATCTATTTCTCTAGTTATAAATGACATACCTCAAAGATCTAACTCTGTGAAAGATTTCCATTACATTTATCAAAATGTAATAAAGGTTGAAAAGAGCTTTTTATCACTTTGCTTGCATTCTAAGTAGCAAATTATGAGGCTTCTGAATGTTAATTGGTTTGTGGCCCTGTGTGGGTAATAAGTCTGAGTTTGCTAAGTATGTGTATCATTCACTTCATAATGATTTAGAAGAGACACAATCAGTTATAATTGAAGACTAAAATCAAATATGGATTTTTAAAGTTCAGCTTCTTGGGAAATATGTTTCTGCATTTTTCTCCAAGTGTTTACTGTACTCACCTTAGTACCTATGTACTTCATACAACTTTAGTTTAATTTAGTGCACATAAAATCCCTTTAATGGAAAGTCTATCAGCTCTAGATAATAACAGCTTCTCGAGACCACCTTTTTATAGGTTGTAATTTCCAATATGCACTCAAACCATTACAGAGGTTGCTTGCTGATAGATAATGTGTTTAAGAGTCCCATGTGGTTGACGAGACCTTGAGCTGATCATAAGGGTACAGCTTTTGAAAAGTAGAAGCCTTCAGACATGAGCTGAGTACTGGACTAAGAATACTGTATCACATATGGCTTACTGAGTAATTAAAAAATACTGGGAATTTGGCTGCAGGTACCAGGATATATGCCATACTTAAATATTATCCCTTTCATTGAATGATGGAGATAGCAGTTTGATCAAAGTATTATGTTGATGACATTCCTCATAATAGGGGCTTATGAATTTTGGCTTCACAGAGAACATGCTACCTTTTAACAAAGAAGCTTCCTCCATATTTTGAGTGTGCCTTTTCTTATTTTCTTTTTTTTTTTTTTTTTTAATGTTTCTTTGAGGATACTTACGGGGTTTTTGTTTTTTGTTTTTTTAACATTTAAATATACTGCCTGCTTAGTGTGACCAGGCACTTCATCTGTATTTTTATTCATTGTAGGTACAACCAAATAGCTTTCCATGGCAGTCCCCTCTACCATGCAGCAATAGCCTTCCTGCAACCTGCACGACTGGCCAGAGTAAAGTGGCAGCCTGGTTACAGGACTCAGAAGAAATGGACAGGTGTGCAGAAGGTTAGTTCTTTCCCAGCATGGGCTATGAAAATGAGCCAGAGAGAGAGAAGGAGGGAGAGGAATAGTAGGTGCAGCACCTTTTGCCCCCATTCCCCTTGGATGCCTTGACCTTTCCTTTTTCTTAGTTTTCTAGACCATATATTTCTCCATCCCACGATGCAGGCTTTCCTGTCATTTCTCCTGCACACTCAAAACTACCGAGTCTGATTTTGCCCTTAACCTGACTACCACCCGCTAAAACCCTCTCACCTCATTTCATTACCAGTTCCCTTTGGGCTTCATTAGCCTCCCATACCCCGGAGCCCTGGCAGCCATGTCAGCGAGTGCTGCCTCAGGAGAACCCTCCACCCGCTCTCCTTGACTCTCTGCTCTATCCCTGTTGCAAGGTCGGTTCCACAGCTGCCTTTTCTGCTGCTCTTTCTTGCCTGCAGAACAAGGGGGTGTTCCCTGATAGTGCCGCAATGAACGGCAAAATTCCAGTGTGCCGCAGTTTGTCCCCCGTTATCTGCTAGTGCAGTCCCAGTATGGTTCAGTTATAATTATTCTGAACTAATAGATAATTTCCTCATTCTGCCATCTCCAAGCCTCTTACTCTCCAGAAAGCCTTTCTCCTTCTTTGTAGTTGTCAAAGCTTGTTCCCAAACTTGGTCCCCAGACCCTTTCATTTCTATGAAACAGTTTTCATTTGACCTTCAGAAATGAGAAAAACAGGGGCAATATAGAAAGTGTTTAACAAGGTAAATTGATTTCATTTTTAAAAACTAATTTGAGTTTATACTGGGCCTTTTTTTATATTAAAATATTTTTTCTTTTATGAAATTAAAAAAAAAAGTAGATTATTTTTTGATATCCTTACTTTGAAAAAATTTAAATTTGTCCATGTTGGTCCCCAAACTAAAAAAATATTTTTATTTTTTATTTTTCTATTTTATTTTATTTTTTTACTGTATTGCTCTGTGAACTCCAAAAGTCTGAAGCATTTTTGTCAGTCTAACACACCACACCCTAAATTCCATCTTCATGTGAAAATAGGATTTTAAGAGTGAAGTCATATTCATAAGACATGTCCAGCCGACATTTCATGAAAAGGGTTTTCATTGGACGTATTTACCAAACACATAGACGTTAATTTGAGTACATTAACTTCAGGTTGGGAAAAGATGCTGAATTTCAGTTTCCTAAAACCCCACAGGTTTTCTCAGCAGTAGTTCTAGCCATTTCATCCTCTCCTCTAACTTCTGCAGCCTTACTCACTTTCGTGGCATACACATCACCTACGTTGCTGAAAAGATTGACACATGCACTGGGGAAATAGCCGTTCATCCAACCAAAATGAATAGATGGGCGCTTTCATGCCAAGAAGGCCCAGGCTGGGGGTGATGCAGGTCTCCTGCCTGCTTCCAGATGCCAATGAGACTCATTGCTCATGCTCTCTCTCGTCTGAGGGATAATCCTCCTCCCCATCCCAAAGTATCTACCTGTATCCTCCACCCTGCCTTTCTCTTCTCCTCCAGGATTTATTGCAGTCATTATCTCCTCTCTTGGGGACAACCTTGTTCTCTCACTCTTTACCTTCCTGTTTTCTGCCCACAGACTCCAGCTTCTTGCTCATATTTGACTTTTGCCCTTTTGCTCTTTGGACAGAGTACTCTTGGTAGCAGGAGACATTTGATTTCCTACCTGTCCTCAGGCCTCTTCCTCTTACCTGCCCTGTAGGACTTTATTTAAACAGCCTCCTCGCTTAAGTCCCATGAGGTTTCCCTTCTTCTCTGGCTTCATTCTCTGCTTCGCTGGGCTTCTCTGGCCACCTTTGGTTGTGGAGATGACCATGATTGAGTGTATTTACCTTCTTCAATAGTAGTAGTAACTGTAGTTTTTTGTATGCTCATTATGGGTCATCACTGAACTAAACCCTTTAAATATATGGTTTTATATAAATCTTCAGAATAATACCAGGCAGGGATTATGAACCATATTTTTATAGACTGGGGAAACCAAAGCGCAGAGAGATCAAGTAACTTGCCCAGGTTGCACAGCAAGTACTTGGCAGAGCTGATGGGCTAACCTGGGCCAACTTGATTCTAATTTACTATGCTTTGTGCTTTCAAGATGTCAGGCACACTTCTAATTTCAACAGAAATTTCTATTTTGATGATGATGGTAGTGGTGGTGCTGGATGTGGGAATGATGAAAGGTGGTGATGATGGTGATGGTGGTGGTATTAGTGGAGGGGGTGGAGGTAGTGTGGTGGTGGCGGTGTAACAACTAATAGATTATGGACCCTTCCCTTGTGTCAGACACTGTTCTAAGTGTTTGATGTGATTAACTCATTTAATCCTGTCAGGTATATTTTACAGAGAAGGAACCTTAAATACCGACAAGTTAGAGTACTTGACCAAGTTAACACAACTTGTAACAGTGGAGCTGGAATTCACACTCAAGCAGTCTGACTCCAAAACTGGTACTCTTAATCACTGCACTGCAGTCCTCTTCCAAAGGCAGAGAACTCTCTTTAAGTTTCAAGTCGGCATTCCCAGCACCCCACCTTGCTGTGGGCCGTTTCCATCTGAACGATTTGGAGCACCACCACTTCAGCCTGGCTGAAGCTGAACTCCATCTCTCCCCTGAAAGTGGCCTCAGCTCCTGGACGTCCCTCTTTCTGTCTGTGCTATTGTCATTTCCCCATAACCACCCCCAAAACTTCAGAGTCATCTTTGACCCTCCCTCCCTGGTCATCCAGCTGATACTGAGTTCTCTCTGTAATTTCTTTGAAGACACTCCCTCATTCCCTTGGATTCTATCCCTGCTTAGTGTCTCTTTCCACTAAGACAAGGGCTGCCACTCACACCTTGTCTCCGGGCCGTCATGCAGGGCCTGGCTGGTCTACTCATGCTCAGGCTCTTGCTCTGCTGCTTCGTCCCTCCAGGGGCTCGTGGGAAACTGCCCTCCTTGAACATGAGTGCAGACCTTGTGCCAGCACTTAGCAGGCATTATTCCACTGCACTCAGCCATGAGAGTAGATATTGCTACCGCCCCCACTTTGCAGATGAGAAAAGGAAGGGCATGGAGGTTAAGGAACTGGCTCATGATCCCGCAGCTGCTGTGATAGAGAGGTTGGGACTCCAGCCAATTCACATTGAACTAACCACAAAGCAAATTCTTTTTTTACTACATAATGTTCCCTCAAGACTGATATTTCTTAAAATATCTTTTGTGTGAAACTCTTTAAGTGGTTTCCATTGCTCTAAGGCTTTAGTCTAAACTGCTTAGCCCAGCATTTTACATCCAGACTTTCAACTTTCTGGTCCTGCCTGCCCTTCCAACCTTGCCTTCAATAGGTCCTCTGAGCAGAGTCCATGAGTCCATAACACAACTTAACATATTTGCTATCTCCTGAACATACTGGCATGTTCCCACCTCCCTGCCTTTGCATAGGTTGTTCTTCCCAACCTGGAGTGCCCTCTCCACCTTTCTCCACCTTCCTATTGTGCTGAATCTTTCTGAATGATCTTTCAGACCCAGAACAAATTCCACGCTTCTTTTTAAGTCTACTCTGATGAGCTCAAACTACAGTAACACTCCCTTTCCTAAACTCCCATAGCACTTTGTTTTGGTCCATATTGATCAACTGTCACAGAGAGTGCTCAATATTGAGAATGGTTGGGTTTCAAAAGTTTATCATGTAACATCTTATTGAACCCCTGATATATCTGATTTATTGTTTAATCCTTAAAATGAATCACTGTCAGTAAACCTGGAATCTGAGGGGATTGCTTGGATCTTAGAATACATTATTTTCCATAGAAACAAAATGTCAAATGATTATCCTCTTGTATATACAGCTATATATGACATCATTTAAAATGGGTACATGATGGTTCAACATACAAATTGTTCATTGTGGTTTTTTACCACCAAAATGTAAACTCCATTCCATGAATCTTATCTGATTGCTGTAATCCCTGTTCTTAGACCTGTGCTGGGTCACGGTGTCCTCCCAATCACTGGTACTTAAACAGAAAAATGAATGAATGACTGTGGATGTATCTTAACTTCTTTAACCACTCTGCATTTGTATGACATGTTTCTTTTTGGAACAAGGCAGGGCCTGATGAGGAAAATAAGTAAACTGTTAGTTTCTAATTTTTCATTATTGTAAAAAATCTAAGCAGTCCTTTCTTGGCATAATTTTTCCTTTTTTTTTTCCAATTCTAAAATTAGATTTTTAACCTTAAGCTAATGAAATTCCAGATATTTCTTTTTTAAGGTATTTTTATTGTCTTGAGCAAATCTTTATAATCCTTCTGTACAGCTAGATACTTAAGCAACCAGTGAGATCCTTTACTTCCATATTTCATATAGTAAAAGAATGGTGTGGCATTTTCCAAGTTAAAACTCTAGCAGTGTGATTAGACAGAGTGTCATCAGTACTCCTTAAAGGCCATTTCTGATTTTCTTAAAACTTTTCACCATCTCAGTTGCTACTCTAAGATAGAGAAGTAAATATGACTATCAGCATTTGGCAGGGATGAAACTACCACCCAAAGATGTAAAGTAAGTCTCCTGACTCTTGGTTGTAGGTTTTTTACCTTGAACCAAATTCATTCACGAACTTCTTCCACTCTTCTAGACAAAGGGTTGATGCTATTTTGATAGTTTTAAGCCCCATTCCAGACTTCTGTATTGCTTACACAGCACAGTTTGTGTAGAGTAATCACAACTCTTAAGAACGTGACTATAACATTTACTCTGTATAGAAGGTTCAATGACTGGTAACAAAGATAATGTCAAATCAAGTCCCTACCAGCACGATGCTTACAATGTAGTTTTGTTCTTTAAAAGGCAAGTTAGAATTTAGGTCCTTTTCTAGCCATCCCCTTTCTTTCCCCCTTTCCTTCCTTCTTTGTACTACTTTTCTCCCTCTTTCCTTCTCTTTTATCTTCTGTATTTCTCACCTTTCCAAGCCACCTTACCTTATTTTCTTAGGGGAAGCAGGGTAGACAAGTGGGAACAAGGGAGCTGCCTCCCCTGAAAGGAGAAGGCGGGAAGCGGAGGGGCCCTGGCCTAGGCAGTGCTCTTCCTCCCACACCTCCATTGGATTGTTCTCTTTCTGTAGGATTCTAAAGGCCACTGATGGCCAAGAATTCCCTGGAAAAACAGCACTTGAGCAGCCCAGCAAGGCTCCATCAGGAGGCAGATGTGGCTGGGCCCCAGGTCAATTGCTGCTACCCCACCCTGCATGGAACATGATTCTGAGCCTTCTGTTAAGGGCCTCATAGGAGTTACCTCTGCTTTATTTCTCATTTAATTGATTTTTTCATTGTAACACTTCAAATACCTGTCTATGAATCTTTTTGTGCTTTTCTACATGTAGGACTAAATATCACCTTTTATTGATAGGAAACAAGTTTATTTAAGTTTATTAAGGTATTGCTTGATGAATTTATATTTCTGTTCTCTAAGGTGAAAGTTATTAAAATTATTTAATGTTTCAAAAATTCCACACAAAAGATTATGGTAGAGGTGAAAGCAGGTAAGTAGAATAGAGGTTTTAATTTTTCCAAACACAGAATTACTGTATACTGTTAAGACTAGTGAACTTTTAGTGAAGCTTTATCTTTGTTAGTTCTAATGCCAAGCCAAGTCTAGGCACATAAGGACCTATCGAAGACCATTTTTACTGATAAAAACTCAAGTTAACATAAGATTAAGTGACAAATGAACACAGTAAGCACATTAATTATTATCTTTTTGTCTTTTAAGTTACCTTTACTACTAAATTAATGGATGGTATTTTAGGAATAGTAATTTTTTAAAAAAATTCTACCAATGTAACTTTTATCAGTATAATTCCAACATATAATTAATCAAAAAACAGTATTTTTAAATTAATTAATTTTATTACCAAACCCACTGATCCACTTGTCTTAGATAGCTTAGTCCATACTGATGTTGTCTAAAGTGGAATGATGCTCTGAAAAGGGATAAATGCTGCTCCCTTCAAATGTGAGAGAATAATAATGTCACCATAATCCCATATTGTTTAGGATAAGGTTTAGCACTGGTGTGTTTATTAAAACATATATTGCTGGGCCCCACCCCAGAGTTTCTGATTCAGCAGGTCCAGGCTGCGGCCCACAATTCTGCATATCTAACCAGTTCCCACACGATGCTGCTGCTGCTGGACCAGGGTCTACACTTTGAGAATCAGTGATTTAGTTTAGTGTAGCATCTCTAATAGGTGTGAAGAAATCCATTCATTACAGTATTGTTAGTGAGCTAAATGTGTTTATTTGATATTGTATTCCATCCAATTTTTCTGAACTTGATTTTGACTCAACCTAAATTCCAATCAGCCAATTGTTAATAGGAACAGATAGACAGATTCCTAAGTATAAAACTCGAGGACCGCTGACATTCCCTTGAGTGTGCTTTCCGTGTGATCTGAGCCATCTCAGCAGGAAAGTGAGCACATACAATGTGACTTTGATTTTATGGCTCTCTACACTAATCGCTGTTAACTTGTAAGAGTGAACTTTGAAATTATCTAAAAGAATCAGTAGTTTTATGGTTCTAAACCAGAGAAGGGTCTGTTTTGTTTCCTTGTCAGTTTCATCATCACATAAATAGGGATCTGTGGAATCATGTTTGCCGTAATTTGGAATGACTCCCTTTTATCAGAGCTAACACCCCCCACTCAGTTCTAACATATTTTTATTTCTGATTTTTATTAGACCTTGCACACTGCCAGTCAAACCTTGTGGAACTTAGTAAACTACTTCAAAATTTGGAAATACTGCAAAGAACTCAGTCAGCACCTAACTTTACTGACATGCAGGTAAACATATTGCCACTGCTGGTAAAAGGACTTAAGATATTACTCATGATTTTACTGGATTGTTCTATGAATATACAAGCTAGTGTTTAAAGGGAAATAACTATACAGACTTGTTAAATTCTGGAGTTACTCAGATATTTTTAATCTCAGTGTCATTGTGTTAATTAATCTGGGCATTTTTAAATGTTTTACGTTTAATGCAAACTAGCAAGAAGAAATAAGTATCAAAATCATTCTTCCATGTTTGTGTTGCATTAGAAATGATAACTTAAAAGATATAATTTAGATACTCTCAGAATTATTACCAACTTTTCATGTAGAAAAAACGCTTAAGTTCTTTGTACCGTTTTCATTCTGTATATCAGAAAAGTACATTTTATAATTAAGCTCCTGTCTGCTTTTAAAGCCCACTATGCATCAGACATGCCATTGTCTCCCAGCTGATTTGCTTACAATTATCTTAACAATTTTTCTTTACTAACTTGCTGTACTCTCTTTGGCTATACGTGTATCATCTGCTTGAACTTAATAGTACTTTGTTGCTTTTAACTATTTGTGTAATGTAGGCTAACTGTGTAGATATTTCAAAGAAAGACAAGCGGGTCACAAGACGATGGAGAACAAAAAGCGTCAGCAAAGATACAAAAATACAACTGCAGGTACAGACTTTTCTTTCCCTTCTCCTGTTTTCATATACTTTTACATTTTTAATCAACGTATATCCGTTCTTGTAAGTTCGATTGAGAGAGCAGCTTAACTACTTTAAAGCCATATTTAAACTGTTATATTATGCAAAAAGTAGGAAATCTATTGATATTTCTTACTCTGGCAGAAGTGAAAAGAATTTAAAAGAAAGGCTAAAATTATTCAATGTGGCTGCAAAGTGGCATTTTCATTCTCAATTATGTCCTTTGAACCATTAAAATATATTTTCACCAAAAGTCACTTACAAATCTAAACTAAAAATCTAGTGAATCATAATGAGCACCCATTGATATGTACTAGATTTCAAAAGAACTTAAGTGTCAGTTTTGTCCAAACTTTTATCTATTGAGAAAAGGGACTGGGGGCATGATAGCCTAGAAATCAACAAACCTGGGTTCTAGTCTTAATACTGTGATTTCTTGGCAGTATAATCTCTTGCAATTCAGTTTAAATTTCCTAAGCTTCCATTTGCTTCTGGCTAAAGTGAGGGTTAACTTGAATTTCCTTTCAATACAGTATTCTGTGATTTTACAAAAATAGATATTATTTGGCCATCAACAATCACCTTTAAAAATCTGAATTAAAGCCTTAATGGCTCATGATAAATCTACTTGAAATTTTTTTGGAATAAATTATTTATTTGAAATATATAGTTTTAAGTTTTTAAAGTAAGATCCCCTTTAAGCTATTATTGCAATAATACCTCTTATATCTTAAATCATATTACTTTTAAATCTTTCGACTAGCTTTATTTATGTCTTAAATCCTATTACTTTCAGATCTTTAAACTAGAATCTTTACTCTTCCAATCCTAGCTGTATATTATAACAGACCCTTGCCCTGCACTATCAAAATTGGACTTGTGACTTGGCTTTTCTTTTTATTACACTATAGATCAATTTACATTCTAATACCAAGGAAAAGAAAATAATTCCTTTCAGAATTTTTCAATGTTTTCTAAATAACAAAATAATTTTTCTTTAATTCTGACTATATTGATAATATTCTTTATAGTGTAATTCTGCGTGTGTAAATAACAAATGCTTTGCTGCCTGCTTGCTATTCTGATGTACTTGAAATAAACATTCATAAGCACTAAGGATCTATGTTTTTTTATTTAGAATGTCCACGTTCTATGAACACAATTTTTTGTGTTCCTTTGTTCAATCTGTTATTGTGTGTTTCCCCTTCTATTTATAAAATTAATACTGTAGAAACAAATGTGCCAAATGATTTCACAAGAAAAGTACATAAAGTTACTTTTGGAGTTTTATTTGTTTTAAGCTTATGATTGTCTAGTTGTCTTTTTTTTTTTTTTTTTTTTTTTTTTAAGAATGGCATCTGTGGTTATCATAGCCAGGAAATAAAGCACCTTTATAAATAAAATAATTGAAGAAGGTTAGCACCATATATAAATATACACATTTGTGGATAGATAGTATTTCAGTCTTGTGTTGATGACATATACCATTAAATAGAAATCTCTTTTGCAGCTGTACTCTTGGATAGGTTGGTTCTTGGTGAATCTGAGTGCAGTATCCCTGGCCACTCTGCTATGGCAATGAGGTCCACCATATTCCCCATATCACTCAAAGTTTTTCTGAAAGAAATAATGCAACTGTGAATACCCCGCCCAGTCACAGGCTATGCTTTAAAATGTGCAGAGAAGTTAGGATGATTTGAGTCATCAGAAGAAATTGTTCAAAAAGCAGGAAAATCTTCTTTATTCAAACTCCTGCCATATATTTGGGTAAGTGGGTGGTTGGTTTGTAAATTTTATTTATGCTGTCTTTCTTTGGTTTGGTTTTGCCAAAGAGTAAGAAAATGGCCTTTCTGATTCTAGTTAAGCTATTTTTAAAGGAAATTGAAACCACCTAACCACCCCCCCCCCCCCCCCCACCCCACCAACACAATTTTTACCATAAAAGTGGTAAATTTAGTTCCAACTTCAAGTGGAAATAAATGGACTTAGGGATGGTAGTAAGCTATTCATTACTCCCAGAAAAAACCCACTTGCATTTGGACTGGTAAAGCAAAAAGTATGTACGGGTGAATGCTGCAGGAGCTGGTACCATCCCTGGACCTTTTCTGCTTGTGCGAACCAGCAGGCCTTCCAAGCACCCTTAGGACCCTCATGCTCTAGTATTCATAAGTTATTCGTGAGTATCTTCAAAGTGCACCCATGGCTGGGGAACTGTAAATTCAGCCAGGGATGGCTATCACCAAAATAAGTTTCAGCTCATCAGCGTTTTCCCTACAGAAAGGCATAGTATTTGTTTTTACCCTTGTGGACTAAACTTACCTACCACCTTTTCCCACCCTAAAACATAGGTTTCCCTCACCCCACCCCACCCCTGTTTTAAATGTAGGAATCCAATCTAATGGTGCCAGTGTTTGCTGGGAGTCCACAATCAACTCATTCATTGAACCACTTTCTGTGATGGTCAGCGGTGCAGTCACCAGAGGGGCCCTGGAAGGAGCACATCTTTTTCCATGGCCTCTTATGTGTGTGTAACTCTTAGTACACCAGCTCTGCGTGAAAGGACCAAACTGTCTGGCGGCTGTTGTGGCGACTGTCATTGTGGTTGTTACTGCTGTTGTTGATGTTTCGTGGAACTTTGCCTTCAATGTTCCGTATTAGTTGTAGTCATTTTGGGCTAAAAATAAATTAGATGATTTAAAAAACTGACCTTAGGAAAGTAAAAATTAAGAACATGCTATGCTGGATGTTCAATTGCTTATTCTTGCATAGGTTAGCTTGTGCTGCTGATTTGAATGCAAGAGCTCAATTCTGGACATCTATGGCCATATTTCCACTAAAGGCCATTGGGAAAGTGGCTCTGGGAAACCAGTGTGTAACTCATCCAGGGCAACATTTGTCCTAGATGGCTCTGCAGGGATTACCTTTTAGAGAAAGGACTTCCTGTCTCCCAAACTTCAAATTTTCTGATTCTAATAAAAATCTCAATATCATCATTCTGTAGTAACTGTTAGTGTTTTAAATGGGGTAGAGGAGAGCAAGGAGGGAATAATAAAAAAAAAAAGACAAAGCTTCCAGATATCATATGTTGCTAATAGCATGAATTAAATACTGCACTCCTTGATGCTGGAAGGAATAGGAATGGTAGGAAATATGTAGTAGCAAATGAATGCTCTAGTGTCATTCATGTGTGGCTGTCCAAGATCTTACAGATGCTCAAATTATACTGAAGAGAAAAAATAAATTCTTTCCTCCTGTATTATTCAGCCAAAGGGGTGCTGATTCAAAGTGCCAGAATCTGTTGGCTTATATAAAAAGTATTTATGTGGGGTAAAAGCTTAGTTACAAGGCCCTGAAGAGTCCAACTCGAGGTACCATAAGAGGTACTTTCTTGCCAAAAATGGTTGCCAATCTATGCGAGGGTTCAGCCTTCCTCTTCCTCTTCCTCTTAAGGCTCCGTGGGCCCAGCTTCTTCCTATCTCAGCTGTAGGCTGGAGGGCTCGTTTTCTTTCTGGACCTTCTCAGCTGCTTAGGGCTCTGGTCTCTTCAGCAGCAAACTATCAGGCAAATGGCTCAGCTCTCTCCGGGGCTCCAGATCAAAACTGACAAAGTTCTCTCTCTCTTCTGTGTCTATGGAGCTCTCTTTCTTCCTGTGCTGTCTTCTGTCTGTCTTCTTGAGTGAACGTCTATTTATATAGCCCACCAGGGGGGTGGGGACTTTACCTGAGTACACCCTACTGATGTGGTTGAATCAAAGCCCTAATCTTAACATAATTTAATCAAAGACATCTCAGCTGAATCTATTACAATCAAAGGGTATCACTGCCAGAGGAACAGACCAGTTTACAAACATAATCTCTCTTTCTGGAATTCATAAATTATCTCAAACTGCCACACCTCCTTTTACTGCATTAAGAATAAAGTGACATTGTATACAAAACTTTTGTGGAGGGAAACGGATGTGGCTCAAGAGGTTCGGCGTCCGTCTACCATATGGAGAGACCGGGGTTCGATCCCCGGTACCTCCCGGTAAAAAAAAAAAAAAAAACTTTTGTGGAGAACAGATTACATATGTGTGTATAATAGACATATACATGTATGTATGTAGATTTTTGAAAATGAAAAATTATGAATATAATTTGGAAAATTTAAAGACAATTGGAAATATAAAAATTTATATGATATTTTTCTGTCATTCCAAAAGGACTAAAGCAGTCATGCTGTTTTCTCTCAATCTGGACTATTAGATGACCATAAGAAAGTACATCACAGTTAAATGGAAATGAAATTATTCTCACAGTCTTGAAGAGTCAAGATCTGTCAAATGGAGACACGGTTCAGTGGTTAGAAAGTGATATTATCCTTAATCCCATCCGTCAAAAAAAAGGCAAAAAAGCTATAGGATTCTCCTACTGGGTTATGCAAAGGAACACATCACTAAAGGAAGCCTGTATTTCAGTTTTTCATAGCTGATTTTTGTAGACCTTATCACAACACACTCCTAATGTTGAATCCTAGCAAGCTTTATAATGGGGGAATAAGTGGGGAACTGAAGATTCCCAGTACCTTTCCCTTGCTTTTTTCTCTAAAGAACCAGTGGCAGAAACTCTGCCTGACCAACAGGGGCTCTTATTACATCCTGTTCCTTTTATCCTCCCCATGTTATTTACTTGGTCAGTTTCACCTGTTCATATATATATTTTTTTTTAACTACCATTTATTAAATGCCCTCTTCCACTCTGTATAACATCACATTGCATGAAAAAAACAGACACACTTTTAGCTTACCTTAAAATCACAGGCTGTTCATCAGTTTTTAACTCTCCAGCTCCTTTTGCAGCGGAGGTCTATTCAGCAAATAGACTTCAGGTTGTTCAGGTGTTCTGTGATGAAAATGCTGAGCTATTCTTACAAATGTCCCTTTGAGCCCTTTTCAATGCTAAGATTTAGGAAAAGTCAACTTGAGGTAAAACGCTTCCTCTCCCTTGTCTGATGATCTTCCATCTTCCCATACCCCATTCTTTTCCCTTCCCCACCCCATGTTTTTCCTCCCTTCTCTTCTCCCATTCACTGTCAGGAAGGGCCACCTGCGAAGGGCCAGTTCAGCACAGCTCGGCGCCGGCAGAGGCTAGCGGCAGCAGTGGCTACAACAGTGAGTGGATTTCAACCTCAAGTGGGAGTTCAATAAGGATGAAAAGCTGTGTGCGAGTGTGAGCCCCTATTCTGATGGTGCCACTCAAGTGTGAGGGCATCGGCTATAGCCTACAGTTCTACATCGATGTTACTTTTGCATGTTCCTCTTGCTGTCACTGAATGGCAGGAGTCCCACATGGGTGTTCGCTTTTGCGTTAGAGAACTGTTACATAATCTGCTTCTTTCCTTCCACTACTAGTGTAAGAAATGATTCAAGTCAAGATTGCAAAACTGAGCTCCATGTGGTATGGAATTTCCTTATAAAGCATATTGTTATTTTTCTGTCATATTGATTTTGGGACCTTTGCTAATGGATTTGTTTTTTCTCAGAAAAGCCATGTTACTACAGACATAAGTTTCACTTTTTTTTTTTTTTTTTTTTTTTTGGTAGTAAATATGACTATTTGAAAAGGATGTGAGAATAAAGAAATGTGAGGGTAAAAAAGGTGCATTTTGATGCCATCTCTAAATGGCTACCAGAATTACACTTACCAAGGGAAAATTGTTTTCTAGAAAGAATATTGAAATGAAAATCAGAAAATAGAGTATAGACAGAGAAAACAACAAAATTAAAGGGTGTTTAATCCATACCTTGAGGTTTTTGTTTTGTTTTGTTTTGTTTTATGAGAGTATAGGTGACTGGATATAATAAGAATAGAGTATTTTGATGGATAGGGCTAATAAACCAGAATTTAAATTTGAATAGGAGATGTTTAGAATAGTGAATTCTCTTTACCAATATAAAATAGAATATCTCAACACAAGAACTCTTTGCTGGATAAAAAGCAAAACATACCTGCTTAATCATGAGATCCTACGAAATTTTGTTTTGATACCCAGTACTTGAGTTCACAGCAAGCATGGATTTTAGTTTTATGGCCATTAGATAATATTTCTTGAATTAACAACAGTCTTGTTATTGCTAATGGTGGCATATATTTTACACAATTTCAGAATTGCTGAAAAATATATGGTAAGTTTTGTGTTGCCTTGTAGGAGAATGGCTACTGATGTGAAGATGGTTGATTTTCTATTTTCTGATTGGTAATTGACTTTTGCTTTGTATCTGGGTGTTTCACTGGTTTGTTAGAGAAACAGAATTGATTTTGATTGGGAAATGAACCGAAGACTTGGAATTTATTAGAGAACTGACTCTTAAACTCACAATTTTGTGAACATTTTAATAAATTATTGAAATTGATTTTGTGGTTAATGTATATTTTATGCATGGATTCAAGTGCAGGTTTGTAAATTATATGACACAGACCTGGTAACAGATTCTAGCAATATATGCATCAGTAATAAGTTAAATAATTCTTATAGATAATTTTTCGTTTGTAAAATTAAGAAAGCCAAATGATTATTATAGAGAACAGCATCTCAATATGGACAGGAAAGGTCAATCATTTTGTGAAAACACTACTGTTTCCTTTTAAATACTGTACTTCTAAAATGACATGAAGGAACGTGACTTTTTCTACTGTGTTCTGTTTCTAAATTGCAGCTTCAAATCATGAACATAATAAAATGGGATTAGTGCCTATTTGAATAGAATGGATTTATAGTTTAGTGGTTGGGAGTAGAAGAGAAAAAGCTTTTAAAAGAAGAAATCATTAATGCCCAAATCCCAAAGGTAGCTGTGACCACAGAAGTTAAGAATAATTTAAATGCATGTAATGAGAAAAGCCTCTTACAACCTTTAGTAATGTATTTAGGGGGAATAACTCAAGGAGATAAATCTCTCTAGGATTTATAACTTTTAACTCCATTAGCAGAGGAGAGCAAAATCTAGCAGGCTCCTCTGAGCTGACTTCCTTCCCCACATCTCACCAGACATACACACTGGTGATTCAGCCCTTCTCTTCCTTTTAGTGCAGTGAATCGTTCCTCTGTATTCTCTCCTTCCCCTTCCCAACACTAAAGCTGTCCCACACATTTTTTTTATCCTTTCCTTTCCTCCTAGGTGCCTTTTTCCTAGAATCCCTCCACATGACTCCTAATCACTTATTTCCCTCACCCACACAGGACAGCCCTGGGCAGGTGAGATTGCAATCAAGGAAAAGTGCACCCGAGGAGATGATTCACAACTGTGTTCTTTCTGGCCCTTAGCTCTAGACCCACAGTTGCCCACTCACAGCATCAGCTGGACCCAATGGAAAGGAGGTTGGCAAAAGAGAAGCCCTGGCCTCTCTGCATAGAGGAACACTGAAGATCCCAAAGTAACCAGTACTTCCCAAAAGAATCCCTGTATACACAATGCAGAATAGCAACAGCAAGGGGCATTTCCCATTGTCTAGATGAGCTGTGTATGCATTTAGTTTTTATCTTAGACCTTGTCTGTGCTTTTTCTTTTTCTTTCATGTTTGCCACAGTTTCACGGTCAATCCTGTTTCTTTTTTGACCTCTTCTAAGACGGGTGTTAGGAGCATCTAACATCCCCATTCCAAATTGCAGTTTTTGGTATCAGAATGTTCCAGAATCAGGCTTCCTCCCTGCCATAGGGCACCAAGAAATCTTTGGATTTCTTCCCTGTGAAGGTGTAAAGACCCTCCAGCCTTTGGGCCTTTGGATATAAACTCTCAGCGCTGTAGGAAGCTCCCACTCCAGCTATCACTGACAGAGAAACAAGTTACCACTAAAGTGTTTGCGTGCCATAGTACCCAAATCGCTGAATAAAAAACGGAGTAAATAGGTCCCCAGGCTGAAGAGACATTCAATTAGAATTAGATTAATACATTCCAATTTGTATTCTGTTTCATTTCATGAATTCCTCGATTAAATTGACCCATTCCACACACTTCTTTTAACAAAAAGATAGCAATAGAAACATTTTCATTCAGAAACTATAAAAATTAGCTTTCAATTTCCCAGGAAACTGTTTGATTGCAGTTTGAATGGAACATTCCAAGTCCCTTTCCCTATGGGTAATATACTAAAACGAATTTTACAGTCTTAATTGCCTATTTAAACTTCCATTATGTTCAAAATATAAATTTGTAACATGTTTTTCTTCTCAGCATCTGATTCCAACTTTTAATAGAGAACCATTATCTCAGGGACAACTCTGGGTCTTCACTGCAGAATGGCCTCTCATGGCAACTTCTCCCCCAACTCTCATGACCTGCTCGCCACGTGCTCAAGGGAAGAGACTCCTCTGCTCAGCCATGCCAGTCCTTGGGGTGTTGAGGGCACCTGAGTGCAGATAAAGCTCTTTTACTGTGATCCTCAGCACATTACATTCCCCATCACCAAACACCCACATTCCTTTTTCTTAATGTTCTAACAGTACCGTGGATCAGGAAATCTTATCCTTAAGTCTGAAAACTTAATGGTTACCCATTTCCTCAGGTCATCTTCTCTTCCCACCACCCCCTAATTTCCACCAACCTCTCTCATGGATCCTGTGTCTCTCCGAGAGGACTATGGCCTCACTCCTCTTTCTAGGTTTAGCATCCTGAGAGTTTAAGGTTAGAAACTCCTTTTACCTATCTTCAAATATTTTCCCACATAAATCCCATTCTTTTCAAGGCCCTGAAAGGACTCTGTCAGTCACTGTTATGATGAAGTTACCTCGACAGGATTCCAGGAGATTATTGAACCCAAGGACTCCATATTCACAAATGGCTGGTCTGCTACTTCCGTTGTCTCTTCTCTTGAACAGCCAAAAATTTTGAGCCTGATGAGATAACCAAGCTGTTGATATCTCCCTAGCTCAGGTTCCCACAGAAGATGCAGTCAAGTTATTTTGATAAAACCAGATGCCGAATGCTTTGGATAATATATAACATGCTTAGCTTAGCTGAATTTAAGGGAAAAGTGCCATGCTCAGTCCTTCCCCATAAGAGGTGGATACCTTTTGAGATGAGTAACCTCCTGCTAGGGCAAAGCTTCACCAGAAGGATCCTCTATCCAGTCTCAGCTACCCTCACCCATATCTCAAAACTGTAGCTCAGGCAGATTTTTTTTTTTTTTTTTTTTTTTTTAAGATTTTATTTATTTATTCATTTATCCCCCCCTTGCTGCCTGTGCTCTCCGGGTCAGCCAACCACGCCGTGCGGGCGGGCCCGCCTTCACCAGGAGGCCCCGGGAACCGAACCCGGGGCCTCCCATATGGTAAACGGGAGCCCTACTGATTGAGCCACAGCCGCTTCCCTCAGGCAGATTTTTTGATTCTTCTCTCCACCTCCTCCATTTTTCTTCTTTATCCTCAGTATACACACACATGCGTGCTTGCACATTCTCTTGAAATAGAAGTGTTTCTCAAATACATACACATCAGCCAAGGCTCCTTGGCTCCTTCCTCCTACCGCATATTTCGTACTACATAGGGGAAGTGAATTGTCCTTTAAATTATACTAAATTCTGCTTGCAGAGGAATCTAAACGTCTGGTTCTTGAAGACAATCATATGAACATCTGTGCAGAAAGAATAGGGAGAGGTTAGTGATGATCTGATTTACAAAAGGAGGTGGTACTTCGGTTTTCTAGGAATGTTTGGTTGACAACATTTGTAGTGTCAGGAAGAGCCCTCTAGAAAGAGAGGCAAGGTGCTTTGCCTCCACCCATCACACATCAGTTCCAGCCTAAGTAGGGAAGTACCTCTAGCCATTTAGGAGAACCTATAGTAATATAACTCTTTTTACTTAGTGCTTTTCAATATTGGTCAGTTCATAAGCCATGTCCATGTATGTAAACAGTTGTAACATAAACTATAATTTATCAGATATAGATTTCATTTATTAATATATATTACAATAATTAATTTCAGATTTAGTTCTGAGTTTCTTTAATTGTTTTGCTATTGAATTTAATGTGTGTTTTGCCTGGTGGCTATGGGGCAAATGAATCTTTCTGTATAATAATTCTCCTGAATTTTTACATGTTTAATTTGATTTAAGATCCTGTTCCAGGCCCAGAAAGAAGTGAGCATAAGTAGTCCTCTGATACAAGTGTCCAGACTTTGTAAGAAAAGGTCAGCTATGCTGCAGTTCAGACTGCTGTTTTCCTGCCAGTTATTTTTTAGATACAATTGTGAGTTCACAGTTGAAGCTTATCTGGGATTTTGCCTTGTCTTCCTGTCATTCTGTAGTCATCTTTCCCTGTCACAGTGAAAACCTGGTGAGTCAGTGACAGGACTAAAGCAACTATGGGAAATGAGACTCCCTGTCCCCCCACAACCACCCACAAAATAAATGAGTATCCAGTGTCTCTGAGTGTATTATCCAGGGAGAAATCTGTTATTTTAAAGAATGGAAGTGATCTTTTTTGTGTAGGAAAAGGTAGAACAATGCATTGTTGCTTTTAATAATTTTTGTTTTCCCCTTTCAGGTTCCTTTCAGTGCTACGATGTCACCAGTTCGCTTACATTCCTCCAACCCCAACCTTTGTGCAGATATTGAATTTCAGACTCCCCCCAGCCACCTCACTGACTCTCTGGAAAGTTCAACAGATTATACAAAGCTTCAAGAAGAATTTTGTCTAATTGCACAGAAAGGTAACAGCAATTATAATATGCCCTATAGAGAAGCTCTTTTCTTTGATGAGAGGTTGCTGTTTATTCTTTTATCTTTGTCTAGATAGTCATGTTAAATAGATTACATGGTTTATGCATTGGTGGGAATTCTACAAAATGCAGCAGGATATCATGCCTGCATATTGGGAGAACACGTATCACAGTTTTTACTGAATGAAGAAAATATTGAGAAAACAAAAAAGGAAGAAATAAAGGGTCATCCTAGGCAGCCCAGCAAATACTACTGCTCAACATCTTTTTTTTTCCCAGTGCCTTTTAGTTATCATTTAATATGTATTTATTGGTTATCCTTAGCAAGAAAAATAAGAAGAAGATGATTCTGGTTGAGTCTCTTTTTGTTAAACTCTTACTTTATTTTACTTTACAGTCTGTGGGTCAGGAATTCAGGCAGGGCTCAGTAGGCAGTTCTTCTGTTCCATGTGGCATGTGACATTGAATGCATTCACCTGATGGTATTCAGCTGGAGGCTGGGCTGGTCTTGAAGGTTCTAGGGTAGCTTCTCTATGTGCTTGGCACCTTGGCAGGATGGCTAGAAGGCTACACTCACCTGTGCCATCTGCCTCTCCATGTCATCTCAGGGACACCTCAGCGTCTCTGCAGCAGGGTCGCTGGACTGACATGGCAGCTCAAGACTCCAGGTGACCAGAAGTAGAAACTGCCAGTCCTCTTCTAGTCTGGGTTTGGAGCTGACACTGTGTCACTTCCACTGTACTCCACTGGGCAAAGCATCACGGTCCAGTCCAGATTTGAAGGAAGGGGAAATAGATCCCACCTTTGCATCTCTTTTTTCTTCCCCATATAATAAATTTTACTTTCAAAGAGGTTTTAGGTTACAGAAAAGTTACATCAAAAGTTTAAGGGATTCCCATATCCCCTACCTCCTCCCCCTCACAAAGTGTAAACCATAAGGTAAACTGTAGCCCTTGGTTAGTAGCAATGCATATCTTTTTTATGTCAAATTTCCTGTAAGCTGATGATAATAATTGTTTAAGTTAAATTGTGGTCATCAGCCATAGAGAGTAGTGTATAAAAAATAGGAAGGCAGGGAAGCGGCTGTGGCTCAATCAGTAGGGCTCCTGTTTACCATATGGGAGGCCCCGGGTTCAGTTCCCGGGGCCTCCTGGTGAAGGCAAGCCCGCCCGCACGGCGTGGTTAGCTGACCCAGCGAGCACAAGCAGCAAGGGGGGGATAAATGAATAAATAAATAAAATCTTTAAAAAAAAAAAAAAAAAAATAGGAAGGCAGGGAGCGGTTGTGGCTCAAGCAGCTGAGCGCCTTTCCTACATGGGAGGTCCCAGGATTGGTTCCCGGTGCCTCCTAAAAACAAACAACAGCAAACAAATGAAAAAAACAATTCAGGGGAGCAGATATGACTCAGTGGTTGAGTGCCAGCTTCCCACGAGGTCCTGTATTCAATCCCCAGTATCTCCTAAAAAAAAAAAAAAGAAGGTAGATAGTAAAGGAGTCCAGTCTATATTTAACAAGAAGAGTCTTGGCTCCCAAATTAACTCCCCATTTATTGTCATAGTGTTTAACTTTCAGTCACTGAGCATTCATTTTTTGAATCAAAATAGTAACCTTCCCAGGTTTTGTCTTTTAAGATAAATAATCTCCTGGGGAGAGATACACATTATGTTGTTTTCATTCACTAGCAGCTTATTGTGAATCACATTTCTTTCCCCCTGATTGTTGGTAATAGGTTATAAAAGTATATTCTTGAAAATGTCTGCTAAATGGAACATGTCAAGTGCCCCCTATACCTAAGTGGTAGCACAGGAAAAGAAGGGGCACACACTTGAGGGAATCTCTGGGAATGTTGACCTAAAAATTTACACTCTCAGATCATCAGCAAAGATGTGCTATCAGTAGTTTTTCTTAATTCCATAGTCCTAAAACAAGTCAAGTCATCTGACCCCTTTTTTTTTTCTCTAGATTTCTCAGTTGAGGTTCTTTAAGACCCGGTTTTCTCTCTCTTGCCTACCATTTTACTCCTAGTGCATTTTCATTGCGTTTCTTAGCTGGAGGCCAATTTTGTTATTAGACTAGATCAATGCTTTATATAACAGCATAGATTTACAGACAATTAAGCCACTAACTTTTACTTCTAAAAGAGGTGGAGCAGGAGGCACTAAGTCGAATGAGATAACAAATGTGTTAGTTGAGTAGAAAACAGAGTTTTAGAGCCTTGGCTAAAATTACGTATTTTCTTTTCAACATTCATACAATTTCTCTATGCTAGAAAAAAGGGTTTTTCTATAACTGTTGAGTGAACGCTTTAGAAAGAAATAAAAATTTTAAAGTGGTTGAAGAGTGTGCTTTCAGAGCTACCAGTGGAATTAATGTATTTGCTCCATCAAGCTATCATCTTTAAATTAGTTACAACTGGGACTTAACACATAAATCAATAGATTTTGAATCCCTTGTGATACCGACATTTTGTCCCTTTAATTCAGGCTACTAATACCTTCCACTTCTTTTAAAAATAACTTTTCTCAAAAAAGGAAATACCTATTTTAGAAAATTTGCATTCTATAGAAACTGTTATTGCAGAGATAGCAGTTAGAGATTTACCTTTTTGTATTTCGAACTTAAAAGTTTTACCAAAAAAGGTTGTTGGATATGCAGGGATGACGGTGACATCATGATGTTTCTGGACCTGAGTAAATAAATTCAGGTGATGTTCTTAAGACCAAATCATTTCCTACCCCAAAGAGAACTAGTCAGAACTTCCACATCAGCTGCCTGTTTCATGTTGGCAGGTCTCATAAAATGCTCTTTTTGGGGTGCATGCTTTTAGGAAATAATTTTTAGAAAGTTTTAAATGATTTGCAAGAGACTTAATGGTACCTAGAACTGCTCAAATATTATCATCAAATATGACAAAATAAAACTTCTTTCCCCTTTCCTTATAGGAACTGCAGGTTAATTTCTAAATATTCCCCCCAATCTTTGTTGGCTTGTCTGGTTTGAAATGCTAGTATTTCCACCCTGATTAATGCATTACTATATTAGTCTTGAGTATAGATTTTCTGATAGATTCCATTTTAAGGCTAGCTTTCTATTAGACTGTAGCATAGCCTTTCCAGAAAATGTCTGTGTATAAGTTCAAGTGTTGATAAATTTATCATTTTGTCTGTTTCTGGGTACATTTGATATCTGTTTCTCACTTTTCTCCCTGCTTGACCTGCATCCCCACGCAGTGCATTCTCTTTTGAAGTCTGCATTTAATAGCATAGCTATAGAGAAGGAGAAGCTTAAGCAGATGGTTTCTGAGCAGGATCACAATAAAGGCCACCACACGCAGATGGCACGGCTTAGACAGTCTCTGTCTCAGGTAAACCTATTTTCACATGTACCATGTATTCCCAGCCCTGTAAGGCAAAAGATTGGGGGAGGGAGGGGTGGCCGTGGTGGTCAGTCATGGGTGTGGCACATTCATCTGAAATTCTCCCAAGACACTGAGATATCAGTATTAAATTTTATTACTTTTCCTTCCAAAAATGTCAAGGTAAGAGTGAAAATGAACCAAACTTGCTTACAAGTATATAACTGTTATTTTGACTGATTGAATACTTCATACTTGTCTTAGGTCATTTATAAAGCAGTCCCTGGTTTAAAAAAAAAAAAAAAGAATCATGCATTTATATATGACTTACATATCTGAAATACATTCCAGAATATATATTCGGTACAATGTTAATAAAACAAAAACATGAGATCTTCCAAACTTAATATTTTTTTCTCATTTACAATTCATTTATTCTGTTGAAAATTACCAATCACTGTTACTCCTTTTTTTCTGATTTGCACTCTTAGAATTTCCTTCTTATCTAAATTAGGCTCCCTGACACTGATATTTATATTTCAATATATATGTTACACAGTTGATCTTATTGATACCAATCAAATCCTTATAAATATCAGAGTTGAAATTTCTGATGAAAATCCTTTAAATCTATTAAGTTCTTTCACTTCCTTTGAAGTGAATATTTTCTTTACCTGGTCTATAAACACCACTTATTTTAATTCCTTTGAGAATTCAATGTTGTAATGTGATTTTGCATGAGAATTGAGTGTTTATATAAAATATTGTTCACTTCCTGGTGCGTTGGATCAGAGTGAAGGAGCAAGCAAGTCTTGGGTAAGTGGTTCTCCGTGTAGGTCAGATCCTGCTTGAATAGTGTCCCTCTGTCCCTGAAAATTAGACCTAAACTGTACAACCATGTTTGATGTACCTGAACTGTCAGCTTCTTTTCATTGTTAAGTTTCATGTTATTGAGTGCTGTTATCTAAGCCACACTTTTTGTGTCCACCATAAAATGCCGTCAGTTGAGGTGCATTTGCTGCTTCCCGTGCAAAACAAGGGGCTTTGGGAGCATGAGCATTAAATGTGGCGACTGCTCTGCCAGTCTGCGGAGGGCTTTATTCCTAAGAATGCCATAACGGTTTTCCCTGGACTACTCTCATGCCACATATCTGTTGAACACTCGGTCGATATTAACTGATCTTTAGATTCATTATTCTGAAAGTATTATGAATCAGAAAGATCAAAATAGTAGTTAAGTAAACACGCAAATGTCATCTTGTAAGCATGTAAAAATACACTCTTATCCCTCTAAATGCTACTGTTTCCTTCAGATATATTTATGATGGAGGCTTAGTGGTATACATCAAGCTTGTACTAAGAGAAATGAAGAAAATTTGTTTCTTGCTTGCTTGCTTGCTTGCTTTTATTTGTTGGTAAGCATGGGAATGGTATCGGGACATCTAGCTTAGGCTTTAGATGAGATTAGAAACTTATGGTGCACCTCTCCGCCTGGAGGATGCCTGTATCACATCACGAGTGTGTACTCTCACATTTTCTCATTTCTCAATAAACCTTTTACTTTCCTCATTTAAAAAAAGCTATTATGGAAAGAAATTTTAAACAGTTATTCATTTGTTCATTCCTTTATTCATTTCATTTCATTTCATTCAAATGACTATACTAGGTCCTGTACATAGTGGTAGGAACACCAAGATAAAAAGCAGCCCTGACCATGTGGTTCACAGGAAGCTCATAATCTGATTTGTGAGATAGGCAGTGCTTATTCAGGAGACCATAAAATGAACCACACATTCGTCCTTTAAGAATGACAGATGAGTAGTGCACATTTCCTGGGCTCCCGTTGTTCAGAGAAATGGGAGGTCTCTGAGCTGAGAACAGAGCCACAGATTAGGCTTCATGGAGGAATTGGGCCTGGGTGGGCAGTTGTAGCTCACAAGAAGGACCTGATGCTAAAATGGTAAGAGTAAAATAAAGCAAAAGTCCATCAATTGTGTATCCTTTGGGTTAAATATTTCCCTCCCTTATTAAAACATACTTATTTGCATCTAGACTTAGAACCTCAAGAGATTTTTTGTTGTTTTTTTGTTTGTTTGTTATAATTGTGATTGTTTATTTTTTAAGTCAAAAGCCCAATGTTTATCCTCAAAAGACAAAGGAATAATTTGGAACTATAAAGACAGGTCTACACCTTCTTTTTACTAGAGAATTCAGTGTTCCGGATGTGCATTCTCACAGCATTTTGGCTATGGTCATATTCCTGTGCCTGTCCATATCCTCCCTTTGGGCCAGTTGGACTCATGGGCCATCTATTCCCTCACCTCTGAGGCTGGACTATCTTCTGGGAATCACCTTGGCCTTTTCTTAGACATTTAAGTTGACTGACAGCTCACTCCTTCCTGACAAATTGCTATCCATGGTTAAACCATTGGAGAGTGTCTGTGGAGAATGGCAGGCAGTTCATAGTGGCTGAAGCAAGAGGTGAACAGAGAAGAGTTACTCCAGGAGTTACTAGTTAAGTACGTGGGAACCAGCTCCTCAGGGAGCACACCAAGGACTTTGGATTTATCCTATCAGTGATAGGGCAGTCTTAAAGAATTTTAACTGGTGAGTGAGAATTCAAGAAATTGGAGATACTTCTGCATATTAGAAAGATTATCTGTTACAGTATTGTGGAAGCTAGATGGAATGAAGGCAAAACCAGTCAGATAGGCTAGTATGATATGCCAGAAATAAAGCATATCTGAACTGAGAAAGTACAGGTGGGGGTAGAAAGAGGGAGATGGGTTTCAAAAATATTGAGGAGGAAGAATCAGCATGGCCTGGAGATCAGCTGAATGTTGGAGAGGACCAAGAAGACAGAGTCAAGAATAACTTCTGGGTTTTTGACTCAGACAACTGGGTTGATGATAATTCCTTTCTTCACAAGAGGGAATACAAGAGGAGCTGGTTTGTTGAGGCTAATTGGTTAATTTTTGTGGAATTTGAGGTGTCTGTGGGACATCCAGCAGGCAATATAGATCTCGAGCTCAGGAGAGAGGTTTGGCCAGGGAGAAAGATATGTATATCCCAATATAGAGATGAAGTTATAAATGTTTGATTAATTATGTATTGAGTCAGGGAAAAAGGGGAGCCAGTGGCACTGACATGGGCAACATTAATATTTGGAGACAGAATAAGAAAGACAACCCTTTGATGGAGACCCAGGGGAAGCAGTCAAAGAATTGAGATATCTTTGACCATTGAAATCAAGGGTAAAGGGGTTTTGGCAGTCTCAAAAAGGAAGAGGTCGGGAAACGGATGTGGCTCAAGAGGTTCGGCGTCCGTCTACCATATGGAGAGACCAGGGTTCGATCCCTGGTACCTCCCGGTAAAAAAAAAAAAAAAAAAAAAAGGAAGAGGTTAACAGAATACAATTTAGCAGCAAATTATATATGGACTGAAACCAACTCTTAAATGTGGCAGTCAGGAAAGTATATTTCAGAAGGTGGGGGAAGAAGCTATGTTAGGGTCCTCCAGAGTCAATGAATGGGAAAGATGTAAAATTTCAAGGATGGGCTTCCTTTTCTTTTTCTAGAAGGTTGGTTGTGAAGAAAAGAAAAGATAATATAGAACCTAGTAGAGTGATTAAGGTTGGAGTTATCTCAGCATTGTTTATTTATGAAGAGAAGGTGCCAGTAGATAAGAAGACAGTTGAAGATGGCAAAGGAGTTAAGTGATGGAGCCATCCTGGTTGCCAACTCTAATTATAGTGTCCCTCTTTCAGTACAGCATTTGGAACTGAACAAAATTCTAAATAGCTTGATTACCTTGAGACAGTTGTTCTGAGACAGAACAACTCAGTTCTGAGTTTTTAGTAGTAGTAGTAGTAGTAGTAGTAGTATAGCAATTGTAGATTTACAGAAAAATCTTACTGAAAGTACAGAGTTCCCACATACACCCTCACACAGATTTCCCCTATTAACATTTGCAGTATTGTGTTATCTGAATATGTTTTTATATTATTATGACTTCAGATTATAGCATGATTTTATATTTGGTCTATATTCAAATGTCATTACTTAACTCCCCCAGCCCCAATATTTTTCTCATGACCTGCTGCCAAGCCAGGTTGCCCCCAGAGAAGGAAGGAGGGAGAGAGTATGTAATACCTTCCGACAGTAGTCTAACATTTTTAAGGCTTATTTTTATTTGACATAAGTCCTACCTGATATATGTCTAATGATTAGAATGCCATATTTCAGTAAGGCCTTTAAGTATATCAACTTGGAAACTTCCATCATCCTTTTAGAAGACACATACAAATGATATGAGATTACCATTCTTTACTAGATGCTCAGCAGTAATTGTTACATTCCTGGGGCAAGTAACCATTTGCAAGGCTGGGCAGTCTAAGGAATTCCTCTTCTAAAGTAGTATTTCTTCCCTAGCCTTTATGTATACAAACACATATAAACTTTTGTTAGTTTACCTCCTTGAAACTTTAAAATTAATAACTTTCACACCTGAAAGGCCATTTAGATGTTGGACTCAGTGCCTGTCAGGGCATTTTGCATAGTATCTATCCCTTTATAAATGATATTATTCTACATCTGCTATAATTTTATGTGCTGTTTAATGTAGTACACTGATCATGATACTCAAATAGTATATAATAAGGATAAGGCAGCCTCAGCAACTCAGATTAACATAATAATCAAAGATTTACCTTGACTTGACTCTTTCCTCAATACATTATGCTTCATCGCTGTTCCTGGTTTAGTTTCTGGTCCCAGAACTTGAATACAGCTTGTGCCAAATACGTGGTGGGCGTGGGGTCCATATAGACATAAGCAGAAGAGCATGACCACTGTACTCCAGCTAGAATTACCATGTTTCATTAAATCATTATGTCCTCACTTGTAAGGTGCACCATCCTTTTGTGTATCACTAAGAAAGAAAAAAATCATTCTCAATTAACCTGACATAGTGCTGTCTTACAAATATATTGTACCCTGCTTTCAGAGGTGTTAAATGTGGTCAAAGTTTTGTGCATCTTAGAATTAATGAAATATGGTATTATGAGAATGGGGGGGGGGTAAATTGTCTTGTTATATATGTTAGTATAATTTAACTTCTCAGTCATAGAATCTGCCATCCTTTCTGTCCACAACAGTCACAGACCCAAAGTAAATATTCTGAGTGGCATAAAAGTTCCAAGTGTATTTGTTCCAGAATCGCACAGTTCCCCAAGACTTGGCCAGGTCTATTGTGTACAAAGATATTCTTCATAGAATTCTTTGTGTATTTTTGTAGCCATCTAGTAAGTTTAAATTTATACCATTTTGGGCACAATTTGGCAATATTTATTAAAAACGTCTTATCCTTTGATCCTGTAGATGCATGGCTGATCATGTCTAGTGTAGGGAGGTAATACAGAAATCCATTATACACAGACATGTTCTAGTAAAAATCCTTAACAACACTAATGCCCAATAATAGGAAATAATCACTTATTATACAGCTATAAAAAATCACGTTTATGAAGAGTTTGCAGAGTTTACAACATAATAAAATGCTTATGTGCATAGATTAAATGGCAGACACAGGACATAACTTATGCCACCCATTAAACAATGTGAAAAATGCATAGGAAAAAAAAAAACCCTAGAAAGACATTCAAGATACCAACATTTGGTTGACTGAGTAGTAAGGTATGAATTTTAAAATATATTTTTCTACTTTTGGTATTTTCCAAATACACTAAAATAGTATATATTTATTCTTAAATTGAAAAAACTAGGTGCTTGTTAAGAGATACACAAGATTTGATTCTTGATAGCTCTGTTTCTGACCATTTCTGTGCTTGTTTTCTCACTCCTTTTGAACCAGTTTTGCTTTTATCCGAATAGTTTAAGTCTCTGAAGGTTTCCATCCTGCCATACACTTCATGTCTTTTTCCAGCCATCAGGCTTGCATGTTTCTTTCCCAGAACCCACAGTTTCTTTTAGTAAAAACTATATACCAGAGACTTATCCAGTCTAGGGTAAATGCTCACTCATTGTCTGCCAGGGTTGATGAGTAGAAATTAATAGCCAAGGAGGTGATGGTGTGAGCATTGATCCTGACTCTGATCTTCAAGGTGTAACCTCTTTTATACTTTGGAGAGGAACTGTATATTTCCTGGAGGTATTGGACTTGAGTATGTATGAGGTTCGCCAGGCATGGGGAAATGAATATGCATTGTGGAGAGTTTGTAGTGCAGTCCGAGCTCACTAACGAAAGCAGGTTTTGAGAATGATTGTAGACCCTGCGGAGTGAAGCCTGCCTGGCAGGCCTTTGGTCCTGTGTGCTGCTGACAGAGCCATGTTATCCCGACCCGACCCCATGGCCTTGCTTGCTCACCGGCTGGTGTGCATGGCTGGTGCCCTGCCTCCTTTTTCCTTGCTGCAACGCTATTCCCGCTCCCTGAGTACATTCCCTGCACTGTTCCTGCCATCTTCTGGGCTGTTTTATGCTAATTATCATGACAGCATCATTCCACTGATAATGCCTGTATTCTTCAATGTTCCAAAGGTTTATATGATACCGTTACGGAGAGCAATTGTAGAGTTTCAGAGAGGGAAATAATTAATGTTGTTCTGAGCACTGCCTGAGAATGCTACACCACAAAACTCATGGCACTTGCTTATGACTTCCTAACAGTCTGTGCAATCAAAGCAAAAGGAGGTGCCAGGCCTGGTAGGTTGTGCCAAAATGGGCCATTGCGTGCTCAGTTGTCTGCATATATTTTCAACCGTTGAGGTTGTTAGAGTTGGAATAACATTTATTTCCATGCTTTTTGTGCCATGTAACAACTTTCTTCCCTACCACTGCATATATATATTGTTAATAAAATGATTCCTTTAAAATTAACTCCTTTCCTATTGAAATTAATGGCTAGTGCTTATATTGGGTGCCCCTCACACACACCTGTAGGCAGGATCCCATGTTATGAATATTGAATGAAGTGAAACAGGTTGGATGAAAGGAAAATCTAACATTTTTTAACTCTCCAGAGCAAGCAGTTCTATGGCTTTCCTTATAAACAGCAAATCTGTATTTAAAACTCTCACCCTGAAGAAAATAATTACCTTATCCCTGCCCTTGAGTTTTTGTGGGCTGGTTCTGTGAACTGTGGTCCAGCAGCAGGAGAACGTATAGTCATTTTGGGGAACCAGTACTTGTGATTTGTAAGTAAACCCTCAGATCAAGACCATGATTCTTTAGTCAGAACCACCAGACTGCTCAACATGAGGCCTCACAGTTACAAGGCAGCAAAATGCATTTCCAAAGATTTCAGTTACTAACACAAAAGTCAGTACATTCACAGGCATAGATATAATGAAAGAACAAATAAGTGTAAGTATAGTAGTCACAGATCATGAGGGTAGGAGTAATGCAGGGTTTTTTGTTTTGTTTTTTGTTTTGTTTTTTGTTTTGTTTTGTATTCTAAGTGTTTGAAATTTTGCTCCAGGATAAATAGTCCTGAGCACTTTTGCAGGATCTAAAGCTTTTAGGAGTCCTCCTTTGAGGTGCATGGTTTATTTACTAAGAATATAACCATCCTTTTTGTAACACTTCCCTATTAATGACTGGGCACATCTTTCTTTCTGTCCCCAAATATAAGGACCATAGGATCTGTATGTACCTTTATTCCATCAGTACTTAAAAGCCCACTAGGTCAAGGTGTTTTTTAACATATTCTGCAAACTAGGCTTTTAGCTCCCTAAAGCCCTCTCTGAAATCATTGCTGCTACAATTTGGGCAAAAAAGAGCTCCAGTTCATATCCTTCCTCCACAAAGGTGAAAAGTGTATGGAGGTAAAGTTCCAGGTCCTCGCATTTCATTTCCCCTTTTCCTTTGTCCCACCCAGATTCTTACAAGGAACTTATTTTGAGTCCCTTCTCACATTGCATTGTTTGTTTGCTTGTGTATGTGGCATCTCATTCCAACCTGAATTTGAGGCAAGTGTCTGTTTCTTTGTTCGTGATGCTGTAGCAAATGAGCCTGAATCCAAACATCCAGACCTGTTGGTAGAGAAAGACAGCAGTTATTAAAATGTCTCATCTTACCACATGCAAAGATGTGGCCATGTGCCCCCCTTTCTCCAGTAAGTTCTCACGACTTTACTCAAAAGCCAAAGTTGCAAGTGAACAATTCTCGAAAAACAAAGGCTGGGTTGTAGGGAGAGAAGTGGGAAACCCTGGGTTGGAGAGGAAGGAGGAGGAGAAGAGGCTCCTCAATGCTCTATGCTGAGTGACTGTCTGCTTCTCAGTGCAGATGGAAAGTTAAGCCACTTTGTGTTTACCCTGTGTGTTTTCATAGGTAGAGTTATAATTATGATCTTGTGTTTGTATATATAGCTGGGTTTTTGTAGTCATGGACTCTGCATCTCTGGGGTAGATGACTCTTTAGTGAGTTCTGACGTTAACCTTCCTTTCTTTGAAACATTGACCTCCATCTTCTAATTGCTGGTTTTAATGGGAAGTGAAGGAGCTGTCAGACATGGCCCAGCTTCTCACTGGACCTTGTCCTCCAGAGGTTGTTCACTTGAGGCTTGATGTCATTTCAGTTAGCTGCATCTGTGTTATGTAAATGGAACATGGTGCCATATGGCAATGTGATAGACTGTACCTTCAAATTCACTGTACCTTTGTCCACAGGGTCCCTGGGACTTTCAATGTTTTGTTCTTTATTATGGTTGTCAGTGTCTTCTGTTCAGTAAAGGCACTTTTGGTCTGGACTGGGCTTAGTTCTGCTGTACTGTCACATGTATTAATTACATGCTTCTAGACAATCAGCCACCTTGAACTTGAAAATACAGCTATTTTCTTTAACCAGACCAAAGTATACTTCTCTAAATTAAAGCTAGTTCATTGTTCATTCCATTTCTAAATATTTTCTAAGCTAAATATCCCACTTTGAAATGATTCCCAAACTTTAGAAATGGGAACAAAAATTTGAAAGAATCAATAGTTTCATCCCTAGCTCCAAGGCTGCAAAAAGTAATATATATGTGGTGGTAGGCTGGACTTGGATATACTGGGCCTGACTCTCTGGGAGAAAAATAATGAAATGACTCACTTTTATAAAATACGCGATCTCCTGCAGTCTACCAAGCTACTAAGACTTATAAAAAATGAAGACCTTAATTCTGAGCCATTTATTTCCTTACCAGTAGGATCCCGTCCATGATTACTCCAAAAGTTACAGCTAAGAACATTATAGATTTGTTGTCTGAGTTATACCTGTGTACTTGTTCTGTTTTATGCCTGCTTATTAATTCGAAATTACATGTGCGATTTTTGTTATTTTAAGGCCCTCAACCAGAATGCTGAACTAAGGAGTCGTTTGAACAGAATACATTCAGAGTCTATTATTTGTGATCAGGTTGTCAGTGTAAATATTATTCCTAGCCCTGATGAGGTAAGACTGATTTTTAATAGATGTAGAGTACTTATTTTATGGCATCTAAATCTTCCACACATTTTTGTTTATTTTTATACAGTTCTTTCACAGTTAATAAGATTCCCCCATAAATTTTGTGTTGCTGATTGCTCAGGAGTCTCTGAGTGAAGAACATATATGAGTTTGACATCATTTATTATTGGTGATCTGTGTCTATTTTTATTTATTCCTGTGTTCATAAAGAGCCACTGATTTTTTTTTTTTTCAGTTAACTAATTCATTCCAGCTTGTGAATCTTCTGTCTGACTCAGTCTTTCTTTGAAATGTTCATTATCATCAGATGTCCAATGAAATGTTGAAAAAATCTTTAGCTGAGAAAGCTCTAAATAAGAGTTTTCTTAAGTTTTCTTTTGAAAGCTCTGAGGAGAGATGGTACCAGACCTTGCTAAGATAATACTAGTGGTGCTGCTATAGCTACTACTGATAGTGATAATAATTAATTGCTAATATTTGTCAAGTGAATGCTTATTCTGTGTTTGGTACTATACTAACCACTTTGTGTATATTATGTAATACTCTTAATGACCCTCTGAGGTAGGTGTTATTATAATTCCATTTTCCGTTATGATTCCATTTTCCATTTTTCAGATTGAAGAAATGGTAAAAGGGTAAGAGAACATTCAGTATTTGGGCTAGACTTAAATGTGTTATCCTGACCTTTTATGGAATTATTTTTTTATATCCATGAAAATTTACACTTTTCATCAGTAATATTAGAGCTTTATAACAGTGATACATGTAACAAGGAAAGAATTTTAACTAATACTAAGGTCATATTGGCAGCAAAAACATACATTTTGCTAGAATTCTACAGGTGCAAGGGTTCTACCATCTAATTGCTTAATACAAGGCAGCTTAATATAAGACAGCTTCTCTTTGGTTTCAGTTGCCCATCCTATGTCCATTCACCTCCAAGAGTTCTCTGATCTCTCCTGACACTTGGGTTCACTCAGCTGCCCGGAATCTTTGGAAATATATCTAAAATGTTGTCGTTTAAGAAGTACTTAATAGTCTCCGCTAGAATCTTCTTTTCAACCCAAAATGTGCACTAGAACCTATATTAAAGTTTTCTTACATATTTTTAAGATTGAAATTTAAGTAGCTGCCTAGAAAACAAAACTTATCAAATAAAAATACAATTTGCAATGAATTTCAGTGCTCTAGTCATATGTTTTATTGGTTAAAATTCCTGATCAAATTGGACAATGGCTTTTAAATATTCTGCCTCAAAACTTAGTCTTGTAGATTATTTTCTTAGCATGTCAGTAGTAGTTTCTTCAGTACTGCTTGAGCTTTAGTAGACTAGGTGGAATGTAACTAGTAATGACAGACCTAAGAATAAGAGATGAACTTGCCTCCATAAGCAAATCAGGATATTGATGGAGGTCTAGCCTATTAAATTCCACCTAATATCAGTTGAATGTAGAATTAAATTCAAGCTGCTGTACAGACATCTTTCAGTTGTGCCTTTTGAATTCTTTAGACATATTGGAAGGGGTGATTACACAGTGGTCGTTAATGAGATGGAAGTGAAAATTACTTGTGCTCACCATTCCTTTAAAGCAATGTGGATTTCTCTAAAAATTTGACCAGTACATCATGCTCTAATTTGAATAGCTCTTTTAACAGGGCAAAAAAGCTTACTCCATGCGCTTCTCTCTTCTCTAGGGTGGTGAACAAATCCATGTCAGTCTCCCCCTGTCACAGCAAGTAGCCAATGAGAGCCGCCTCTCCATGTCAGAGTCTGTCTCTGAGTTCTTTGATGCCCAGGAGGTGCTCCTTTCAGCAAGCTCATCAGAGAATGAGGTAAGGTTCTATAACATGTCTACACAAACTGCTTATAGCCATGAGTTCGGATTGAAGAAAGTATTACGGTGGAATTTTTTTGCACCATAATTATGCCCAAATTATAACAAAGCCAAAAGGATGAAAGTATATTGGTTCCCATTTACTGAGCACTTAACAGTTCTGGGCATCAGTTTGTTACTCTTAAATTTGATGAACAAAAGGAAAGAATTAAGCGTTTGTTCTGACTTTCTTGTATGATCCATATTTCAGAGTAGCCACATAGTAGCTCATGGAGAAGGAGACTAGTTAATAAATGGAGAAAGAATGAGAGAAACAGAAAATCACCTTTCATGTAAACCTACACATACGTACGCCCATACAAATACATACATAAATATGCTTGCCAGAGACATGAATTTGAGCTTAGAAGAATAATTTCTAGAATATATCTAGTTGGGTAATTTTGGATTTTGGAGGTTAACTGCCAGCTACCATGAAAGCTTTACTGGATTGCTTTTCATACTCCTGGGTCTTGGCAAGATCTTAGAAACAGATCTTCTTCCTTGGTCATGTTGCAGATATTAGTTATTTTACTGAAATTTAGTCAAGTACGCTTTGATTTTTTTAATGGGCGAAGCAGCCAAAACCCTTTCTCACACAATTGATTAGGAATTTTATCATTTGGGGTTGCAAATCTGTACTGCATTGTTACAAAAAGGAAACGAAACAGTCACTCAATGTTATTTCCATATGCACAGAAAATAGATTGGAAGGAAACATCCTGACAATTAGTAGTTGTTTTGGATGTTTGGAATTATGAGTAATTTTAGAAACAAAAGAGAAAGAAATTATAAAGGCCTATTTTTATAATGGGAGAAAAGTAAAATAGAATCCTTGTAATCATGTATCAAATTTGTCAGCATACAAAGGCATGCATCTGCCTCTCAGATCTGGAGTTATGCAATCACAGGTTTACAGAGATTGCCATTGACAAACTGGAGTGTCAGTTTAATTATTTATAATGATAACTGATATTATTGAATAGACAGTCTAATCGTGCTTGCTGGTTAGTCTCTGCACGGGAAGCCTTATTCTTTTTTTTTTTTTTTTTTTTTTTAAGATTTTATTTATTTATTCATCTATCCCCCCCTTGCTGCTTGTGCTCTCCGGGTCAGCCAACCACGCCGTGCGGGCGGGCTTTGCCTTCACCAGGAGGCCCCGGGAACCGAACCCGGGGCCTCCCACATGGTAAACGGGAGCCCTACTGATTGAGCCACAGCCGCTTCCCGAGCCTTATTCTTAATAGGAGCTTGCTTGCTGAGCAAGAAATGAAAACTAGAGTGGTGAGTTAAGTGAACTTAATGGCTAGGACTTTCAAGATATAATAGTCTCAATCTTCCTTCTCCACTGTGAGGATACCCCTGCCCTATGGACTGGGTATTCATGCCTGTGAGCCAGGGTACCTCCCACCCACCCAGACCACTCATGCTGGAAACATGCCACTAGCTTTTCCTTTTCTGACTCTCCATTTTCTACGTTCCCATTGCTGTTTCCCTCTTCAGTCAGGTTACAGTAAATTTTGACTGCATGTCTAGTCTCTGCCCATCATCTGTTGACTTTATAACTCCCTTTCTCAGAGCACCTTTATTTCCCCAAGTTCTTGGGGGCACCTGACTGGGGTGACCAAGTACCACTTGCAGTTGACACTGGAGATACAGAATGAAGAGGATGTGAAGCAAGTTTCTCCAGGAGTTCAAGCAAAATGGCAGTGCCACCTTCTAGGGGAAGAATGAGCCTAGTGGTAAAGGAAAGGATGAGGAGGTAGAGGGCAGGGATGCATGGAGGTGATATGTTCCCTTTGAGGCACTGGGGAGTTTATCATACCTCTTAGCATAGTTATCTGGCAGGCATTTGGATATCCATATCTGAAGCTCGAAGAGCGTACAGATCTGGAGAGAGAGAAAGAGTGAGAGTAGAGTTAGCTCCAGCTCCATGTACCCAACTGCCTGTTGGACATTGCCACCTGGGTGTTCCACACAACCTCTAATTCAGCATATGCAAAAAAGAATTAATCAACAAACCCCTTCCACAAGCACTCACAAAAGGCGGGGTGGGGTTACCCTGCCCATGTTCGTCATGTCACCTATCTCTACCCAAGTGTTGGCATCAAATACCTGGGTATTCACCTTCACTTCTTCTTCTCCCTTCCTACTACCACCCACGCTGATTCACTCCTCAGGTTCTTAAATATCTGTCACCTAAATAAATACTCCATGCATTTTCCTCCAGCTTCACTGCCACTGCTCCAATTCACTGCCCTGTCTTCTCCCCACCTAGATTGCCCTTTCAGCCCCATAACTAGTTTTCCTGCCTCCCTTCTTGCTACTTCCAATTCATTTTCTGTTGGCAGCCCAATTAATCTTTCCAAATCTGATCATGTCTCTATTTTCCAGTGTCCTTAGGATAACAGTCCATACTCCCTAGCTGCCATACAGAGGCCTTTATAATCTGATCCCTTCTCACAACTGCAGCCTCATCTCATACCACTTCTGTCCTTCTGGAGCCTTCCAGGGACCAAAAGAGTTATTCCTGGAGTTCTCAACTTGTTAAACACACACTATGTCACTTGCTAAAGTAGGGAGAATGACTCTGTCCTATAACCCACACAGGAAAAATCTGACCTCCATACCTATCCCTTAGGCTCTGTATCTTATACATTTTAATAAAATAACTCTTTGTTTATTGTGGTAATGTATATAAATAAAATTAGCCATTTAAAAGTGTACAAATCTGGTGGCATTAGTTTTACAGTGTTGTACTACATTTACCACCTTCCATTACTAAAATTTTTTCTTCACCCCAAACAGAAACTCTTTATCAGGTGATAACTGTACTTTCTATCTCTATGAATTTGCTTACTCTAGATATTTCACATAAGTGGAATCAAACGGTATTTGTCCTTTTGTATCCAGCTAAAAATGATTTTTTTTTACTTAAAACTTCCTCCTTTAGCATAACACGCAGTCTTAAGTATTTGAAGGGACTAGAGTTGGAAGCAAAGCCAAGTTTCAAACACCATGATTCTCAGAGTTTCTCCTCCCTTCAGCTAAGCCTTTGTTACTGGGTCAACTTTATCCAGACCCCTTGTGATGAGGCCTCCCCAGAAGGCTCTTCACACTAACAGATTTTTGGCTGGCCCACCCGGTTAGTGTGCATGTATGAATCCTGCAGCAGCTTCCTTGTAGACTCAAGCTAGACCCTCTGCAGTACAGCAGCCAAGGGACATTGGACTGGCACGCTCTTCTCCCAGATTCCCTGTGTTCACCTCCCTCATATGCTTTAGTCTTTAATCAGAAGTCACCTTCAGGGAAGCCTATCCCAGCTGCCCTTTTTAAAATTTCAAAGTACCAGTTCTTCCTCTCCCCTAACATTTTATATCCATCTTCCCTCCTTATTTTTTCTTCCTCAATACTTATCTCTAACAAAATGTATATTTCCTATATTCTACTTAATTTGTTGCCTGTCTTCTCCACTATACTGTAAGTGCCATGGGGACAGAGATTTGTTCACCACTGTGTCCCCAGCTCTAGTGAGCAGGTTATCAATAAATACTCACTACAGAATCGAGGAAGGAATGCTTACAGCACATTAATACAAGATTAATCTGAGAAACATTTAGGCATTAACTGTCTTATATTAACATTATCCATGACTGAGATAAAAATCCTCCTTATGGGATATCTACCAATGTAGTTCACATAATGAATACCAAACTCCTTAAAAACTGTTCTTATTGCCTCCAGAATGATCAACTTGCATTGTCTCTCCTTTTAAACCTTTTTGTGCAGTGCTATATGCCTGGCCTCCTTTAGAAAAAAATATTTCCTAAACTCCTTTGAATCCCTAAACCCTGAAGAAAAATATTCGGCTCTGGGATTTCTTGAGCATTGGGGGGTGGAAAATTCACATTATTTATTATTTAATACTGCAGGGTTTTGGCTTTGTAAAAAGGATAGCCCAAGGGGGTCACAATAAGGCTGCCAGACTCAGCTATTGCACAAACACACGTGATCTCAATAGAGCTTACCCAATGCCCACCGTCATTTTAGGAACTTTAACACCAGTGGGCCTCAGATCATTTCTATGGTATGGTAGTTTGGTAGAGATTAGAAATTTAATTTATAAATATTTACTTTGGACAGGCATTTGTGTCCTCTAGCACTGTTGGGTGTGATTAGCTTTTTGCAGAGAAATCACTTAGAAGAATTTGATTTATTATTCTTTTCTTTCAAGCTAAAGAATGTGGCCTTTCATGAGCTTGACGGTTTAATCTTCAGCTCCATTGCAGTTAAGGGAACCATAAAACCTCATTCACTGGAAATAGTTACAGAAAGAAAATATGCATCAGAAAAAGACTTTTCTGATTTTGCCTTGTTTATAGATTGCTGAGACCTAGCTCAGTGTGCAAAAGCAAAACATCATTATTCACTCATTCATGCAGCTGTTCAGTCCATCACTCCATCTCCTTAAATATATGAATTCTTTTCTTTACCACCCTCATTTTTATCATTTCAAGCCTGCTGTTGTATGCTTCTAATGTGTTATTGATCTTACCTATCATGTCTTTCATTCCCATGAGCTCTGTTACTTTTCTGTTCAGGTTTTCAAATTCTTCTCTGTGCTTGCTCAGTGTCTTCTTGATGTCCTTTATCTTTTTAGCCACATTGTCTTTCAACTCATTAATTTGATTTCTGAAATTTGTATGCATTTCGTTGATTAGTTCTCTCAAATCCTGTGTCTTCTCTGTGGCTTTGATATATTCCTTTTGTTGGGCCGTGTCTTCCATTTTTTCAATATGGCTTGTACTTTTTTGCTGATGTCTAGGTATCCGATTAGGATAGTGAGATTACTCAGATGCTCAGTTTCTCTCTGTTTTGTAGGGATACAGTGGCAGGAGACTGTGGTTACTGCTCTTCTTTGATTCTTGGTTCAACCTGTTCTGGGTCTTTAGGATTGTCGCTGTAAGTTGCTCAGATCTGTGCCCTGGACCCAGTAATGAGTTGCAGACCTGCTACCTAGAGCCTTGGGGGAGAGAGGCTGTAAAGGCCAGAAAAAGCCTCTCATTTACTTTTAATTTTCTCACATGCCTTCCTTCGTCCACCAGCAGATGGTGCTCTTTGGTAGCCCTCTCAGTTCAGTGCCTGGTCGAAGTGTGTTTGCTGCAACACCTACTGGATCAGTGTAATAGAGGATCCTGCCTGCAGGCTAAGAGCCTAGTAATTCAAACTTTCTCAGAGGCAGTTCTCCAACCTTTCCTGGCAGCCCTGCTCTTTTCCCCGGGTAGGAAATAATTCCACTCCCCTCTGTGTCCTCAACAACCAATCCTGGTCAGTAGAGAGAGAGATTTAGTCCTTTGCTCGCTCCCAAGGCAAACAATGGTCCTGCCCCACCCTGCCTGGAAGGGACCTTGGGACACAGCAGACCAAATTTGTGGGTGAAAAGCTGAGTGAGCCTTAGTCTGTGTCAGTCTCTCCCCTGCCCTGGGGAGGTGGATCCCTGGGGCCTCCTTTGTCTGTAGCCACCAGCCAAGATGCCTAAGAAATCAAAAGTGTCTATAGGTGGTGGAGGGTTTGCAGCTGTGTTTTTTAATTCGTGGTTTTGCCATTGTGATTCTTTTCCTTTGCTCCTCTCTCTTCTGGTCAGTGTCCAGCCTTCCCTGGTGTCCTAAACCCTTGAAGAATTTTTTCCAGGCCGTTTCTGCCTGTCCTCTAGCCATTTTTCTGGGAAAGAAGAGACTCCTGTGTCTTTCTAGTCTACCATCTTCCCAGAAGTCTCCCTACCCTCATTTTTAAAACATCAGCAGTAAATCCAGAAACCTGAAAGTCAAAGCCTAGATGTGTTTACTACAGACAAATTTAAAATGTTTACATGGCAAAAAAAAAAAAAAAAAATGGCATAAACAAAGTTTAAAAATTAACTGCAAGCGAGGAAAAAAGCAACATGTGACAAACTGAAAAATGTGGAAAGATAGGAAAAGGGAGTTCACAAAAGATGAAATTCAAATTTTAAAAAAGATATCTTTAATGTGTATTAGGTAAATCCTAATAAGATTGATAATGTATAGTGTTCAGGTAAGTGTGGAGAGATGGTGTTGTCACACACCACTTGTGAGAACAAATTAATACAGACTTTCAGGAAAGCAGCTTGACAACATGCAATGAAAGTCTAAAAGTGAGCATACCATTGGACCCAGAAATTTCACTCCTAGAATAAATCTTGATGAAATCATCAGAAAGATACTCAAAACTTTATTTGGGAGTGGATGTGGCTCAAGCAATTGAGCTCCTGCCTCCCACATGGGAGGTCCCAGGTTCAGTTCCTGGTGCCTCCTGAAAAAAAAAAAAAAAAAAACTAACAACAAGCAAAACAAACAGAAAAAAACCAACTCAGGGAAGCCAATGTAGCTCAGTGGTTGAGCACCAGCTTTCCACATACAAGGTCCTGGGTTCAATCCCTGGACCAAAAAAAAAAAAAAACTGTATTTACAAGGATGGTCATCCAAATACAGTCAGTAATAATAAACAGTTGAAAATCCCATAAATGCCTATCTTGGGGGGGGCTGGTTAAATTCTTTGTGTTCTAACTGTATATAATTGTGTTACCATTCCCAATAAAGATAAGGAGCTATATTTATTTTAAATGGAAATGTATTCAGAAGGCTATAAGACAATATATAGACTGATCTTCCTTTTCAGTGTATTTATATAAATACACTGAATATCTATATGTATCATACTCACCAAAATGTGAAAAGTAGTTTCCTTTAGGTGAACTTTAAGCCTCTGAGTGATTTGCTTTTTTTTTTTTTTTTTTTTTTTTTGGGGGGGGGGGGGTCTTTTTTTTTATTTTAAAGAAGTATTTTTATTTATTTTTTAAATATATTTTTTCTTTTTCAAAAGATACTTAGATTACATAATTGTTACACAAAAAATATAGGGATTCCCATATGCCCCACTTCCCCACACCTCCCACACCCTCCCACATAAACAACATCCTTCATTAGTATGGCATATTTGTTGCAATTTATAAATGCATCCTGGGGCATTGCCACTGAGCATGTAGCATTGTAGTCTACACTCTCTCCCACACAATTCTGCAGGTTATGGGAAGATGCATAATGACCTATATCTGTTATTACAATGTCATTCAGGATGATTCCCAAGTCCTGAAAAAGCCCCCGTATTACACCTGTTTTTCCCTCTCCCTGTCCCCAGAGCCTCCAGTGGCCACTGCCTCTACATCAATGTTGTAGTTTCTTCCAATGCTAGAATTACAATAAGTCTATAGTAGAATACCAGTAAATCCATTCTAATCCATAGTTCATTCCCCAATCCTGAGGATTCTGGAATGGTGATGTCTACTCCACCTCTAATTGAGAGGGAGCTTTGCTCCCATACAGCTGATGGATGAGACTCTCTTGCTTGCAGTTGTAGGCTCTCTCACTTCCTTGGTATGGTGATTGTCAATCCTCACCTCCTTGTTAATTGTCCTAGGTTAGTCCAATGAACTGGAGAGTAGGTGTTGCAACTCTGCTGAGGCTCAGGGCCCAGCTGGCACATGGACAGCCCAAAGATTTAAGTCTCTTGGACGTACACCTACCAACTCCAGCACCAAACTATAGATTCAAATAGAAGGGACAGATGAGCCATGTGTAGGGAAGCCATAACTTGAGTCCAACTCTGTCACTCTCGGGAGCACAAACTCCAAAGTAGGGCCCACTGGCAAGGCACCAAACTCCGGAGCTGTCTGCCCTGACCATAGAACCGGTGTGTCTCCAGAGCCCTCAGGAGCCCCACTATTGGGGATAGCATCCACTTTGGCAGTCTATAAGATCCTGCTGAGATGTGCATAAGCGTTACCTCTAGGATGAACCCCCAACTCACTCTAAAGTCTCTTATCCATATAAACTCATTTGTCTTTACCTTTTCCCCCTTTTATTCGAGGTCTTTTTCCAGTTGCATTGCTAGTTGGTGCTTGGTAGTAATCCCTTGGTACCAGGGAGGCTCATCCCCTGGAGTCATGTCCCATGCTCAGGGGAAGGTAATGTATTTATATGCTGAGTTTGGCTTAGAGAGAGGCCACATTTGAGCAACAAGGAGACTCTCAAGAGGCAACTCTTAGGCACCCCACAATACTAGGCTAAGTTTCAATTTCAAGAGCAAAGGCTCACAAGCATATTTGTCAATATCAAGGGCCTCAATGGACCATTCTCCTTTGCCAGTCATTGCCCCTGCACTTGGGGGTACAGTTGCTGTTCCCTTAGAGAACGTGGCAGAGCTCTCCAGGATGGGAATTCGATATTCTCTCAGTTATTGTGTGACTCTCCACCTACTGTGACAGTGCCCTGTGAACATTTGAACACATTTATATATCTTATATGTATGCCCAAGTGAACTTCCTCCCATGTATCCACCATCACTGATACCCCACACCAATGATCCTCCCCTGCCCCAGTTGTAATGCTTCTTTGATCTAAAGCTTCTTCAAAAATGAAGCCAATAAAATAGCCAAATGCAAATAATAGGAAAATAAAATAATAATGATAAGTTTAAATATAAGAAATAAAATTTTAAATAAAACTAAAAATAAAATTTAAAAATTGGGATATTATAGCGAATATTCTCACTGTCCTGATTCTGTGATAATCAGGGTGGGCTAAACATTCGCTATATTAGAAACCATGCATGTGTCCCCAGACCTCGTTTTCCTCCCTAGGTCTGGTTTTTAGAGTGCTGGTGATAAACTAAGCCTGCTTTATTATATGTCCATCCTGTATGGGAAAAGACTGTAACTCTAGGTATCTCTGGTCAACCTTAAGAGATATAGCAGGGGGCTATATCTGGTTGGCATCCATCTCCCATATGGAGGGACCTGGGTTCGATCCCCGGGACCTCCTGGTAAAAATTTAAAAAATATATGGAAGGTGCGTGGGCCGCCAGGCCCTGTGCGCGGGCGCACCACCAGTTCCCGCGAGCCACACAGCAAGATGATGACATAATAGGAGAGTGACACAAGGGAGAGGCAAGATGAGACGTACCGAAAAACCAGCAACTAAGGTTGCGCGGGCAGGATGCCTCTCTCCTACATCAGAGATTCCAAGGATTGAATCCCAGTGAAGACAGGAGGAGAAGGATGAGAAGAGAGAGCAGAAAATGGACACAGAGTTGCCCAGCGAATGGACACAGAAACAGCAAAAACGGGGGGGAGGGGGAAGGGGTGTAAAAATGGATAAAAGTAAATAAATAAATCCTTAAAAAAGAAAAGAAAAAAAAAATTGGGATATTAAAAAATAATGAAAAATATTTTTAAAAAAATTTTTTTGACATTTTGCCTTTCATCACTGTAATATCTATTGTCCTGTATGTACAGTGACATTTTCTTCCATTTATTCCCCAGTGTTTTACTTTTTTTTTTTTTTCATTTTGTTTTCAAAGAAGTTTTAGGTCACAGTAAAGTCACATACAGAATCCAGGGGACTCCCATATACCCAACATCCTCCCCCTTTTCTCCCTACCCATATTAATACCTTTTTATATGTGGATGGTACATTTGTTACAACTGATATACAAAATAGTGAAACATAGCTACCAACCATAGTCAATGGTTTACTTTATGGTTTACAGTAGACCGTATACTTTTATAAATTTTGATGATATTTAACATGGCCTGTGTCCATCATTGGAAGATCATGTAGAACACTTCCATTGCCCACCCCCTGTTCCATCTATTCTATTCCTTCTTCTCCCTCCCCTTGGGGCCCACAGCGACCACCCGGCTTCACTCCTTAGATGACAAGATTCATAGTTACTTGCAACAACACTGAGGTCTTGACACACCAGTTTGTCCTCCTCTGGGTGATTTTCATAGTCATCTTTATAACCTTATGTTGTAATTGCTAATTTTCTACAATAAGTATATCTTGTTTTTATGTTCAGAAAATAGAATGCACTGTTTCCATTTTCCATCTTAACTGCTCATCTGCGGTAGAAGCCTCTGTGATCCCATTCCTCCCTGAGTGGCTCTGCCTTGCTCCTTTGTTTTCTTACTTGTTCTAACTCCACTTAGGATATATGTTACCTCTTAAGTTTATTTTCATGCAAAGTTTGGTTTCATTTTCATTCCATGTTTCTCAAAAATGGGACTCACATGTAAAGAATGCCTTAGTTCTTCATGGCTCTTGTCCCTAAATCTCCCTCCTCTACCCCAAATAAGCCGAATTTTGTCCATTATGCTTCAGTTGTGGCTCTCCAATGCAGCTCTTTCTCCTTACCCCTTCCAGCTTAGCCAGAGCTGTCAGTGTTTCTTACTGGACCTTACTCAGTATCTTGTTATCTGTCCAGGTAACGGTGGAGACTCGTGCTCTACGAGTTCTTGTTTTTTCTCCACCCTGCTGCAAGGTAAATCTGACTCTACCTTTTCTTGGTGCTTTTCTTGTTTTTTAATAACCCTCTAGTTTGGCATGAAAACCGTTTGCATTCAGGCTGTCTTCCTGTTCTCCCCACCCTCTGTCACAGCCACCTAAACTTTATGCCATTCTTAGAATAAATATTTCTTTCGTGGTGTCCTTCTTCCTTCTTTCTTCCTGTGCTTCTTTCTTCCTGTGCTTCTGCACTTCTAACCACTGGGAAACTCCCACTCTTTCTCCAGCACCCAGTTTAACTATGAGTTCCTTTGGGCATTTGCTCCTGATCGTCTAAGTGGAGTCATGGGGTCTTCTGTGCAAATTTGCATAGATTGTACTGAAACCTATCCACTTAGGCCCTGCTTCCCTCCCCCGTGCAACCTCCTGCCCCAGCTGAGACAGGATGCTACTTAAAGACAAGGGATGCTTTCTCACAATTGCTGTATCCTGGCTCATAGCAGACCCTCAAGTGTTTATTGCACATATGCTAAATAGATTTTGACCTCTGGATCTCATTTGGACACTATTTTGTTGTTTTTAAAAGTATAATTATCTGAGCTTCTAAGACTGAACAAGAGTTCTCATCCCTTCTATCCTCTTCCTTCCTTAGGCTTCAGATGATGAGTCTTACATCAGTGATGTGAGTGATAATATATCTGAAGACAACACCAGTGTTGCAGACAATATTTCTCGGCAAAGTATGCATCATTTGAACTTCCAAGTTGTTCTCTCTACCTGCCAAATTATAACTCCTGTGACTTAATGAACATTCATTTTCCCCCTTCACTAATTGTTCTATTTGCTGATGATGGTTCAATAAATTTTATATTTGCATTATCTGTTGCGATAGATGATTGAAAAATCCATTAGTTAAATAGGAGAGAGCAAAAAGTTTTCCTTCTTGCTCCAGCCAACAGTGAGTCTTTCTTAAATATATTTAATTTTTTAATTTGACTTGTGTTTTCTTGAATAATATTTGACTGTATTTAACACCTTGTTTAAAAAACTATAGGGGTCGGATGTGGCTCAAATGGTTGGGCGTCCATCTCCCATGTGGAGGGACCTGGGTTCGATCCCTGGGACCTCCCAGTAAAATTAAAAAAAAAAACAAAAAAACAAAAAAACTATACACTGATGTTTTGTGCATGTGTTAGCAACCTTGTATTGAAATAATTCAGTTTGCTCTTGGAGTGTAATGAAAGCATAAGAAATATATCACAATCATCATTTTGAAAGGGTTATTTCCCTCCCTGGGTTTATGAAATCGGAAAATCAAAGTTATCTATCACAGTATTCTCATCTTCCTCCCTCATCCAGTCCTGAATGGGGAGCTTACAGGGGGTGCCTTCCGGAATGGACGTCGAACGTGCCTGCCAGCTCCCTGTCCTGACACCAGTAACATTAACCTCTGGAATATCTTGAGGAACAACATTGGTAAAGACCTGTCTAAAGTCTCTATGCCTGTGGAACTAAACGAACCACTCAACACTCTGCAGCATCTCTGCGAGGAGATTGAATACAGCGAGCTACTGGACAGGGCATCAGAAACCGACGATCCATATGAGCGCATGGTAATGAGCTTGGTGCCACAGAGTAGTGCCCTTCAAAAATTTGTCAATCTAGACCAGGTCTAAGCCAGAATTCATTAAGGTTATATATTTTTCTGTTTTTGTTTGTTTTTAGGAGGTACCAGGGATTGAACCCAGGACCTCATACATGGGAGGCAGGCACTCAACCACCGAGCTACATCCACACCCATGCTGGCATGGTTTTTATATAGCATTCTCACTACATGGGAGAGAAAGGAATCAGTACATTTGCATAGATCAGCAGGCCCAAAAAGTTTCAGATATCTTTACTGGAAAATGTACACCTTGTCACTTATCCCTGGTTTAGAGTGTAAAGTTAGGGTGTAAAGGGATCATACTCCTACAAGTTTGAGGTATCCCTAGCCTCATTTACCAGCTTTTCACAAATGCCAGGATAGCCCATTTGTTCAGGATCTTAGGTCTGAGAAAGTCATTTTCTGTTTAAACTTTTGCCTGGGCTTTACTCCTTTTGACAGTGGGAAGCTTTCCCTGCCCTCTCACCTCACCCTCCTGCACATGCTGCTGTGATCATGCAAATAGCATAGCCTACAAACTGGGTTTCAGAACATTTGCACTCAGTGTTACTCATAAAAGTGGATAAATACATGAAAGAAGAAAACCTGACCTCTTTTACCTGCTGGTTTGTATGTGGGTGGTTTAACCTCATTTTGACCATTTTTCCCACAAGTTCATGAAGATTCTGTGCAAATACTAGAAAACGCAAATGCTATCCAATCAGTGCCCATCGACATGGCATGCGAAAAATCTAGAGGAATAAGGGACAAAGGACAAACAGACATGGAAGTAGTCTCTCCTATATTATTTTCCTTTCTTAAATGTTTTAACAGGTTCTTATTGCTGCATTTGCAGTTTCAGGATATTGCTCCACCTATTTCAGAGCAGGAAGTAAGCCATTCAACCCTGTCCTTGGAGAGACCTATGAATGCATTAGAGAAGACAAGGGATTCCGATTTTTCTCAGAACAGGTAAGTACCGCTGGACTCGATAAGGTTTCTGTACAGCACAAGGGAATATTGGTGATAAAAATAGCTTTTTGCTAACCATCTGTTTTGGATGTTTTTTGATACTATCTAACAGAAAACTTGCTTAGCTTTTCTGCTTAATTGTCCCCTCCAAATGTATATAAGTTGTCTGTGTTTAAGCATGAAACCTTAAAAGTTAAAGGTTCTAATTTATTTATGCATTTTGAGAATAACTCACTAATAGAGATGGGTGACTTGAGTATGTTTTATTTTGGGGTGGACAATATATCTTGTAAAAATGATCACATATGGAAATTTTAACACTGATGCTTATTGCCTTCTTTTTGGTTTTTAATTACCAGGTTAGCCATCATCCACCCATTTCTGCCTGTCATTGTGAATCAAAGAATTTTGTGTTTTGGCAAGGTTTGTATTTCAGTTATAATATCAAAATCAAATTTATTAGCCTCTGAAAAACTTTCTCCTTTCCTTGGTATGTCATACTCTGTTTAGATTTCTGCCTTCAGAACTGGTAATTGGTACTGAGTTCAGTGAGATTCAGAGGTTTGGATTGAGGTTCCTGCTTAATTAATTCCCAGTGTTAACCAGAATATTAAAACTAATAGTTACAAAACCCCTTTGGAAAGAAAAAATGTACATGTAAATTTGACCATTAAATATAAATATATTGTTCCTTCAAGTTGGGAGGATACTTCATTGTTCACAGAATGACTCTTCTCATGTGAATTTCCTCAACCATTTGGTATGAAAACATATAAAATGATAAAGCAACATAACTGTAATTTATTGAAAAATAGGAAAATAAATCATGTCCTGGTTAATACAAAGATGCAGAATTTTGTGGGGATTGCACTAAACTCCCTTAGTTCATCACAATGTGGCCATGCACTTATTAACAAATGCACAGGTAAACCTCAGTTTCCAAGAGTAAGCATAAACCCATTGTATGAGATAAAGTATTGGGTCCTGGACTATATCTTAATAAACAGTGTAGGAACATGTTCATTAAATTAATCCCACTTTCTCATACATTTTGCATATCTGTATTTAGAGATGTTATTTTTATTACTGTTTTCCCAAGTCACGTAACTCTTCTATAATAGAGGGAATAAATGTGTGTGTGTATATATGTATATATCAATGGCGTGGCCATGCTGTAGTTATTTTTACTATACATCTGATATTTGATATATATATTACCTATTTCTCTCTAGTTAAAATTTGTAACAACATATATTGCTTTCTGGACATTAAAACACAGTACAGTATATATATGTGTGTGTTGAATCCATACACACATATTATTCCAGGATTTTCCAGTTTTATTAGTTGAAAACAAATATGGAATCTGTATTATGGAAAAATTATAGGTTAGTTTTTTGTTTTTGTCTTTATTTTTGTTTTGCCTAACAGTTAATCTTTTCATCTTGGACCATCATCAAACGTGTCATGTTAACTTGACAACATAGAATCAATTGTGATTATAAAAATTCTGTGAAAAAATAAAGTACAATACAAAAGTTAGTTTTATGGAAAAAATAATTAGGTATAGAGTATATATTTCTTATCATCTGCCTGTGTCGCTTAGATATCAGATGGAAAAACAAGTTCTGGGGGAAGTCGATGGAAATCCTGCCTGTCGGAACACTGAATGTCATGCTTCCAAAGTAGGTTATCCTCCTCTTTCTTTTGGCCTCTTCTCTGCTTTTCTAAATCAGAAATGGATATTTTAAACCTTAAAAGGTACCATGGGCCCATTTCCCTGAATTCCCAGAGCTTCTGTTAACCTCAAAGTTTTGAGAATTAACCCCCCCCAAAAAAATGGGAATTTTAGCATGTGTCAAAGCTTCCTATTTATGTAGTCATATCCTCATTCATCGGTCAGCACCAGGTACCTACCATGACCCAGTCACTGTCCTAGTTTGCAATTTATAAGAAAGCTTCTCCTTTTTGCTTGTTTCTTTTTTACACAATTTATAGTTTCAGTTTTGAGTTCATATTAGACCCAAGGATTATTTTTTAATTTTAAAGTTATTTTGTTCAGGAAGAATGATGGAATCCTTTTACAACTTTCTAGAGAATGTTGTCTGTGATTAATCTTTTTAAATTAATTGAACTTTTCTTTAATCAAGTCTAAAGGCTTGATTGTTTTTGTTTCTTTGGTTGGTTTGGTTTTGTCTACTTGAGTGACAGATTTTGCTGGTGGATTGGGTTTGGGAGAAGGTAGGGGGAGAGAGGTATCCCCAGGACCACAAAATAAACGTTCAATATTTGCAAATTCGTGAGGAAGAAAGAAAGTTTCCCCAGGTGTATATACTGCCTACATCCTATGAATTCATTTATTTTTTAGGGGTTTAGAAGCATTTTATTTTATTTGAAAATATACATTATATACAACTTTCAATGTGATTTGAAGCTATGTCATCTCATTCCTTGGCAGAAATTCTGATAACCTTACTCCCTAGAATTTTCATTCTGTTTGTGCTATCTTAGTTGTTATGCTAATCATCCTTTCCCCAAAGAATTATTCACATCTTTGGTCTTAACTCAGAATGCAAAAGAGTGTTCTCTGTATACTTTCTTACACCCTATAACGCCTGTTGTCTGAATGCTTCCAGGATGCCCCGTTGCCTGCAGGGTAAGCGCCCTGCTCTGCCCTCAGCACACCCTTCCAGCCTTGCCTGCTGCCACCCCACTCACCTCTAACACACCACCACAGGCACCCAGAGGCACCATGTTCTTCTGGGCTCTATGGCTTTTGTCGATGTATGCAGTCTGCAGTGCCTTCTTGTCCATCCCCCAAAGCTTCACCTGAACCTCACCTCCTCTAGGAAGTCTTCCTTGACACTCACCCCACATCCTAGATATATCTATCAGGACTCCCCCTTCTGTATTTCCACAACACTTTGTCCATGTATCTATTACAACTCTCATCATCTTTTATTAGTAGTATTTATTTACATTTCCACCCTCCCCTACCATACTCTTGGTTCCAGGAGAGCAGGAAACCAGCCTTATTCAACTTTGTAGCTTTAGCAGCTTGCCTCTAGAAAGCTCTTAATAAACGTTCCTTGAATGAATGATCATGCCATAAATACTTGTGACCACAATGAAGCTTCCAATGAAGAAATGAGAGGAAAATGAGGGGAAAAGTAGCTTTGGCCAAAAACAATTTTCATTATTAGAAACAGTAATGTGTTTGTGACCTTTATTGATTTTTGATCAATGTTACATTCTTCCTTCATCACCAGATACGGAGATTATTATGTGTGGAATAAAGTTACCACATGCATACATAACATCCTCAGTGGGAGGAGATGGATAGAGCATTATGGAGAAATAACCATCAGAAATACCAAAAGCAGTGTTTGCATTTGCAAACTCACATTTGTCAAGGTAAGTAATATCGAATGACAGGAAAGGAAAAAGGAGTATAAAACACTTACTGAGGAGGAGGTAGAGAAATTATCTTTAACAGCAGCGAGTGGGTCTGCCCTATGTTCTTGGTCCTTAGTTATTTTTAAATGAGGAAGCAGAACCAACTGATAGAGTTGCTTAAGGCATGCAGGCTTCTGACTGTGTGGAGGACAAAGAATCACCTTCTCAAAACAGAAAAAAATAAATGATTTTCTTTCTGAGTAGCAAGGCGGTATTCCAGTAAGTGAAAGTCCAGAAAATACCTTTTGCCTGTAACAGGTCTTCTGGTTGTATTTCTATTTCTGTTCCTGCTTGATTACCACATATTCAAATGATCTTATTTAAGGCAACTAATTAACTATAATCATCTTATTCTGAGAATACTGGAACAGAACAGCCAAGTAGATGAGCACTGCCAGTCACTCCAAGCTTATCCCCCTCTTCACTGTTAAAATCCAAAAAAGCCCAACAAAAAGCATTACTTTAGTAACAAGAAAAGATGTTAGAGATAGGAATGCCCACAGCACCATCACCCGCCCAGGCTCTCTGGCCTGAGGTGCACCCTACCGTATCACCTCTCTGTTTGCTGAGATATGCTGTGGAATCCCCAGAGATCCCCATCCCCAAACCCCTTTATCTGTTCTGGTATTTTGAAACTCATGTTCTCATTCTAATATGTTAAACAGGTAACTTACTGGAGTCTTAAAACTCTATTATTTTATTTTCATAGTTAAATCCTTTTAAGCCATATTGAAAGGTCATGGTAGTTTTAATTACTCAAGTTTTAGCTTGAGATGCTCTTTCACTTTTTTTTTTTTTTAAACCTGTTAGATGGCTCAGAACTAAAGAGCCAGGATCATTATTCCCTCTGACTGGCTGATAAAAATAAATGTGTACATTTGGTTTTGTAGGCTATGAGAAACTTCATTTTAGGCCTACCCCTAACATTAGTAGATTCCTGGACAAGAGGACAAATAGAGGTCCGTATGTCATTTGTGTATTTAAAATATGTAAATCCAGCCTACAACAGAAAATAAGCTGTTTTTCTTTTCTAAAGGGAAGTCACTAACAAGGGTTTCTGGAGAAATCTTAATTTCATAGTTAATTAGCCAGTGGACCATCCTTTCACCTTGACAAATACTCCTTTTTTCACAAGAACACACTTTGGAGTTCTGTGCTGGAATCATGGTGATGCAAGGAGAGCCAGTCCTGCCCACTGCTTTTCCCACTTTTCTTCCAGCCTCAGGCTCTGTCCTGCCCTGCATGGGGACTCCCACACACCTCCACACATCCAGGCTCTGTCACACCCACCACAAGCAGCACCCCTCATGCCTAAAGGGATGCACTGGTGAATAGTCCGCCTTGGGTAGATGAATCCAAGAAAAAGGCCTGTGCAGACCGGAATAAGCTTAGAGTCATATGGAGAGGGAATTCTAGGACCCAGGTCCTTGGCGTGATCTAGAAAAGGGGGTCATGGGCTCTGGGTTGGGTAAGTTCCCACAGATTTCTCACCTCGAGAGGAGGCATGTGGCTGAAAGAGGGCCATATCAGGATCCTCATAATAAAATTCAGCTCTTTGTAGTACAGTGAAATTTATTTCACAAACTACTTCTGTAGCGTTGCCAATTTAAATTTGTTAAAAATCAATAAGCACCACAAGACAACCTACCCTGGCCTCATGCCTAAAATCTTATTTTAAGTGTTTGAAAAATTTTATCTGTGTATTTCCATGCAGTATGTATATTGAAATGCTGTAATTTAATGGCAATAAATGATTTCAGTATTTGCTAAAAAAAAAAAAAAAAAAAAATCAATAAGCAAAGAGGAAATTTGAGATGGGGTATCTGAGGAAGACGTTACTAACCTATAAATTAATATTAGTTATTAGGAGGAAACGGAGCCATCTCTGCTGTATACTACCATGCTGTAGCAGGAAGTAGTGATTGGCCCTTTCTTAAAAGTTAAGGTATCTAGAAATTCCACCCCTAAGTATATACCCCTAAAAATTGGAAACTGGGACTCAAGCTCAGCAGATGAACAAAATGTAGTATATACATACAATGGAGTCTTACTCAGCCTCAAAAAAAGAATGCTGTTCTGATACATGCTGCATCATGGATGAACCCTGAAAACATGCAAACTGAAATAATCCAGACACAAATGAGCAAATATTGTATGATCCATTTACATGAGACATCTAGACTAGGCAAATTCATAGAGACAGAAAGTAGTTTAGAGGTTACCAGGAAAGCAGGGAATTGGTAGTTATTGCTTAATGGGTCCGCAATTGCTGCTTGCGATGACGAAAAAGTTCCAAAAATAGTGGTGATGATTATACATCATTATAAATGTACTTAATGCAACTGAATTGTACACTTAAAAATGGCTAAAATAGCAAATTTTAAGTTATGTGTATTTTGCCACAGTAAAAGGGTGGGGGAGAGGTTTGAAGGTACCTAAACCTTAAAATCCACCTTTCTGTATAAAATTACTTTGTATTTTATACATTTTGTATAAAATGGTTCGATTGAGCAACTTCAAGGTTATAAGAAAATTGCCCATATCGAAGTTACAAAAATTGGCATTGTTCAAGAGACTGAGTGTCTTAACTGGGGCTTCCTTTTTCCAGGTGAATTATTGGAATTCTAACGTGAATGAAGTCCAGGGGGTTGTGATGGATCAGGAGGGAAAGGTGGTGCACCGGCTGTTTGGGAAGTGGCATGAAGGGCTATACTGTGGCGTGGCCCCCTCTGCCAAGTGCATCTGGAGGCCAGGTGAGACTGGCTTGAGTGTCCTCCTCAGGAGGGCACATGGGTGAGAGAGGGGGCGTGAATGTCAGATCATCCCTGCATGATCTGACATTTTAATGTTTTTTTAATAGTGAGGTTAAAATAGATCCTTAAGTGTCCATCAACAGATGAATGGATAAACAAAATGAGGTATAGCCGTACAGTGGAATATGCTACAACATGGATGAACCTTGAAGACATGCTGAGTGAAATAAGCCAAACACATGAGGATAAATATTGTATGATTCCACTTATGTGAAATATCTAGAATAAGCAACTTCATACAGACAGAAAGTGGATTTGAAGTTACCGGGGGCTGAAGGAGGGTGGAATGGGAAGTTATTGCTTAATAGGTACAGAGTTTCAGTTTGGACCATGAAAAAGTTTGGAAATGGATGGTGGTGATATTAGCACAACATTATGATTGTAATTAATATCATTGAATTGTACACTTAAAAATGATTAAATGGGAAAGTTTGCATTTTATGTATTTACCACAATAAAAATTTTTAAAAAACCAATATAAACACTTAAAGGCAATATATTTAACATAAGTCTCAATATTTGATATTTGAGAGGAAGGAGTTGTAAAACTGAAGCCAAATCTCTGACCACGTTAGAGATTTAATTTCATGTAAAATCATGCTAAATGTAATGCCTTCATCTCAAAAGATAGGTATATTTATTAAACAATTTAGATAATTGACACACACAAACTTAAATCCTTATGTATGTTATTTATTCTCTATTTTAATAAAATAAAGGAAAGCCTGTGGAACATCTATTTTCCACAAATTCAGTAATTTACCAGAATAAGTCATCTTTTCACTTGAACAGCAACGAAACTGCAATATGTTGACATTTAACACAAGACATCAAAAGAGTTTGGTTAATATGCCATCATATAATTGATCATCAAGTATGAATGGAACAGGTCTCCACGTGACATGTATTTTCATTGGAGTTTTGTCGGTTAATCCCTAACTTTAAAATTAGAGGGGCGGATATGGCTCAAATGGTTGGGCGTCCGTCTGCCATATGGAGGGACCTGGGTTTGATCCCCGGGACCTCCCGGTAAAATTAAAAAAAAATAATAAAATAAAATAATATTAGTTGTTGGTTTCTTCCTAAAAGACATCAATGAGCATTTAAATTCCCTGCTAGTAGAGTGGGTAGTTCATTCATTTAGCAACTATTTATTGAGTACAGACTATGCATCAGGCTTTGTTCTAGAAGCTTGGCATACATCCTGACTTCAAGAAGTTTAGTTTAAAAGTGCCAATAAATATTTAGTTCCCAAGCTTTTATTTTCAAAAGAGAAGTAAATGTTTCTGGTAAAATCTTAGTGTTCATAGTTAATCAGCCCTGCATTTAGTAAAGCAGATGAATTTGTTTTATTTTTAAAATAGCTTTAGATTACATAAATGTTACATCAAAAATATAGGCGATTCCCATATACTCCCCCTCCCCCTCCCATCAATGGAATATTTTGAAAGAAAAATTATGAAATAGTTTAGCCAATGAAGACTACCGTGTGTGCAAAGTATTATTTCAAAAGCTGGATTTTATTATTAAATATATGAATATGTAATATGTTCTGATAATCAATATAAAATTCCCCACCTAAGAAAATATAACCAACTAAATTCACTTGAAAAAAATTCAATAATCTAGAGTTTATAACTATATATATTTGATATTAGTATGGGTATTAATGAAAGCCCAGGAATAAGCCAGCTCTGCTAGTTCTATAAGCCTTTTCACCTCTCAGCAATGGTACATTGGCCTCCTTCCAGGGTCCATGCCCACCAACCATGAGCTCTACTATGGCTTCACGAGATTTGCTATTGAGCTCAATGAGTTAGATCCTGTGCTAAAAGATCTCCTTCCACCAACCGATGCACGATTCCGGCCAGATCAGAGGTAAGAATGGGGGTGGTGTGGCTGTATGACAGGATCATGGCGTGGCATAACAGAAGTCATTGAGACTTCTCTTCTCTACCATCATTCATTCATTCATTCCCTTACTCATTTAGCAATCTTTGAGGCCCTCTTCTAGGTAAAGCAGCATTGACAGGTGATCATAATGGAAGATTGTTTATCTCAACCAAAAAGTTCACCACGGGGAAGCGGCTGTGGCTCGGTCAGTAGGGCTCCCATTTCACAAGCAGCAAGGGGGGGATAAATGAATAAATGAATAAATAAAATCTTTAAAAAAAAAAGTTCACCACAGAAGATAGAACAGGTTTTTTTTTTTTAACAAAAAGCTTTATCTCCCCCCAAAATATTACCAGAGGTTTGCAAGTTCATGAACTGTCTCTCCAATAAATACAGAATTGCTCCTCCCCCAGTGTTTTTTATCTTCCGCTCTGTAACATCAGGTGTCTTTTAAACTAAGTAAGAGTTAAAGTGACAGGGGTACACAGAAATGCTTTGAATGAAAGTCTGGAGCTTGCCCAGCATTATTTTGATCCCACAGGGTGTGAGATGTATTCAAAATATAGTATCTTTAATACCTTCTGGTTATTTTTTATTCTTCTTATGTAGTTCTGCACTATGATATCTTATCTTTCCATTCTTAACAAATTAATTTTACTCTTTCCAAAAATCCTATATGCCATACAGGTTTCATCCAAGATCACTTTTCTGTTTCCAGAGTATTTATGGTTTTGTCCTCTGCCAAAATGTTTTCAGTGTTGAATGTTCTATTATTATTCAGTGCTTTTACATTCACCGGTTCTCTAGAACATGCAGTCTCAATGACATTTAAATTTATCAACAAACTTCCCGAATAATGTGTATTACATTATCTCCCTATTCTTTGCTGTCATTTTGAAATTTAAATATTTGCAAATCACCATTTGGTGATATTTTTTTCCATTTTTTTTTTTTTTTTAAAGAAATCTGCTTTTTCTTTCCAGTTCTATTTCAATATTCTTTTCCTGAACTTCTTTTTCTATTCATTTCTTATTCTTTGGCCTTTTGTAATTTTCCCCAACTGTTACCTTTTCTTTTTTTTTTTTTTTAATCAGTCTTATTCTCTCCAGTAAAACAGGAAAGCTCCTTCTCTCTCAATCTATTCTAAAAGTAGATGAAAGAAGACTATACTTTCAGGGATTATTTTTTTATTTAGTTGGCAAAACAAATTTATTCTTTAAAAAAAATTTTTTTAAGACACTTAGATTACATAAATGTTACATAAAAAATATAGGGGATCCCCATATGTCCCACTCCCTACCCTTCCCCACACTTTCCCATATTAACAACAGTTTTCATTAGTGTGGTACATTTGTTACAATTGATGAACACGTATTGGAGCACTGCAGCTAAGTGTGAATTATTGTTTACATTGTAGTTTAAACTCTTTCCTGCATAATTTTGTAAGTTATGACAAGATACATAATGGCCTGTATCTGTCATTGCAACATCATTCAGGACAATTCCAATGTCCCAAAAACGCCCCCATATTACACCTATTTTTCCCCTCTCCCTCCCCTCAGAGCCTCTGGAGGCCACTGCCTCCACATCAATGCAGGGATCATTTGTATAGTGTGTTACTAGAGAAGGGTCTCTGAATATGTAGCACACCAGAAGCCACAGGAAGAACCGCGCAGTGTCCTCTCCTGAGTGTGAAGCCAGCTGTTGGGTGTTGCTTCGTTGCAACTGCAATTTGTGATAGATGATCTTTAAACATGAAAAAAAAAGCTTAAAGTAGTTGAAGGAAGCCAATTACCATCCTCCATTATATGGCCTTTAACGAGTGCTTTTTCGTAACATGGAAAAAGGAGCACAGCGTGTGACTTCTGGTGTTCAGGCCCTGGACTCTCCACCCATCCTGAAACTCAAGTTATAGAGCCCCAAATGGCACTGACCAATCTTCAAGGACCAAGCCTCTCTCTCCTGCCATTAGTCTTCAATACACAGTAACTCAGTCCACACCCATAGGAGGCAGAGGGCTCGTGAACTGATGGACAACAGAGGAGTGGGCGTGGGGCAGGCTGAGGGCGCCTCAGCAGTTACTGCCCACTGCGTGGTGCTCACAGCAACCAGAATGTAATTTTGTGCAAATGATATCCATGCCCCTCCCCCAGAAAAGAATAAGATATTAAAAGATTAACTGCTCTCTCCTTAGATTTTTGGAAGAAGGAAATTTAGAAGCTGCAGCAGCAGAGAAGCAAAGGGTAGAGGAACTACAGAGGTCTCGAAGACGATACATGGAAGAAAACAACCTTGAACATATACCAAAATTTTTTAAGTAAGCCACTTCTCCCCCATAACCAGTTCATGTTGCCTTAAACAATGGGAAACTCTAGTTGGGAAAAAAAAAGAAAAGACAAGCTAGAGATAGTTTAGTGTCCTGAAAACTTAAAGGCAGAAACTTCCTTAGTTTTCTAACTGATTTTGGTAACTGCTTCTGGCAGTAAAAACATTGGAATCAGATGGTAGTAGTGAAAAGTTAGTAACATAAACATAAATTCCCCGCCATAGCTCTTTTCTTAGCATGGGCAGCACAAGAGAGTGAGGGTCTTGCCCAGAACAGTCTGTCCTCCAGCTGCACCATTAGCATGAGGGGAACTTGTTCCCACTCCCTCACCAAAGACCGGATGGGCCCCACTGCCCTCCGCACCATCTGGCTTGGTTAGTAGTTCCTTTACGTTGCTTCATACAGAGTTTGTGTCCGATCAGATTTGGTCTCACTGTGGTGGGATAGTGGGTGGTTATTACAGGGTTACATATATATCACACAAATTAATCTGTAGTTTCCAAATCCATCCGTTGCCCTCCAGAGCCAGAAGAAAAGCTGAGAATAACCTCCATCCTTTCTACTTGCCATTTCGTGACTGCCCTGGGGTGGCAGTGCTGCCTCACCCTTCAGGTGTCTAAAGTGCTCTGTTTGGACGTTGACCCTGCAGAGAGGTTCTTACAGCTCCTGGTGTTGTCTTCTTTTCTCTACAAGTGAAGCAGAAACAATTCTTGGGGGCCTGGGGTCTGAAGCTCTTAGAACAACAAAATGAGTTTGTTTCTGGTCAAAAATATTAAAATCATCAATAAGGAGATAGGATACTGCCTAAAAAATACAGCTTACAAATGTATGTGTCTTATCTACAGAAGAGAGTCCTGTCCCGGTCATCTTGATGTGATTTGTATCTAATTTTTATTTTTATATTTTCACAGAAAAGTTATTGATGCCAATCAAAGAGAAGCCTGGGTCTCTAACGACACCTATTGGGAGCTACGAAAGGACCCTGGGTTTAGTAAAGTAGATAGTCCTGTTCTTTGGTAAACTGGGAATGTAGAGCTAGCCAACATATCACACTCTGAATGAATAAATAACTATGCACAATTATGTTTCTTATAGCTAAGCGTGGTTTGTGGGTCGACGGGAAATCTACCATTTGCTTTTCTATTCATCTTTATAATGGACTTTCAGAAGTGCATTAGACAAGGCCCCTAAACACTTTTGGATCCTTTCTGTTTTGCTGCAACCATATTCCTTAAAAACATCCACACCCTCCTCGAAAAGAAGAATAAAAGGAGCAGAATATAAAATCCAAAGTCTGAAGAGTTTGTAAAGAAAAACTGTAACTGGTGCTTAGAGTTGTTAAAGAGAGTTCAAAGCACCATGATATGGAAACCATGCGCTTGGTCCTTTGTCTGGAAACGCTATCACTTTTTCGCTGGAGTTCCTGGGCCACAGCGGTCAGTCAGTTCAGACTTCAAGTGTGTCCATTTGATGTGGTGTGCTTGTACTGGCCTTGTCAAAGAAGACGTGATGTTTCTCAGAACCTGTTCTGTCTGTACGCCATTGTTCATGCCTTAAGAAATGCAAAGGTGTACAATAAATCATTTTTTAAAATGTGTGCCCATAGGTTTATGTGAAGGACAGCTCTTTTGAATCATGGCATGATTCGCTTTTTATTTTTTTTAAAAGTAAACAACACGTGCTTTACTTTGGTAAGTTGGTTGGTATATCGTATACCTAAAAGGCGAAAAGGTATGACTGAATAGATCTCTGTATTCACGTTGCTTGTTAAGTTCTTGTCCTGCGTCGAGATAATAAACCATCCCTCTTCGACGTAACCTCACAGTGTGCCCTGTTATTTGGCAAAATCTGTATTTAATCTGAACACTTGGCATCAGCGTTAAAACCTTGGAAGAAATCACAAAAAGCATATGGAATTCCTGTGTGGGCTCAGTAGTACTGGAAACATAACTGTTTTGTGTAAAGCACAATGTAACCCACATCTCTCTCCCGTGCCCAAATGTGCCCGACCTGGTGGCACTAGTCAGATTCCACTGGCAACATAAGCAAGAATGCTAGTAGCTTATTTGCATTGTTTAAATGGGTTCAATGCACAATTGTATTTCATATTTTCATCAAATGATTATGATACATGACCACGTAGTAAACATTTACCTTGCTGTGAAATTTACCCATCCCAAAATAGTGGGGCAGAAATGTGTTTTCCATACTTCAGGATTTGTTTTTTCCTCCACTAGTATACAGAGGCTTTTGTAGGTACCTTGCATCAGTATCTCTAAGTTTCTGCACGTAGATGACTATAAAAATGCCTGTATATTGAAAATAAAAATCTCTTTAGAGGTTTTCCTAGAGAATCATAAAATTACAGATATTTTATTCTTAGTTAGATTTTTATTCTTGGATTCTTACCATCAGACTTTAAGTGTTATGTTAAACTCTGATAAGGCTACGACGACATTTTACATTTTATGACGTGTTGGTTTTAATGTTATTTCTCCTCTGCAAAGCATTCCTAATAACGGTTAATACACTACAAAAAAAAAAAAAAAAAAAAAAAAACTGCTGATGACATAAGGGAAACTCTAGTTTCACTAAGTGAAGCAATATTTTATTTATTCTAAAATCCACCCCTCCTTTCATCTCAGTGCTAATCCATCGCCAGATCTAAGTGTTGTGCTTAAGCAACACCCTTCATAATTTCACAATTCTTTTCATTTCCATTTTAAATCTCTAAATGGCTTGTCCCATGGTAGTAAAAATCTTTCCCTTGTTATTGAATTTTTTCTGCCCATTCATCTTAACATCTTTTCATCTGCATCCTGAGATATATACCTTTAATTTTCATTAGAATCTAAGTAGAATCTTACTGACTTCCTTATACTAGTCTGTTTCTCCCATGAGTGGTAAAGCTTTAAATACTAGTTTAAGTGGTTCCAGGTTGTACTTACTAATACTTCCCTGAACATCCTCAAAATATTTAGCCTAAATGTAAGGAAAGGACTCTGCAAAGTAAAGGTGTTACAAGTAGAGAAGTAGGAAGATGAGCATCAGGTGACTGATGGGTATAATGGAAGAGGACCCAATCAGGGAAGCAAGCACTGTATCTAACATCTGGGTCATAATCAAGAAAAAGATGAATATTAGAAAGGACCTTTACTAGATATACAAATTCAGGCTACAAATCAGGCAGGTGAATGTTGGTAAGGGCTAACCAACATTAGGATTTAAAGATAAGAATGAGGGGGGAAAAAGTCCAAGTAATTAAAATCACCTCATTTTATAATGTTCAATATTTAGACTCTCTTTCAAGATTCATACTTCCATTTCAAATGATTAATGACATTTTAGACAGTATTCCTATAATACCCAATTCACCGATCTCTCCCATTAAATACTCTCATATTGGTGTAATGGCCTCATCTTTATCCCATTTCTTTTTTTTTTTTTTTTTTTTTTAGAAGGTACCAGGATTGAACCCCAGACCTCACACATGCGAAGCAGGCACTCAACCACTGAGCTACACCCGCTCCCTACCCCATTTCTTTTAACCTATTATTGGCATGGCAATTTATAAAATTGTGGGACTTACACTGTTTGGAATTTTCGTCTACATAATATTTAGGCTTTTGAGACTAAGTAACACAGCAAAAGGGTAGAATAGTAGATCAGTCTCTTTATAAAACCTGGTTTATTTCTTAGAACTTTATATCCTTTTCATTTTAGGGGCTCTTATTCATTTTTTCCCTTATCTAGGATAGAGTAGGACTTTAAAGACTTTGTCTTCATAACTCCATTGGGATTTATTCATAAGCTCCTTCATTTCATTTGAGCTGGTCATTAAGGAAAGCAGTAATAAGTGACAATGGTCCTGTGGCCATGGCTAGACAGAACAGATCAGTAGTGCATCCAACACGCAATGGAGGCAGACCAGAAACATTATTTTGATCATTTATGCTGCCACCCAGGGTGCAAATTTACTCTCAGATTTTGCTGCTGTTTTCATGCTTTTTTAAATTAAGTAATTATTTTTCATGGATTATTTTTAAATACCCCATCCTTTCCAGGAAATTCTAATAATGGACTTCATTTGCAGTACCTTTGAATGGTAGGTATCACTTATATGTAACATAAAAAACTTAAATGTCATTTTCTGGATAGAGAGAAACCAAGGGATTTTCAGTACAAGGGATGCCAAGTTGTGGATTTTCCAAACCTTTTGCTTCTCTTGATTATTTTGGCTCCATACCTTTCAACTCTTTAACTGCCCAATCATTAGATCCTGCCCCAAAGAGCAGTGGTGGGGGAAGTTAAAGAGGAAACCCTGATAAAACTGTTTGACTTATTTATTTATTTTTTTTTTACCGGGAGGTCCCGGGGATCGAACCCCGGTCCCTCCATATGGGAGACGGACGCCCAACCAGTTGAGCCACATCCGACCCCCAGAACTGTTTGACTTAGTACTGATTGCTGCTGGGGCTGGAGAAGAGCTTAAAATCATAATCTAAAGTACATCTTTGTTTGTTCCTATGGATTTTAATTAGCCATCTTGTCTAATCTTATTCTCTGTCATCCTAAATAATGAAGTGTTTATGGGAGCAGGGCTCCTCGCACAACAGGGGGTGTGACAAATGTTTCTACACTTGGCTTGAGTCAGTATATTATGAATGTGGCACAGTAAATAAAGTGTGTGTACAAAATATTAGTTTATTTCTATGGGAGCCATTATGTTCAGGATATTCAAATGTATCTAATTAAACAATTATGAATCTATTTTGTGCTCTAGAAATGTTCTTTTGAGAAAGAGGGAAAAAATGTAATTGGCGCTAACATCAAGGTGATTTTTTAAAAAGTCTTCACAGTCATTTAGAAGTATTGCTTGTCAAAACTAGGCTTAGATCCTCTTAATCTTTTCATTGAATTTCTTTTATAAAATCAATATGTTTAAACAGTACATTGCATCAATCATTCTGTTAAACTGGCCCTGACTTTAACTTTCATACATAATTGTAAGAGCATATATTCATTTCTGATTTGTTAGGTCTTTTTTTAACAGCCTTTACCTTTAGAGAAAATGACGGATTGGTTAAGAAAGGTTTAGCTTCACTTCTTTTAAGTCGAGATCTAAAGAAGGATGAATTCCTTTAAAAGTGCTGTGATGAAGCATCATACCCCACATCTTAAGCAAATGAAGCCTGTGTTATTAAGTTGCTGCTGCAGTTGACTGAAGTGGCAAAGAAATCACCTGTCAGTACTATGCATCCTTTTATTTTCCAAAACCAGTGATCTGACTTGATTCATTTTCTCCAACCTCCCAGTCCTACGTTCGTGCTGGGTAGGAATACACACATCTTTTCACTGTGTCATTAAGTGTTTATAAAATCTACAGTATTTGTGCACAGTGGCAGAGTGATATCAGTACTGGAACCACTGCATTTAGCCTCCTTTGAAACGCTGATAATTTTTCAAGGATTAAAAATTTCTCCATAATACATATTATTTGTGACCTTAGTACTCCAAATTGGCGGGGGAAAAACATAAAACGAGAATGCAAATTGGTTTTTCTAGTCATACCTTTCTTTCTTAATATTTATAAGTTAGGGCAACTGTGGAGAGAAGGATACTGAGGTTTCAGGAAACAAGGTTTAATCTTATTTGGGTTCTACCTATTTCTTCTCACACTTTTTAGTTAATAGCGTAAGCAACTGAACTTCTGAATACTGTTGAGGAGAAAATAACACAAACTATTCCTTCTCCACCCCGCCCCCTTTAATCCTTTGTATATTTACTCATCCAGTTCTTTAGGAAGTAAAGAGATTGCTAGAAATAGTTTTTTCAGTCATTTCATGCTTTTTCCCCAAGTTTTTGGAGGTATATTTGACATAGAATACACTGCACATATTTGAAGTATACAGTTTGATACATGTTTACCCGGGCAACGCCATCAGCACAAGCACAATGGTGAACATAGTCGTCACTGCCAAAGTCCCCTCTGCCCCTCCTTGCTCCCCACCCCTGGGCAATGACTGATCTACTTTTGTTACTGTACATTAGTTATTTTTAAAAGTCCACATATTTTGTTGTCTTTATTGCGTATGGGGTTTTTACAAAAGGCCATGTGCATATGGGTAGATGGTATGCTTGCAAACTCCTCCCACACGACTACCCCTGATTAACTTCCAGCCTTTGGGAGTCCAAAATAATTGTATAACACTGAACTCACTGGCAGTGCCAAGGAAGCCCTGAGAAGTGTTCCTCGCTGGTCTGTAATGAAAGAATCACTGACAAAGCCGTGGGGATCCAGAAAGACTGCTCTTGATGCTGCTTTGATGGTGATTATCAGGGAAGCAGCCTCTCCTGAGCTATTGTTTGCCTCCACAGCCCACATCCGTGTCACAAACATTTTAAACTCCCCATGTTCGGGAAGGCTGCTTTCCCATCTCTCACCAAGTCCTCATTCTCCATCTGGAAACAAAGTAGCTAAACAAATGGAAATGGAGTATCCTGAGCCAATGGATTTCCCACTATTAACAAATGTGCAAGTTAAAAGTTTATTCCTTTTATACTAACCCCAAAAGCCTATTCCTCAAAAGTAGAAAACTTTCAAGAAATTGTCAAATACAGAATGGTTGACATTAAATGGTAACGAAGAGAAAGGCAAGAATGAATAAAAGAGAAACATAGGAATCTGGGAAAGAAAAGCAGTAGGTTCTCAGTGGGAAAAGGGGATCATGCCCCTGGGACATCTGGATGATCCCAGGTGGATCCACAGGAGTCATCTTGGGTATCTGTAACCAGCAGTTTGTTTCAGGAGGTCTAGGGTGTGGACCAAAAATCTGCATTTTAACGAGGACCCTCTGCCCTCAGGAACTCTGAGGCAGATTACAATCCTGGTGACTGAGTACCAAGCCTAAATGCCCACTCCCTTGTCCCAAGCCAGCCTCAGGATTTGTTTGAATGATACTCAGGATGTAAGAAAGACTAGATCAAGAACCAAAAGCCAATTACAGCTCAGTGACCTGTGTCTCTCCTCGGCCATGCCTGGGTTCTTGTAACTGTCCTCACTTCTGTTTTGATTCCGGTCCTCTGTTATAGAGGGAAACAGCAAGAAGAGCAGAACTCTGAACCTACAAGACCAGATTTTTGTTTGAGCAGCCTGATTCATTAAGCCAGAGGAAGTAAACATGGGTTCCCAGAGGCATTCTAAGCAACCCAGATAACCAGAAGTTTACCCTTCAAAGCCATCTCTCCATGCCCTCTGCCCCACCTTCCATTCCATCTTGAAACTTAGCTGTGTCTGCAAGTGGAGTTTTAAGTTGGCTGGTGATATCCTGGCTGGTAGGGAAGCCTGCAGGGAAATTCTCTGGTAAAGGTCACCTGACTGATGACTTCATAATGAGGTATAGCAACAAATCCTTAATCCAGGTCAGCTTCTCCCTGAAAATAATTTATTTTTTAAATTAAAAAAACACTGTGAAATTGCTGTGCTTATAAATGAAGATGTGAAGGCAGTAGTCCATGTACTGTTAGTTTGCATATGGTCATTTTGAGATAGAAAAATTAAATTTTATCTTATATTAGGGATATAATTTCTGGCAACTTTTTTTTTTTTTAACAGAAAAGCAGCTTGTAGTTAAATTTCCTAATGAAAGATTAATTATTTGCTGGGAAAAAAAAATAATCTGTGCCACCTCAAAAGAAGAATTGTGCCTCTTCAATGAATGTTATATACAAGGATGTTACATTTGTAAGAGCACAGGAAAAAATAAATTTTAAATAAATTATATAAAGAGATTTGAGTTTTTGTGTGCATAGTGTGTATGTCCCAAGAAGCTTTCCACAAAATTAGTAAATATTTTTATTTCCAGTAGGAGAACAAAATAAGAAATAAAGAAGATCGGTGCTGCTTCTAACTACATTTCTAGCTCTTTTTCCATCTATCTATAGTAATTATATATTCAAATCAAATACTACAACATAGGGCCTGATTTTGGAACTTAGTTACTTTAAAAGACTTAGAAAACTGGCTTCGGTTTTCTTATTTCTAGAGTATGGGAGTAAAGCTGTTAACCATACATTTAAATACTGCATGGAAGTCAGGACCTCTCAGGTCAGTTTTTTCCATCTCTGGCTTCTCAGGAAAAGCCCTAGCGATTATTTTACACTCATCCAATAGTTCTCCCTTTGAAAAGAGTTTTCATGGGCAGTGCTTTCTGTCATCTCTTGTGAAAGCACTTCCAATTAAATACTGATCTGGAACGCTGTTTTTAGTCTGCATGTATTATAAGTAGAGGATCTATTACCCTTGACCTTCAAGTCTCTAACTCTTAAAAAGGGGTGTGGTGGGGAGAACTATTTTGAGGGGGAGTGTCAAAGAAAGCAATATACTAGTCTTTGAGTCAGTACAATCGAAAAACTGTTTTTTTTAAAAACAAACACTGGAAGTCGACCCATTTCAATGCTGTTGGGATGTGTTAAACATATATATGCCCTGGGACCTTTCAACAGCTTGGTGCACTTGGCACATTTATGGGGACATGCAGGGCCTCATCATGACACTAATCACTAGAAATGTGAGGGCCTAGTACTATAACTTCCTGGGGGTAGTGTTGATGTGGGTGGTGAGAACACAAAGAAGTCTTGCTTCCCTGAGTCCTTTTCTGTATATACACCAGAAGTTCTTAGCTTAGAGGGAGGAAGGGAAGGAGGGTAAGAGAGAGACTGAGTTAAGAACTTGAAATGACAAAGAAATGCTCCCCTCTCCCCTTTGTGGCATGTAGTAAAGTAACTGAGAAGCAAACTAAAAATAAATAGCAGGGAACAGATGTGGCTCAAGCAGTTGAGTGCCTGCCTCCCACATGGGAGGTCCTGGGTTCAGTTTCTGGTGCCTCCTGGGGGGAAAAAAAAAAAAGAACACAACAAGCAAACAAATGAAAAAACCAACTCAGGGAAGCTGATGTGGCTCAGTGGTTGAGCACCAGCTTCCTACATACAAGGTCCTGAGTTCAATCCCCAGCCCCCAGTACCTCAAGATAGATAGATAGATAGATAGATAAGGTTAGATGATAGATAATAGATAGATTAGATGATAGATAATAGGTTAGATGATAGATAGTAGATTAGATGATAGATAGATTAGATTACAGATAGATAGACAGACAGGAAGACTGACTTCTGGGAAGATGGTGGACTAGAAAGACAGGAATGAAGACAGGCAGAAATGCCCTGGAAAAAAATCTTCTAGGGTTTAGGACACCAGAGAAGGCTGGACACAACCCAGAAGAGAGAGGGGCAAAGGCAAAGAATTGTGACAGCAAAACAGTGAGTTAAAAACCACAGCTTGGAAGGGGGGGCCAAGATGGCGTTAGTGTAGGAGGGCACACACTGCAAGCTCCCAGAGCAAGGTGGATTGTAGACGGGGTCCTGCCCAGGGGACTGTGCTGTGCGCGCGTGGAATGAGAAGCTCGGGACATCTATCTGTGCGGATCAACAGCGTGGACGGAACGGTAGAGATTCGTGAGTTTTAAGCCTGCCGGTGGTGGTTGGCACGGACGGCTGAGCCCTGCGGTTAGGGAGAAAAAAAATAAAACGGCGGGTTGGAGCCAGGAGCAGGGCTCGGCAACCAGGAGTCAGGGCCTAGTGGGAGGGGGCATGCTCTGAGGGGGGGGCTCTGGTAAAAGGGGCGAGAAAGTTTTATTTTCTAGGGATTTGGCTGCTTGGAGCCCCTTGGACCTTGGGTGAACAGAACAGCCAGAGCGAATCGGCACCTAGTGGAGGGGAGGGGTGATTCTGTTCGGGGAGGGAGTTGATTTGCCTAGCTGCCCAGGGATAAGCCCCAGGCCGGGGCGGAGCCAGGAAGAGGGGACACTCTCCAAAAGAGGGAGGGTTCTGTTGGAGGACAGGGAAGGGAATTCCCCCCCCCCTCAATCTGGCTGCCTGGACCGCCCCATAGCTTTGGGGAGCAGATAAGCCAACCTGAAGCAGTATCAGGCTGAGAGGAGAGGCGAATCTGCAGAGTCAAACTGATTTACATAGCAGTGACTCTGGTGCTGGGTTCCAGAAGGGGCGGAGTCAGCCATCTTTAGCACTCTGCACTGACTAACATCAGAGCTAGTACCCTGGGGAGTCCAGGAAGTGGGACGTGCTTGATTAATTTCCACGGGGTCCCCTCCGTAAGGGGGTTGGTCTAGAGGAGGAATTATTTTGGGTCCTGTATTTTGCCAAAAAAATTAAAAAAAGTGAGAAGGTCACTTCAATAAATGAAAAATAAATTCTTTTTAATTTAGTTTAATAGCTAAAAGCTGTTTCAGGACCTGCATATAGAATCCTGCTGGGAAATTGATTGATAAACACAAACAGGCAGAGAGGATCCAGGTAGACCCTAGGGGAATCATTGACCCTCCTTAGCTCTGTTTGACTGCTTGCCTGTGTGGTTCTTTGGTTTTTTTCTCTGTTTATTTCTGGTCTCTTGCTTTTCTTTCCTCTTTCCTCCCCCCTTTCTTTTTTCTTTCATTTTTTAAAATTAGGTGCTGCTAGCTTGTCGCTTCTTTGCTGTGCTTCTTCTTCAGTAATTTCCCACTCGCTGTCTATATTGATTTTGTATTCCAAAATATCGCTTATCCTTCCTTCATCTTGCTGCCTTCCGCTTTCTGTTATGGCTCTTAGATACATTTTTTCATAGGCCCACAACTTAAGGGTGTCAATTTCTATTCCTTCTATTTTGTTTTCTTCTTTTTTTTTTAAATTAGTATTAACTTTTTCCTTTCAGCCCTTTCTTTACTATTTCTCTCTCTCCTCATAATTCTAGCCTTCTAAATCACTATATATATATTCCTCCATTTGTTTCCCCAGTCCGTTATAGGAACTCCACTTTTTTTCCTATTATGCTACACTGCCTACACAAGTTAAATATTCATCTCATTAAGTCTCATTTGGCCCCTCTTCTAACTTTTATCAATATAACTATTATCCTTCTGCCTTCCTTACATCTTTTGATTCCTCTGGCCCTAATCTTTTGCCTACAAGGGAACATAGAAAAAAGCAAGGAAATAAAATAAGAAGAAAAAGTGCCAAAGAGAAAACTTAACTCATACACAGAACCACCAGCTAAATAAAACTCTAGAGCATAGAGAAAAGCTAATCAACTGAACAAACCCATCAAGATAATATGATGACCAGAGGGCAACAAAAAAATACAAATGACTCTGAGAAACAGGAAAACATGGACCAGTCCAATGAACAAAATAAAAACCAGGAAGTGATGTAGAACATCGAACAACTAATCAAAGCTATCCAAACAAATATCATGGACCAACTTAAAGAAGTGAAGGAAGAGATTGAGGATATAAAGAAGACCCTGGGAGAACATATTGAAGAAATTGCAAACATGCCTAAAAAGATAATGGATATGATGGTGAACAATGGCACAATCCAAGAAATCAAAATAACACTGGATTCACATAACAGCAGATTTGAACAGGCAGAGGAAAGAATTAGTGATATGGAAGACAATACAGCTGAAATCAAAGAGATAGTAGAACAGATAGACAAAAAGATAGAAAAAATCCAGCATGGACTCAGGGAATTAACTGATAACACAAAAAGCACAAACATACGCATTATGGGCATCCCAGAAGGACAAGAGAAGGGAAAGGGAACAGAAGGAGTGTTGAAGGAAATAATGGCTGAAAACTTCCCAACCCTATTGAGAGAGATGGATGTGCAGATCCAGAAAGCACACCCCAAATAGTATAAATCCCAACAGACCAACCCCAAGACATATACTTGTCAAAATGTCCAATGCTCAAGACAAAGAGAAAATACTCAAGGCAGCAAAAAAAAAGAGAACCATCACATACAAGGGAAGCACAATAAGATTAAGTGCTGATTTCTCAGCTGAAACCATGGAGGCAAGAAGACAGTGGTATGACATAGTCAAAATACTAAAAGAAAAAAACTTCCAGCCACGAATTCTCTATCCATCAAAACTGGCATTCAAAAATGATGGAGAGTTCAAAATATTCACAGATAAACAGAAATTAAAAGAGTATGTCAATAAGCAACCAGCACTTCAAGAAATACTAAAGGAATCTCTACAAGTTGAAAGGAAAAAACAAGGGAGAGAGAGTTGGAGGAGAGTTTAAAAACAACTGAAAAGACAAAAAGAGAAACAAAACAACATATGACATACATTAACCCAAAGAAAAAATGGCTGAAGTAAGAAATTCATTACGAGTAATAACACTGAATGTTAATGGATTAAATTCACCAATCAAGAGACACAGATTGGCAGAATGGATAAGAAAATACGATCTATCTATATGCTGTCTACAAAAAACCCACCTTCGACCTAGGGATTCAAGGAGGCTGAAAGTGAATGGCTGGAAAACCATTTTACAAGCTAACAATAGCCAAAAAAGGGCAGGAGTAGCTATTCTAATATCAGACAAAATAGACTTTAAATGCAAAACTATTGTAAGAGACAAAGATGGGCACTACATATTAGTAAAAGGAGTAATCTCTCAAGAAGAGAGAACAATCATCAACATTTATGCACCTAATCAGGGTGCCTCAAAATAAGTGCAGAAAACTCTGGAAAAACTAAGAGGAGAAATAAATGCCTCTACAATTATAGCAGGGGACTTCAACACACCACTATCATCATTAGACAGAACATCTAGACAGAGAACCAATAAAGAAACAAAGGCACTCAACAATACATTAGAAGACCTGGACTTAATAGACATATACAGAACACTACACCCAAATACAGCAGGATTTACATTCTTCTCGAGTGCACATGGAACATACTCCAAAATAGACCACATGCTAGGCCACAGAACAACTCTCAATGAATTCAGAAAGACTGAGATTATACAAAGTAATTTCTCTGACCACAATGGAATGAAATTGGAAATCACTAAGGGCCAGAGAAACAGGTTAGGCTCAAGGATATGGAAGATAACAACACACTCTTAGACAAACAGTGGATCAAAGAGGAAATCTCAAAAGAAATCAGTAACTACCTTGAAACTAATGAAAACGACAACATAACATATCAAAACCTATGGGATGCAGCGAAAGCAGTTCTGAGAGGGAAGTTCATAGCCATAAATTCATATTTTAAAAAAGAAGAAAGAGCTAAAATTGAAGACCTAACTGCACACTTGGAGGAACTGGAAAAACAACAAAAACTAAACCTAAAAGAAGTATAAAGAAGGAAATAACAAAGATTAGAGCAGAATTAAATGAAATAGAGAATAAGAAAGCACTGGAAACAATAAACAAAACCAAAAGCTGATTCTTCGAGAATATCAATAAAATTAACAAACCCTTAGCCACACTAACAAAGAAAAAGAGAGAACAGATGCAAATACATAAAATAAGAAATGAGCAAGGGGATATCACTACTGACCCCACAGAAATAAAGAGTATCATAAGAGGATACTTTGAAAAATTATATGCCAACAAGAATGATAATTTAGAGGAAATGAACAAGTTTCTAGAAACCCACAAACAGCCGACATTGATGAAAGAAGAAATAGATGAACTCAACAGTCCAATTACAAGTAAAGAGATAGACTCAGTCATCAAAAACCTCCCAACTAAGAAGAGTCCAGGACCAGATGGCTTCACAGCTGAATTCTACCAAACATTCCGGAAAGAGCTAACACCAATTCTACTTAAGCTCTTCCAAAAAATAGAAGTAGAAGGAATATTGCCTAACTCATTCAATGATGCCAACATTACCCTAATACCAAAACCAAATAAAGATACCACAAGAAAGGAAAATTACAGACCAATTTCTTTAATGAACCTAGATGCTAAAATCCTCAACAAAATACTTGCTAATCGCATTCAACAACATATCAAAAGGATTATACACCATGACCAAGTGGGTTTCATCCCGGGTATGCAAGGATGGTTCAGTATAAGAAAATCAATCAATGTAATACACCACATAAACAAACTGAAAGAAAAAAATCACATGATCATCTCCATAGATGCAGAAAAAGCATTCGACAAAATACAGCACTCTTTCCTCATAAAAACACTACAAAAGATAGGAATAGATGGAAACTTTCTGAATATGATAAAGGGTATATATGAAAAACACAAAGCTAACATCATTTTCAATGGTGAAATCCTAAAAGCCTTCCCTCTGAGATCGGGAACTAGACAAGGATGCCCACTATCACCACTCCTATTTAACATTGTCTTAGAAGTACTTGCGCAAGCACTGAGACAAGAAAAGGACATAAAAGGCAACCAGATTGGAAAAGAAGAAGTAAAAATTTCATTATTTGCAGATGACATGATCCTATACATAGAAAGCCCTGAGAAATCTACAACAAGACTTCTAGAACTTATAAAGGAGTTCAGTAATGTTGCAGGCTGTAAGATCAATGCTCAAAAATCAGTAGCATTTCTATGCACCAATAACGAGCAAACTGAGGAGGAAATCAGGAAAAAAATACCATTTACAATAGTAAATAAAAGAATCAAATACCTAGGAATAAATTTAACTAAAGATGCAAAGGACTTATATACAGAAAACTACACAACACTGTTAAAGGAAATCAAAGAAGACTTAAATAAATGGAAAAATATTCCCTGTTCATGGATAGGAAGACTAAACATCATCAAGATGTCTATCCTACCCAAACTAATCTACAGATTTAATGCAATCCCAATAAAAGTCAACACTGTATTTTTTAAGGAACTGGAAAAACTAACCACAAAATATATTTGGAGAGGCAAGAGGCCCCGAATTGCCAAAGACATATAGAAAAACAAAAATGAAGTTGGAGGTATCACACTATCTGACTTTAAAACATACTACAAAGCTACAGTGATCAAAACTGCATGGTATTGGCACAAGGATAGACCTACTGACCAATGGAACCGAATTGAGAGTTCTGATATAGATCCTCGCATATACAGTCATCTGTTATTTGACAAGGCCACGAAGCCCGCTCAGTTGGGAGAGAATGGCCTCTTTAACAAGTGGTGCTTGGAGAACTGGATATCCATATCCAAAAGAATGAGAGAAGAATGCCACCTCACACCTTATACAAAAATCAACTCAAAATGGATCAAAGATCTAAATATAAGAGCGAAAACCATAAAGACCTTGGAAGATAATGTAGGGAAGCATCTACGGGACCTTGTAATAGGAAATGGTTTCATGAACTTCACAGCCAAAGCACGAGCAGCAAGAGAAAAAATAGATAAATGGGATCTCCTCAAAATTAAAAACTTCTGCACCTCTAAGGATGTTATTAAGAAAATAAAAAGGCAGCCTACCCAATGGGAGAAAATATTTGGCAACCATATATCTGATAGGAGCCTAATATCCTGCATATATAAAGAAATCCTACACCTTGAAAATAAAAAGACAAACAACCCATTTAAAAAATGGGCAAGTGACCTGAAAAGACACTTCTCCAAGAAAGAAATACAAATGGCTAAAAAGCACATGAAAAAATGCTCAACATCGCTTGCTATCAGGGAAATGCAAATCAAAACTACAATGACATACCATCTTACACCCATCAGAATGGCAGCTATTAAAAAAACAGGAGACACTAAATGTTGGAGAGGATGTGGAGGAATAGGAACCCTCATCCACTGCTGGTGGGAATTGTGGTATGGTCCAGCCACTGTGGAGGACAGTTTGGCGGTTCCTCAGAAAACTAACAATAGATCTTCCGTATGATTCAGCAATTCTGCTGCTGGGTATATACTCAGAAGAACTGAAAGCAAAGACACAAACAGATATATGCACACCAATGTTCATAGCGGCATTGTTCACCATTACCAAAAGTTGGAATCAGCCCCGGTGCCCATGAACAGACTAATGGATAAGCAAAATGTGGTACATACATACAATGGAACATTACTCAGCTGTAAGAAGGAATAAAGTGCTAACACGTGGAATAACGTGGATGAATCTTGAAGACCTTATGTTGAGTGAAGCAAGCCAGGCACTGAAGGATGAACAGTATATGACCTCACTGATTTGAACTGAGGAAAGTGAGCAGTCTCTGAGAACCATTGTCTGACAGATAGGTTAACAAGGGAGAGAAAGAGAAGAGCAGACTTTGAGCCATCACCCATATGGACATAATCTATGGTAAAGGGATAGAGTATAGTTGCATATTGAAGGATAGGACAGATGGGTAGTGTTATTACTGGGTTTGGTGGTGCAGCGTTGACAGGTGGGTAAATTAGGAAGGGCAGGTTCAAATACCCAGGACATTAACTATGAATCTTGACATTCCATGAGTCAAGACAGGGGTGTGTCATATGCCCCAGGGGGGTGGGGAGGAAGGAACAGTTAAGATCTAATGGGGTATTTAGTGGTCATGGGAAAGGTTTTTCATTACCTTACAGTAATGGACACAGGACATGGTAAATATCATAAAAACTTATTAAACTGTATCATCTAAATTGTAAACTATACTATAAATCATTGACAATGTTTAGTTGCTATATTTTGCTATCTGTATAACAGTTATAACAATGCTAACATCCAAAAAAAAAAGGGGGGGGGTTTAATATGGGGTGGGGAAGGGGGGTGGTTTGGTATCTGGGAGTCTCTGGTATTCCATGTGTGACTTTGCTGTGACCTAAAACTTCTTTGAAAATTAAATGAAAATTTGGGAGACAATGGGGATTGAGAGGGGGAAGGTGTCATGGCACACCAGGCATCCGATAAGACAGTGATACAAGGGAAAAAAAGAATTTTTTTTAAAAAAAGGCATTTCTTTTGCTTTTTTTTTTCCCATTTTTTTGAATGTCCCAATCCGCTAATTATATTTTGTTTTGTTTTTGTTTGATTGTTTGTTTGTTTTTTGGTTTTTTTTTTTTTTTTCCCTGAGTTTCCTTATGTTTGTCTCTTGCATGTAAGCTTATCATTGTTGTTTCTTTTTCCTATTAAGTGTATTTGATTATTATATGGGCTACATGTTCATGGAAGATTTAGATCACAGAAGGGTTACAATGGGTACTGCAGGGGATTATTGGTGGGGGGTGTCTAGGAGGGGGGATTCATGGGAGTAAGTTCATCTGAATATACATGAAAGATATACAAAATTGTTCAAAAAATCAAAGGATGGGGCATGGTCACAGTGGGTGGACAATCACTCATTAAATGAGGGAATCTGAATTCCTAGCCTGGAGAGCTCTGCCACATTCTCTAAGGGAGCAGCAACAGTCTTTTGAGTGCAGGGACAGTGTCTGTCAAAAGAGGATGGCCATTATTAGTATTTATTTGTACAATTTTAGTAAAATTTTTAAAAAATAATTTCCTTTCTCCTGATTTCATAATTTTTGTATGTTCTTTTAAAAGAAATGAATTCTTGAGTTAAGTTCTTAGATCATTTGTTTTAAAATTTTTAATTGAAGAAAAGCTGTAGAATTTTTAATGAATCTAAATTTTGTATATTCCCATAAATGTTAGTGAGGTAGGCTGCTATAAATTCATTTAAAACATTCCCCTACATTATCTGTTATTCCAATCTTAATTTTCTCTGATATTCAAGGTGTATTTATGATATTAACTGTTTTAATTTTCTAAGTGTTTAGTTATTTTTCATTTAAATTTTTAAAAGGTGATATATTTTTTGCATTCTACTGATTTTGTTCTTTTAATTTATAATAAAGTTTCCATTATAAAATTAAAAAAAAAAAAAAAAAAAAAAGAAGATGGCCCACTGATGTGTTCTTTTTATTGATGACTACCCTTATGAGTCTTTGCTCTTGTAACTGAAACTTAGCTTACTTTTATGGGGTGCCTAACGGTTGCCACCTGAGAGCCTCCTTGTTGCTCAAATGTGACCTCTCTCTAAGCCAAACTCAGCATATGAATGTACTACCTCCCCCCTAATGTGGGACATGACTCCCGGGGATGAGCCTCCCTGGCAATGAGGGATTAATACCAAGTGCCAACTGGCAACACAACTGGAAAAAGACCTTGAATAAAAGGGGGAAATGGTAAAGACAAATGAGTTCAAGTGGCTAAGAGACTTCAAAGAGAGTCGGGAGGTCATCCCAGAAGTAACGCTTACGCATACCTCAGTAGGAGCTCATAGAACATCAAAGTGCATATCACCCCACACAGAGGGGTTCCTGAGAGCTCTGGAGACACCCAGGTCCTATAAAGGGGGGATAGCCACAGAGACTGACGCCTTATCAGTGGGCTCTATTTTGGAATCTGTGCTCCTAAGAGTGACAGAATTGGACTCAAATTTAAGTCCTCCCTGCACATGGTTCATCAGTCCCTTCTATTCAAACCTATATGTGATGCTGGAGTTTTTAGGTATATTTCCAGAGACTGGAGCCTCTGGCCTACCTATGTCCCAGCTGTGCGTGGAATCTCAGTGGAGCTGCAACTCCTACCCTACAGCTCAATGGACTCATCCAACTCACCAGGTAAGGAGACAACGATGGGCAACGGCCATCCCAGGGAATGGAGAGGGCCTGCATCTGCAGGCAGGATCATCCCACCCACCATATCCATGGGATATAAGCCCTCTCTCACTTGGAGGTGGAGTGGACATCACCATCCCAGTCCCCTCAGGATTGGGAGAAGAACTATGGACTAGAGTGGACTTAATGGTATTCTGTTGTACACATATGGTGACTCTAGCAATGGAAGAAATTATAACAGTAAGGTGGAGCCAGTGGCCACTGGACACTTTCGGGGCAGGGAGGGGATGTGCAGTTGAAATACAGGAGATTTTTCGGGACTTAGAGGTTATCCTGAGTGCCATTGTGACAACAGATGTAGGCCATTTTAAATCAGCACACACCATTCAGAACTGTGTGAGAGAGAATGTGGTCTACGATGTGAACTGTGGTCTATGGTTGATGGCAAGGCCCCAGGATGTGTAAGTCCATTGAGGGTGATGGGCCACACTTGTGGGAGATGTTTGTGTGGGATGTGGTGGGAGGTGTGGGAGGTGGGGAACATGGGAATCCCTGTAGGTTCCGTGTAATATTTAGGTAATCTAAGCACCTCTTTTAAAAAAAAAAAAAAAAAAAAAGATATATATATATATATATATACACACACACATAAATAACATTTTTGTAAGCAAATGCACATATATGCATATATATTTATATATCATTTTACAAATATTGGTATGTATTGTGAAAATTTTGATTTTTACCAACAATAAAAAATAAATTAATTAAAAAAAAAAAGTGGATCAAAACAAAACAAAACAAAACAAAAAACAGAACTCATGGATCTTGTAGTATTCATAAGGCTTGAATTTTGCCATACTAGTGAATACTGAGCCTGAAAGAGGATTTTGGATTGGTATGGTGAGAATCACTGAATCTCAGTAGGATCAGGAGTTATGCTGGGAAAAAAATGTTCCTTGGATAATGCACTATCTGAGCAGACAAATCTGGCATTGGATATCCACTCTTCCACTTACATTTATATGACTTAATAATGTCCTTGACCTTTCAGTTACCTACTCTTTTTTGCATATTTTAGATACCAATTTTCAGAGTTACAATGAGAAGTGTAATACATAACATGTGAATAATGTAAACTCTAAAAGAAATGGTAAATAAATGAAAGGTGTAATATTAAAAAAAAAAAAAAAAAAAAACACTGCTTGGGAAACAGATGTGGCTCAAACAATTGGGCGCCCACCTACCATATAGGAGGTCCAGGGTTTGATTCCCGGGACCTCCGGGTGAAAGGCAAGCTGGCCTGCACGGCAAGCTGGCCCATGCAGAGAGCTGGCACAGCAAGATGATGTAACAAAGAGATACAGAAGAGAAACAATAAGAGACGCAGCAGACCAGGGAGCTAAGGTGGTACAAGAGATTGAGCGCCTCTCTCCACTCCGGAAGGCCCCAGGATTGGTTCCCAGTGCTGCCTAAAGAGAAGACAAATAGACAAGGAAGAATACACAGAGAGCAGACAGCGAGCACAAAAACAATGGGGGAGGGGGGGCATAAATAGATAAATCTTTAAAAGAAAAACAAAATAAATAAATCCACAGCTGCTGGCATTCTCCCCCACCCTATAGACGCTTTTGAATTCTCAAGCCTAGAGGGCCAGCAGCTACATACAAAGGGGCCCCAGGGACCCACCTCCCCAAGAAAGGGGAGAGAGGGACACAGCCTCTGTGGAGGACTGTTTGGCAGTCCCTAAAAAAGTTGAATATAGACTTGCCATGTGATCCGGCAATACCACTACTGGGTAGATAACCAGAAGAACTGAGAGCAGTGACACGAACAGACATCTGCACACTGATGGTCATAGCAGCATTATTCACGATTTCCAGAAGTTGGAGACAACCCAGGTGTCCATCAACCGATGAATGAAAAAACTGTGGTGTATACACACGATGGAATATTATGCAGCTGTAAGAAGAAATGAAATCATAAAGCATGTGACAACATGGATGAACCTGGAGGACATTATGTTGAGTAAAGCAAGCCAGACACAAAAGGACAAATACTGTATGATTGTGCTATTATAAACTAAATATATTGTGTAATCTCATGGAATTAATAACTTGAATATGGGTCAACAGAAAATAGAATGAGATTAGAGAATGGAAAGCTGGGGGTTAACTTGTGCAGAATTGGTAATAAGATAGGTGTTTGGAAATGAGTAGAAGATAAAAAATGTACCATGCGAATGGATAGCATAGTAATACCACATGTGAAATATGAATATGGATAAAATTACATATATAAGAATGTTTTTCTTTGAAATGGAACTAATATATGTTAATACAACAAGATGTTAATATCAGACACAAAAAATTATGCTAAGTGAAGGAAGTAGAAAGTCAAATGCAGAAAAAATATGATAAAATATAAATGCATTTTTTAAAATAAAAAGATAAATACACTTTGGTAAAATGCCTTAGGAAACAAGCCTTGAGTTCATTTTTTTTTTAGGAGGTACTGGGGATTAAATCTGGGACCTCATATGTGGGAAGCAGGCACTCAACCAGTGAGCTACACCCACTCCCTAGTTCATTTTTATCATCAGCTTTAGCATTATCTAATCTTGGCTAAGGTCTATCTGTACATATAAATATCTCTAAAAAGAAGTGTTTTTCAGACTTACTAAATAACAATATACCTGATTGCATTCAAAGTACCCTATAATAAAATGGACAACAGACCTTTTTCCTGTCCTGGGCAAAGTTTTTTCCTCAGTTAATATGAATGAGATTTTCTCAATAACAGCACTTCTTTTTTTTTTTTTTTTTACTGTCTTATATTTCATATATAATACTAATGTGGCTATTCCAGGTGACCACAGAAAGACCCTTCTCACAAAATTTTTGGTACATCCACTGTGTTTCTACCTTTGTTGGAATTGTGTTCCAGGCAATGAAAAGAATTTTGCAAATAAATGCTAATTATTAAATTCTGCTCTTAACTCAGTATTTGAACACAACACCTATGCAATATTTTGACTAAAGTAAAACATTTCAGAGTTGTTTAGAGTTATACCTAGCCTTGTCTTGATCACTTTCTAGGTATGGCCTTTCTTAACATATTCATTTACATAAAACTCTAGAGGGACTAGTACATAGTTCACAGTGGCAATTGTATAGCTGCCTCCATTTACACATATCTGCTAACATTTATTTGTAATAATAACAGGCATCAATTGTTGAATACTTACTATAAGCCAGATACTACTATATTATACATTTGATATATAACCCCGATTAAATCCTAATTACAAATCTGTGAAGTGAGTATTATTACCATAGTTTAAATTTGATCAATTCTGGGGGAGCCAGAATTTGAACCCAGGTCTGTCTGTCTCCAAAGTGTCAACTCACGTTTTACTGTCTCCTCAATATATTTGAGGAGCCATAAGGGAGAACCCTTAAAATTAAAAAATTTAAATTGTTTCTAACAGATGAAATTTGCAAAACTGCTAATTTATGAGTGACATTAGTAATTTCAGAGATATCCTGGACTCCACTTTTTTAAGGTCTATGGTTACGTTAGTTTCCTATTGCTGCTGTAACAAATTACCACCTTAGTGACTTAAAACAGCAGAACTGTATTCTCTTAACATTCTAGAGGGCAGGAGTCCAAGCTGAATCTCCCAGGGCTCAAATTAAGGTATCAGCAGGGTTGGTTTCTTCTGGAGGCACCAGCAGAGAATCTGTCCCAGCTTCTGGAGGCTGCCAGCATTCCTTGGCCTGTGTATGCATCACTATATCTATTTCTTAGTCACATTGCCTTCTCCTCTTCTGCAGTCAAATATCCCTCTCCCTCTCTCTAATAATATTTGTGATTATATTTAGATAATCTGGGATAATCTTCCCATCTCTAAATCTTTAATCACATCAGCAAAATCCCTTTTGCCATAAAAAGCAATATTCATAGTTTCTGAGGAATAGGATGAGGACATCTTGGGGACTTTTGTTCCTCCTAACACAATGGTATCCACAAAGCAGGAGGGATTCAGTTGCACAATGCAAAATTCAGAGGAAGTAAAAAAAAAAAAACAAAAAAAAAAACTGTCACTAAATAACATGGAATTGAATACATAGCCAGTTGCTGAAGCTGAGTCATCTAAAATGATTTTCTGGGGCGGATATGGCTCAACTGGTTGGGCGTCCGTCTTCCATATGGAGGGACCTGGGTTCGATCCCCGGGACCTCCTGGTAAAATTAAAAAAAATAAAAATAATAAAAATAAAATAAAATAAAATAAAATAAAATGATTTTCTTACAAAGCCATCATCTTTTTTTTTTTTTTTTTTTTTTTTAAAGATTTATTTACTTATTTCCCCCATCTTATTGTTTTGTGCTTGCTGTCTGCTCTCTGTGTCCATTCACTGTGTGTTCTGTGTCTGCTTGTCTTCACTCCAGGCAGCACTGGGAACCGATCCTGGGACCTTCCAGAGTGGGAGAGAGGTACTCAATCTCTTGCACCACCTCAGCTCCCTGGTCTACTGTGTCTCTTATTGTCTTTCCTCTGTCTCTTTTTGTTGCGTCATCTTGCTGCACCAGCTCTCCACTTGGGCCAGCTCACTGCACGGGCCAGCCTGCCCTCACCAGGAAGCCACGGGAATCGAATCCTGAAGCTCCTATATGGTAGACGGGAGCCCAATTGCTTGAGCCACATCTGCTTCCCAAGCCATCATCTTTTTACCTGAATCACTACATTAACTCAGCTAAATGTAAAGGTATATTGTAGTTATGCAAGAAATATTTATCAAATATTTATCAAATGAATGAATGAATATAATAGAAGAACACAGGAGTACCAAAAGAAAATAGCTTTGAAATTTTAAAATTACTGTATGACATTAAGACCATATAAGCAATTATCTTTTGAAATCTCCTTTTTAGAAAGAATTCTCCCTTTCCATGAAAGTGATTATTTCAGTTAAATGGGAACAGGTAATTATTAGGTAGACAGACAATTCAATAGCGTCCATACCTAAAGAAGACTCACCCAGGAACACAGCCTTGACCTTAGGTTTTCCCGAATAGTTCAGTCCTGTTGGCCTCTATTAATATCTTGGTGGTGTCATTTGAAATGGAGGTTCACGTTAGTGCAACCATCTGAAATACCTAGAAGTAATTGGCAATTTCAATTGACGCTAAATAGATCTGATATTGGAATAACAAATCCTCTCCCAGCTAAACTCTGTTTAAAGCTGTATGCAAGTCAGAGCCCTCTAACATGCTTAACTTGAAGGGTGGTGAATGTCTGCTGGAACTGGAGAAGTCTAGTTCTTTATAAATTATAAAATGCCTCTCTCAGCCAACCTCTCTAAACAAACCCACCCTCTATTCTCATTGGCACAGGAACTTGTGCTAAATGGGTCAGTTGAGATTTTTTTTTTTTTTTTTTAATGTAACTTGAGCCCATGTATATCATTTGCAACCTTGGGGGCAAGAGGAAATGTCACAAAAAAGACACAAAAAGCCGTGTGAAATTTAAATAAAGCCCTTATTGATGAAAATATAGGGATGGTGTGGAAACTCCCTAGGAGCAAGTATATTCTTGTACACTTGGTTTATGACATTCTCATAAAAAAATGAGAGTTGACAGGAGATGTTTTCTGTGCTGGGGCCAGAGCTGGAAGTGGTTAACAAGCTCAGTGGCACAATCAATACCCGTCAGAAATCCAGAAGCAATAGTTTTACTGCCTTTAATACATAAAATAAGAATCAAATCAAACATAAAATATACAACACAGACCCATCTGGATCACCATGCCAAGGTTTTGGGGGGGTAATTTGGATCATTTAAGAGAAAATCCCTCTTTTTTCTCCATTTTTTTAAACCAGTAACTCAGCTAAATGTAAGTGTAAATAATTTTAAAAGATTGGATTTAACTAAAAGTTGAATTACAGAAAGGAACTTGTCTTTATCTGTGTGTAGTATGAAGCAGGATGCTAGAATGGGTGCCTAAGCTCCCATCCAAGGAAGGAGATGAGATGGGGGGAAAGTCATGTCTCGACACACAACATATTGAAGATCTCAGAGGTTCTGTAATATTGGATGTCCCACTCTTTTTCTTTTTTTAAGATTTATTTATTTATGCCCCATTCCTCCTTGTCTTTCACTTGCTGTCTGCTCTTGTGTGTTCTTCTGTGTCTGCTTGTCTTCTCTCTAGGCAGCACCAGGAACTGATTCCAAGACCTTCCAGAGTGAAGAGGTGCTGCTCAATTCTCTTGCACCACCTCAGCTCCCTGATCTGCTGCATCTCTTATTGTCTCTCTTCTATGTCTCTTTTTGTTATGTCATCTTGCTGCACCAGCTCTCCACACAGGCCAGCACTGCACTCCGTGTGGGCCAGCTCGCCACACGGGCTAGCATGCTTTTCACCAGGAGGCCCCAGAAATCGAACCCTGGACCTCCTATATGGTAGACGGGAGCCCAATTGTTTGAGCCACATCTGCTTCCCTGGATGTCCCACTCTTGATATTTAGAAACCTAAAATATTTTTCTTATTCATTTGAATTGTTCATAAACTATACATATGATTAGAAATTAAGGTCAAAATTTTTGAAATTAATATTTTCATGCTGTTATTTCAATGGGTTTTGTTTCTGATAACCTGTTTGTTTTAGTTTCCTGGCTGCCAAAGCAAATACCATGCAGTGGGTTGGCTTAAACAATGGGAATTTATTGGCTCATAGTTTTGGGTCTAGGAAAAGTCCAAATCAAGGCTTTATCAAGGTGATGCTTCTGGGGCTGGCTGCTGGTGATCCTTTGTCTTGGGCTCCTCTATCACATTGCAATGAACATGGTGGCCTCTCCTGGCCTCTCCCTTCTCTTCTGGGTTCTGGATTCAGCATCTTGTTTCCCGGGGCCTTTTCTCTGTCTGAATTCCATTCTGGTTATAAAGCACTCTGGTAATAGGATTAAGACCCATCCTGAATGAATTGGTCCACACCTTAACTGAAGTAACCTAATCAGAAGGTCCTACTTACAATGGGTCCACAATCACAGGAATGGATTAAATTTAAGAAGATGATTTTCTGGGATACATAGCTCCAAACCACCACACTGTTATTGCACGAAAATACCGATGTTTAAATACAGTGGTTTTCCACCTCTTATATTTTTCCCTTGGTGAAAACTCCAAATAAGGCAGGAGACAGAATAGCGTTTTTAAATGATAACAAAGATTACAGGTCTCTATATATTTGTTATTATCCATACTTCCTTTATCACTCTGTATATTGCTGCCTATTAATGTATATTAGCCATTGTACTAACGAATTTCTCTGTGGACGAATTTCATTGTACTAACAAAAGTCTCTTTATTGCAATTGGCTGTTTTTTCATTGTTTTAGTTGGCTAAACTGCTCAAAGCAGATACCATAAAATATGTTGGCTTTTCCAATGGGAGTTGATTTGCTTACAGGCTTACAGTTCTGAGGCCATGAAAATGTTCTACTCAAGGCATCATCAAGATGATACCTTCTTCCTGAAGACCAGCTGCTGGCGATCCTGGACTCCTCTGTCACATAGCAAGCACATGGTAGCATCTGCTGGTCTCTCCTTCTCTTTGAGATTTTGTTGCTTCCAGCTTCTTGCTTCTGTGATTTTCTTTTCCTTTGTCTGAATTTCTTTCTCTTCTGCAGGACTCCAATAAGAGAATTAAGACCCACCCTGAATAAGGTTGGTCACATCTTAAGATCCTACTCACCAAAAGATCCTGCTTACAATGGCTCCACACCTGCAGGAATGGATTAATTTTAAAACATACTTTTCTGGGTTACATATGGCTTCAAACCATCACAGCATGAAATGGGAATTTTCTTTGCATGCTACATAAAGAGCCAGATTCTTCAGGTTCTGCTGTAACCACTTTATCCCTTTATCAATGTTTGGAAAAATTAGAGGGAACTATTCAATATCTGGAAAAGAATTTTACTATTAGATAAACATTCACAGACTTCAAAGGCTGGAGTTTGTATATTGGTGACCCAAACAGAGACTCAGATGCTTAAATCTCAGACCTTTCTCTTCCCTTCTCTTCCAAAAGATGTCATCAACTGCCTCTGCTTTGTTTAAGATCCACTAAGTATGCTCCCAGCTTCCATTTAATACTCTGATAAATATGAGAGGTACTTTAAATACATTTGATGTGTTTCAATCCATCTCAGGAATTCCATCTGCTTTTCCCTTAAGTGAAGGTAAAGGGGAATTTTAGTCCTTCATTTCCTCCTATGCAACAAAAGGATGAAATAAAAGGCCCTTTACAGTCCCAGCCTCTGTGCTTGCTTTAGTTTGCTAGGCTGCTGAAAGCAGATACCATAAAATGGACTTTTAACAATGGGAATTTATTAGCTTATAGTTTTGAGACTGAGAAAAATGTCCAAACCAAGGCATCATCAAAGTGATGCTTTCTTCCCAAAGACTGTCTGTCCAGTCCTTTGTTCCTCTGCCACATGGCAAGGCACATGGCAGCATCTGCTGGTCTCTCCCTTCTCCTCCAGGTTTCATGGCTTTCAGCTTCTTATTCCGTGTCTCTCTTTTTCTCTATATTTATCCTGTTCATAAAAGACTCCAGTAAGAGGATTAAGACCCACCCAGGGCCATCCCTTAACTGAAGTAACCTCATCAAAAGGTCTTACATTTAAGAACATGATTTTCTGGAGTACCTAAAGTTCCAAACCACCACAGTGTTTATAGAGTGAAACATCTACAAAACAAACCAATTTTTGTCCTACTAATATTAAATACTTCTTACAGTGTAGTTCCTGCATGTTTCTATTGCTAACAGATCTTTATATCTTTATTCCCTGTTCTATTATCTGAGCTTCGAAAGGCATCAGAAGGGGAGCGGATGTGGCTCAGGTAGTTGGGCACCCATCCCCCCATGTGAGGTCCCGGTTCGGTTCCTGGTGCCTCCTAAAGAAGACAGGCAAACAACGAGCAGACAACAAGAAAAAAAACAGGAGACAATGAGCAGACAACGAGCAGAAAACAATAAACAGACAATGAGCAAAGAAATAACGAGCAAGACAGTGAACAAAAACAAGCAGGAGGGGGACGGATGTGGCTCAAATGGTTGGGCGTCCATCTCCCATATGGAGGGACCCGAGTTCGATACCCAGGACTTCCCAGTAAAAAAAAAAAAAAAAAAAATCAAGCAGGGAGTGGATGTGGCTCAAGCAGTTGGGTGCCCACCTCCCACATGGGAGGTCCTGGATTTGGTTCCCAGTGCCTCCTAAGAAGACAACGAGGAGACAATGAGAAAAAAACAAAACAAAACAATGAGCAAAACACAGTGAGCAAACAGACAAGGAAGCCATCTCGGGGTGGGGGGGGGAGAAAATGCAGCGGAAGGAGATAACCACATCCTGCCACTCAGCTTATTGAGCCAGATTCTCCATATATGTAAGCTACTCCCCCAGTGACCCATTAGGCATTTTTGAAACTGTTTTACTTTTTTGGGTCATCTGAGGGTCAGTTAATGCTCTTAACATTAGCTCGTGGGTGGACCTCGTGTGTGGAAAGCTAGTGCTCAACCACTGAGCCACATCAGCTTCCCTGAGTTGGTTTTGTCATTTTTTTCCTTGTTGTTTGATTTTGTTTTTTTTCTAAGAGGCATCAGGAACTGAACCCAGGACCTCCCATGTGGGAAGCAGGCACTCAACTGCTGGAGCCATATCCGCTCCCTTGGTGATTTTTTTTTTTTTTTTTTTTTTTACCGGGAGGTCCCAGGGATCGAACCCGGGTCCCTCCATATGGGAGACGGATGCCCAACCATTTGAGCCACATCCGTCCCCTGGTGATATTTTAATTATCATTCTTTTTTTCACTTATTAGCTGGAATACTTTCCTAAAGACAAATTGTTTCTCATTAGCCATTTAAAACTCTGTTAAATACGAGAAATACTTTAAACACATTTGATAAGTTTCAATCCATCGCAGTTATCAACTTTATTGGTGGTCAAATTGTCCCCTCTTGGCCAGTGGGGGTCTCTTCAAGTCATCTCTTGAACCTCTTGACACAGTTCCAATAGTCTTTATAGCTTCCTTGCTTTTTTGTATGACATACCTTGTATATTTCCTACCTTTACCTGAACTTGTCATTTTCCAAAGAGTTTTCTGTTTCCTGTGAAAATGGCATTAACAGACCAAAACTTGGCCAGTTTGGAGTATTTATTGCTACTAAAATGGTCATTGTTCTTGGGCCTTTTCATCTGTGAGTATTTTAGTACATATCTCTCAAAATAAAGTATTCTTTTAAAATTAATCATAATTCCATTGTTGTACCTAAACAAAATTAATAACTCTATAATATCATCTTATATCAGTCACTGTTCACATTTCCTCAGTTTTCTTATAACTTAGTTTTATACTTTGTTTGCTTCACACCCCTGCCCCTTTCAGCATAGAAAGCTAAAGAATATTTTTCAGATGATAAAATACATCATGAATTCATGTTCATACTTCAATTCAAATCAGAGACACAGATTTGATGCCTAAACTCTTCAGTCTTATATCTGTATCCCCTTCTTCCATGCTTGTGTAATCTATAGTGATTTAAAGTTAATATCGTTAAGCGTGTGTATATACTCTGTGCTCTCGCTTGGAGTTGCAATGAGCACAGGTGCTATTGCATCCAGCCGGGAACAGGCCATTTCTGAGAGCCCAGGGAACCCACATTGATACATTCTACAATATCCTGGGAAAATGACAACACTGCAAAAGTTTCCATAGAACACCACCCACCACTCCAGGTACTATAGGGTAACCTTCTACCCGGGGTTCCCCAGGGCAGTCCTGGTTAATCCCTATTGTCCCAGTATCCTTCAGAGTGCAGCATTTATCCCTAACTTTTTCATTCTTAATAAAGTTTTACTAGTTGTAATAAAATAAGCCATTAGCAATTTATTAGAACTCAACTTTAATCTTCTATCCTAGAGCCATGGTTTTCTGCTTACCAGTGTACAAGTGGTATGGAGAGTGAACAGGATTCTTACTTTAACACATGATTAAATATGAAAAACAACCAATGAAAACCCTAGCAATAACCCTTTCTCTTTTCCAGATCCTTGCCAGATGCAATATAACCAATACCTCCCTATAAAGGGAGTAGAGAGGAGGTTTGCTGATAAAACAAAGTGTGCTCAGACTGAGGGGTGAGGGACAGCTAGCTCCTTCCAGTTCCATGGTGGGGGTAGAGGACGTTGAGGTTTCTACCCCTTCCAGCTGCTGGGTACCTTGTGCCTTGGCATGCAAGGTACATGAAGCCACCAGGACCCCAGTCAGCAGGGTCAGTGGAAAATGTGGAAATTTGTAGGTCAGGTGTGTGAGAAATATGTGTGGAAACAGAGGCTGAGCAGCCCTGCTAAAGAATATAGAGTGGTTTCACTCTTGTCACAGTGGTTCTAGTATTTATTGTACAGTATAATTTTATTGTTTGAGAAAGGTTTTTAATTATTGTAGAAGTTAGCTAATAAAATAAGTGTAGATGTATTAGAAAATTAAGTTCTGAATTTCTGTTTCTCAAGAAAATTGATGAAGAATATGTAACTTGCACAAAATGTCTGTCAATTTCATAAGAACAATGTTCTTATGAAATTAAGAAATCTTCAAAGCAGATATATAGTAGGAATTGGCTATGGTACACACATAATTCATGATTATGTTCTACAAACTGATAAATCTTACCCAGAAAAGTAGTTGTCAAAATTTACAAATATGTTTACCTATACCTAAAGTAACTGAATTACAAATTTTTGCAACAAAACTGATAGTGGATATTTTCAAAAAACAATTTTCAGCATGGTTATATGCTGTTTGTACTATCCATCATCAACTGAAATTAAAAATGTTTGAGCCTTTGACATACTATTTTGTAAATCATCCTATGTATCTTACAGTGGTACTACACTTTTTTGTAACAAGTCTTCTAAATTTTGGTTGCATTTTAATCCAAATAAGTTGGAAGTTGTTAATCAAAATATTCAATGAGTAGAGTGACTAAAACTTCCAGTTTTTGAAGCTTTTAGTGAATCACAATTACTGAAAATAAAACTTCCAAACAGGAAGACACTGAATTTTATCCTTTCAAGCACAACGAAGGAACTGAACAATTTAAATGATGAGAACTAAGAAAAGTGTGGATCTGATTTTGAAATTCTCTAACTGAGCCTTGGAATATCTAGAATTGTAAGAAGAGTCTTTTGATGAGCTCCATTTTTATTATATATATTTATATTCTTTGCAAGAATGGAGTGAAACCAAGAATGCCAATGGTTTTGTGAAAGACAAAAACAGTCCTCTTTTACAAGACATAACAGTCAAAAGAAGCATAAATAGAGACAATTTATTTGACAAGTTTTGTCTTGGAAAACCTATTTGTTGTTTAAGGCACTCTGACTGAAGGCAAAGGGCAGTAACTGTGAAAATATTTGGGCTGAAATTACACATTTCAAAACAAAAAAAATATATTAATTTATAGAATATCCTCCATTTAGCAGAATTTGCCCCAAACTTACCAAGTATCTTAGCATTTGTAGGGAGTATTTTCTCCGTTTAAAATATTATGGGGACGGTGGATGTGGCTCAAATGGTTGGATGTTCACTTCCCATATGGAGGGCCCTGGGTTCAATCCCCGGGACCTCCTGGAAAAATAAAGAAAAATATAGAAGGTGCGCAGGTACGCCGTCAGGCCACGCGAACGGGTGTGAGCCCTGGCCCCGCAAGCGGGTGAGCCCCCAGGCCCCGCTGAACCATGCAGCAAGATGATGACATAACAGGAGAGAGATGCAGGGGAGAGCCAAGACGAGATGTGCCAAAAAATCAGGAACTAAGGTGGCTCAGGTGGCAGAACACCTCTCTCCCACATCGGAGTTTCCGAGGATCAAATCCCAGTGAAGACAGGAGGAAAAGGATGAGAGGAGAGGGCAGGAAACAGACACAGAGAATTGCCCAGCGAATGGACACAGAAACAGCAAAAATGGGTGTGTGTGGGGAGTTAAAATGGATAAAAAATAATAATAATAAATAAATCTTTAAAAAAAGATATATTATGGTCTACCAAAAAGAAGCAACCAAAGATATCAATCACAAATTTATTTACTATAAAACACAACTTCAAATAATATGCAGGCAATTTTAAGAAAAAAAAAGAAATATCATATTAAAATATACCTACTTCAGAAAAATGCCAGTGACACAGTATTTGAGAAGTTTATGTCTAAGAAATTTATGAATGTACACAAATATATACCAAACATAATTATTCTGCTGTTTTTTAATGCCCAGATAATCAAATTAAAGAAGTTTTTCAAAATTTTTAGCTTTAAAGTATCATACATGTATGTTTTACTTTTTAGAAATAAAACTTTCTAAATTTTCTAGAAGTCTATTTTTAAACTTAAGGAAATTTTGTTTTTAAAAATAGTTTTTGAATAGCACTGTTTTATAGGTTCACCAACATAATAATAATAGTATAAATATAAGAATGTTCATCTTTTACAGAGTGTTAAGAATATGGTGATGCATGGGGAAATTACAACCAATGTAACCTATGGACAATAGTTAACAGTAATATTGTAATATTCTTACAGCAGTGGCAAAGAAGATATCAATTCTAAGAGATGACTATAGGGGGGTATAAGGGGTTATGGGACTTCCCCTTTTGGAGTAATGAAAACGTTCTAAAATTGACTGAAGAATTGACAGCACAACTCTGTGATGAAAATGAGAGCCACCGTGTGTACACTTTGAATGGATTGTACAAAGCATGGGACTGTATAACACAGGGAAACCAGTGGTGGAAGATGGACTGTGGTTAACAGAACAAATGTGAGAATGTTCTCTCATGAAAGACAAAATATAATAGTAGTAATACAAGGTGTTAATAATCAGGTGGGTTGGGGCAAAATACAACAAATGTAAGATATGGCTACAGCTAGTAGTAAAATTTTGATGAGGTTTTTTCATAGTTTGTAGCAAATGTTTCACAATAATGCAAGATATTTCTGGTGGGATGATGTATGGGGGCCCTGTATGATGATATGCATGTTTGTTTTGTAAGTTCACAACTTTTACTATACATTTATTATTTATGTATGTTCATGTATGAGTGATATACTTCATTAACATTTTTAAATGAAAAAAATAGTTCTTGAGTAGAACAGTTTTATAGGTTGTAGAAGTTTGGCATTATTTATGAATTCCAAAAATAGATATTGGATTATGTTTGTAAATTGGTCAGTACCTGGGAGTGATTAAATTATAATTAGGGATTTGGTTGGGCCTTGTCAGTAGGGCAATAAGTCCCTTCCCCTTGGTGGGTAGGGACCCCCAGATAAAAGACATGACAAGGGAAAAGGGAGGGGAGGTTGGGGTGCTTCTCTTCACTGAATTTGGTCAGCAGGGCCTGCTCTGAATCTCCAATCTGGAGATACAACACAGGAACACAGAAAAGCTGAGACTGAAACACTTCTGTGGAAAGGTGTGTTGAATAGCACCATCTGCTGGCTGGTCTGGAAATTGCATGGACAAAAACCACACTCTGTCTCCAACCCCTGGGAGTAAATCTGCACCCCACTAATGAGTCCTTAGACTGATTTTGACTGTTGGCTTTCATTAAGGGTATTTAATTGGCAGCTGAGAAGGGCTCCCCTCCCCCACCCCCAAGATATTAAGCTGGGGTAAAACCCCTGGCTCACAGCAGCCGACTGAGAGGGAAGCAATTTTAAAGACTGGGAATAAGTTGAACCAAATATCAAAAAAGAGCTGTGGAAACAAAAATAAACAATAGGCAAGAGAGAGAAATTAGCCATCAGAGTAAATTCACCAACATATTCAGATGCTTAGACATCAGCAAAAAACTACAAGCCATACTAGTAAACAGGAAGAGATGGCCCAGATGAAAGAACAAACCAAATATCCTAAAGAGATATAGGATTTAAGACAATTAATCAGTGATAATCACACAACTTTCCTAAATCACTTCAAAAAATTTAAAGAAAATATGACTAAAGAAATAAAGGATATGAAGAAGACACCGGGAAAGCATAAAGAACAATTTGAAAGTCTTCAAAGAAAAGTAACAGACCTTATGGGAATGAAAGACACAATGGATGAGATTAAAAATACATTAGAGCACATAAGAGCAGATTTGAATTGCTTGAAGATAGAATTAGTGATTTCAAAGACAGAACACCTGAATTGGAAAAGACAGGAGAACAAAAAGAGAAGAGAATGGAAAAATGGAACAGGGTCTCAGGGAATTTAATGACAACATGAAACGCACAAACATTTGCATTATTGGTGTCCCAGAAGGAGAAGAGAATAGAAAAGGGTCAGAAAGAATATTTGAGGAAATAATGACCAAAAACTTTCCAACCCTTCCGAAGGACATAAATATCAATATCCAAGAAGGACAACACACCCCAAACAGAATAAATCTGAATAGACCTACCCTGAGACACCTACTATTCAGAATGACAACTATCAGAGATAAAGAAAGGAACCTGAAAGCATCAAGAGAAAAGCAAAGCATTACATGCAAGGGAAACTCGATAAGATTAAGTGCAGACCTCTCATCAGAAACCATGGAAGAGAGAAGAAAGTGGTATGATGTATTTAAAGTACTGAAAAGGTAAAATTGCCACCCAAGAATTCTGTATCCAGCAAAGCTGTCCTTCAAAAATGAGGGTGAGTTCAAAGTCAGACAAACAAAATCTGATAGAATATGTTACCAAAAGATCAGATTTGCAAGAGATACTAAAGGGGGTACTGCAGCCTGAAAGAAAAAAACAAAGGCAAGAGATTTGGAGACTAGTTTAGAAATGAAGGTTATTAGGAAGGGTAAACTAGAGGATAAGAAGACAGACAATAGAATGATATGACACCAGAGAGCCGAAGGGCAAAATGAAGTAAGTAATGCCTTTGCAGTAATATCCCTGAATGTTAATGGATTGAACTACCCAATCAAAAGACAGACTGATAGAATGGATAAAAAAATACAAGTCGTGTATATGTTGCCTACAAGAGACTCACCTCAGACATAAGGACACCACCAGGTTAAAAGTGAAAGGTTGGAAAAAGATATTCCATGCAAATAGTAACCAAAAAAAGAGCTGGAATAGACCAGATAAATGTAAAATAACATTATAGTATATGAACAACAATTACTCAGTGCAACTGGCAAATTGTTCCTGTGATCAGAATTCTGTAATTTTTTTCATGCAAAATAAACACTTGCATTTAATCGAGGAGGACTGGAGAAGAGATATATTTTTGGATACTTCATTTTTCTTTAATCCTTTCTTATTCATACTCTTTAATTAAAATAATCTATCTAGATCAATAATGATTTAGCATGACTACCGTTGAACAAGATTTTGTGTGTTTCTGCCTCATAAAATTATGATTTGGCAAATTGTTATCTGCTGTAACTCATTCCAATAAGATGTGAAATATTCCCAAATAGAGATTTGATTATCTAGAAAAAATTATGGTCTCAATGGAAATCAAATAACTAAACCAATAATTTATGTCATTCTTAAAGATTATTATGTCCAATAGTTAGTGCTGTAATACAAAAATTAGAATTATGTTATAGTTAATTTCTATTATATTTGAATTATTATTTACATTTATAAATGTTTGTTGCTATGCTATTTTTTTATAATTGATTATATTAAATCTAACCTGCCCTTGCACTCTCCGTTAAAATTTATAATTTCTTTCAATCTATTTTACAATTTTACAATAAAGGACTATTTTTTAAAGATTTATTTATTTATTTCCCACCCCCCATTGTTTTGCACTCACTCTCTGCTTTCTGTGTGTTCTTCTGTGTCTGCTTGTATACTCTTTAAGAGGCACCTGGAACTGATCCTGGGACCTTCCAGAGTGGGAGAGAGGCACTCAATCTCTTGTGCCATTTCAGCTCCCTGGTCTGCTGTGTCTCTTATTTTCTCTCCTCTGTGTCTCTTTTCGTTGCGTCATCTTGCTGTGCCAGCTCTCCGTTTGGGCCAGCACTCCTGCGTGAACCAGCACTCCTGTACAGGCCAGCACTGTGTGTGGGCCAGCTCTCCACTCAGGCCAGCTCCCTGCGTGGGCCAGTTTGCCTTTCACCAGAGGCCCCGGGGATCAAACCCTGGACCTCCTCTATGGTACACGGGAGCGCAAACGCTTGAGCCACATCTGTTTCCCAATAAAGGACTTTTTAACAGCTTAAAAAAAAAAAAAAAAAAAAAAGCCATTGATGATACACTTTGGATAAATCATATGGTATGTGAATAGATCTCAATAAAACTGCTTAATAAACAAATAAATAATTGTGCAAGAATAGCCAGAAATAGCAGCTATGTACAGAGGGGAAACAGAGAGATTGAGAGGCAAGGAATTTTCTTGTTTGTTTTTTGTTTATTATTATTATTGAAATAATGAAAATACTCTAATAATGATTGAAAAGATGAACACACGATTATGTGATTATACCAAATACCATTGATTGTACACTTTGGGTAAATTGTATGCTTTATTAATATGTATCAATTAAATTGATTTGTTTAATAAAAAAAAAAAGCCCTAGTTCCTATTCTCATTTTGAACTGGTTTGGGGAATGTTCCCTCAGTTCCTTGCTTGTGTACTTGTAATAAATCACCTTCTCACTAAGAGACACGTTTGTCCTTTGTTAGCGCGGGTTCGGGTCGGCCTGTCTATTGGAAATAGCCGTCCTTACGGTAACAATTTGGCAACCGCGGGGGGACCCATGCTGCTTTGGGATGCAACCCCCAGAGCAATCGCGAACCGTGTCTCCCTGGCTGCGGGGCTTCCCTGGATCCCTCAGCAGCGGCCAGGGGATTTCCCTAAGGACTGAGGCTAGAGGTTCTGGCCGAGATTTCGCCAAGGACGGACAGTGGGCGCTCTGTATGACAGTGTTTCTGAATCTGCATTTTTCCCGGTGCTATGTAAGTGTGTAAAATCCTCTCTTCTGTTCTATCTTTACTTACTTTCACTTTGTCGGTCTGCTAATGCCGAGGGGACTGTTGAATTTTGAGTTGATCTGAGCTCCTGAACACGGACCTGGAGTCCCATTATCCGTGATCTCAGATTTGAGGTTCACCTGTTGATTTTGAAACCGCATTTTGTATTTTGAAGTTGGGGAACCTGTTGATTTCGAGGAGCTCCTATTTTGTTCCTGCTTCGTAGCTTCTGTTGGTGTTGCCTGCCTAGTCATAGGAAACTCTCAGAATGTGCCAGCTATAGTTCCTCTAGATTTTGCAATAGAAAATTGGTCTAAATTTGGAGGAGACCCCCTTAAGAAAAAGAAAATGATTTCCTATTGCAACGTTGCCTGGCCAAAGTATACATTTAATGATGGTGAAAAGTAACCTAAAAATGAGTCTAAATTTCAATACTATCTTGCAATTGAATTTGTTTTGTAAAAGAAATCACAAATGGGATTAGCTTAACTGCTGGAAAAGTAGAAAACCTTAACAACATTAATGTTCTGTTTTGTTTCCATGTTAATTTAATTAGATCTGTATAGCCACATTAATAAAATTGGTGCTGCTAAAATTTAGTAAACTTTTGAACAAGACAACTCTATGAAAGTAAAAGAGGAAAGAAAAAAGAAAGAAAGAAAAATGCTAGCTGCTTTTGTAAACCTGGAATTAAATCAGGGCTTAGCCCTGATAACAACCAGCCTTCCCTGCCAACTTGCCTGCAGAAAACTGTTTCCGAAATCTCTCTCTGAAATACTGATAAAATAGTAAACTAAAGATCCATATGAGCTATCAATGTTCTAGTATTGCATGCCACTAGGTATTTGAAATGAAGAGAAGCTGTGTTTACATATAATCAAATTGAATCATTATTCTGACAAATTTGCTTAATTTTAATGGTAGTTGTATGTTGTAAGAGGTTTGCTTGGAGACAGTTTCCAAAATCATTTTAGTAACTTAAAATTGAAAGATATAAAGAATGTGATTTTGTCCTAAGATAATGACTGGTTATTAATAAAGAGGAAACTGTGGGACAAAACCTGAATGAATACAGAAAGTGCAGAAGGTACGTGGAAAAGGAATTTTTGTGGTCAAAGTTTGGTAAGATTTGATGGGTCTGTCTATAAAGTTTTAAAAGTCTTAGTATCAAATAGTATACTGATGCAAAACTAAAATTTGTTTTTTTCTCTGTTGAAGTAACAAAGTTTCTTAAATCATTAGTCTTTCAGTAAAAGGGTATATAAAAAGTTTTCTCCTGAATAATTGATATACAAAGCAGAAAGACTGTTCTATCAAAATAGCTTCTGGGGAGTAGATTTGGCTTGAGTGGTTGAGCACCTGCTTCCCACATGGGAGGTCCTGGGTTCGGTTCCCACATGCCTCCTAAAAACAAACAACAAGAAAAACAAATGAAAAAACCAACTCAGGGGAGTTGATGTGGCTCAGTGGCTGAGGTCCAGGGTTCAATCCTTATATGGTAGACGGGAGCCCAATCACTTGAGCCATAGCCGCTTCCCTGCAAACTGATTTTGAGCATGTTAAAAATCTTGGCAAACTTGACTCATTTTTTGAGTGGTTAAAGAACTTTTCTATGAAATGGAAAGTGGCTCTCTTAAGAACTGCCTTTATTTTGCTTCCCATATGCTTGTCTTGCTGCTACCTATGTTATCGTTGTGAGTTTATGTCTAGGGCATCCTCTAAAATGAAATAAGAATTTTCTTCACTGCTAATCAGCAGGAAGTTAACTACAGAAGATGAGACCTGTGCCCATTTTCCTTAAATGAGGAATACTTATAAAACATATCTTCTTAAGAATGAGATTATAAACACAAGGGGGGATTTGATAGCTAGAAAATGTGCTTATTGAAATTTCTCCTCTTAAGCAGCTCTGAAATCCTAAAACCAATTGAGATGATTTTCCATTAATCTAATTTTAGAAGTTTACTCTTTGCACTTAGTTCCCTGAAGGTTCCCTGAAAACCTTCTCAGTTTTGCTTACAGGAATAAGATAATATCTCAAAGCAAAACCAGGCAGAATGGTGTAAATCTGTAACTTTTCCCAGAGACAAAAAGTTTGATATCCTTGATTAGTTGTCTGAGAAAAGAGCCATGAAGGCCTTGCACCTACACAACCATATCTCTACTGTAGTTTGTTAGCCCCTGAAATCAAGGACAAGTTTAATGTATTTGAGACAACACAGGACTGCGAAATTGCACGTACCCTCCTCACAAGATTTCTTGCATCACTTGCTTTCTTTTACTTGTTTTTCTCTTCCCTACCTTTCTCTTTTGCCTTTAAAAACCCCATTTCCCATTCTCACTTTGAACTGGTTTTGGGAAGATCCCCTAGTTCCTTGCTTGTGCACTTGTAATAAATCACCTTCTCACTAAGAGACACGTTTGTCCTTTGTAGGGTGGGATCGGGTGGGCCTGTCTATTGGAAATAACCATCTTTATGGTAACAATGTGACAAGCTAAGGACCAAGAATTGCTTGTAGCCAACCCCAGAACACCACAATCTTCAGTATGAATGCATCACCTTGAAGATGCCTTGATTTGGACTTTTTCCCAGCCTCAAACCGTGAGTGAATAAATTCCCATTGATTAACCCGACCCATTTCATTGTATTTCCTTGAGCAGTCCAGAAAACAAAACCATATAGTTTAATTATTTTCAGCACACCCTTCTCAAAAGTGTCCTGGTTGGAAGATAAATTATACAGTTACCCACATCTGTATCCTCTTCCCTAATTAGGTTCCTTGAAGCCTCCTTTTCCTGTGGTCATTAGTTCTCCCAGAGTATAGGCCTAAAAAGAGGACTTTTAAAAGATAAGGAAGTTATAAACTAAGGCCAATTTGAGTTTTGGACCAGAATGACAGAACTTCATGAAGATAGAGATTAAAAAGCCTGTTTACCCACAGCCTTCCATAATGATAACTTAGATCAGAGCAAATCTCACAAGCTGGGACCCAGCAGGACCAAATAATCTATTTAATGATTATTATAAGTTATTAGTCTTCAAGGGAAGTTGAATTAACAAGCTTTCCCTTTGACATGGGGCCTTGGTAATGGCTTCCCATTGAGCAAAGTCCCTGATAATAATTCACTCTGCATGTCAAATGCTTCATTTCCCAAAAACAGTAAACCGTAAAACATAGCCTAGATTCTCTCTGTGTATACCACTCAATGTCACACTGTGAAGGCAAAACTGCAGGTGCTGCCTCTGGCCAAGACCAAATTGCAGTGGCAGATTTTTTCCCCTCTGAATCCAAGAACACAAGTTTTATCTCCTCCCTTGGAAAAGTTAGTCACCCCAACCCCAAAAACTGGGGTCTAAAAAAGTCAAAGAGTTATTGATTTCAGTCTGCCTCAAATACCAACTGTCTTATTTGGCAATTAGGAGAGTGTATTAGTTTTCTATTTTTCCTGTACAAATAGAAATTCACAAACTTAGTGGCTTAGAATGACAGTGGTAGTTTGATACAAATGTACCCCATAAAAACATGTTCTTAAACCTAATACAATATGAACCCCTTATAAATAGGACATTTTGATGAGGTTACTTCAGTTAAGGTGTGGCCCGACTCAGTCAGGATGGGTCTTAATCCTATTACTAGAGTCCTTTATAAGCAGAATGAAATTCAGACATAGAGTAAGCCACAGGAATCAAGAAGCTGGCCATCAATGGAACCTGGAAGAGAAGGGAGAGACCAGGAGACCCTGCTGTGTGCCTTGTCATGTGATGAGCTAAAGCCCTAGAACACCACAGTCTTCAGGAAGACTTCATCCTGAAGACACCTTGACTTTACTTATTCCGAGCCTCAAACAATGAGCAAATAAATTCCCATTGCTTAACCCAACCCATTTAGTGGTATTTGCTGGAGCAGCCTAGAAAACTAAAATAATGACACAAATTAATTATCTTACTGCTCTGTAGACCACTGAGATCTAGGTGTTGGCAGGGTGCATTCCTTTCTGGAGTCTCCAGGGGAGAATCCATTTCAAGATTCTAGAGTTGCCCACTATCCTTGGCTCGTGGCCCCATTTGTTCATCTTCAAAGCCAGTCCTTCTCACATTGCCATCTCTCTGGTTCTCTCTTCCTTCTTCCACTTTTAAGGACCCCTGGGATTACATTGGGTTGATATGGATTATCCAGGACAATTTTCCTATTTGAAGGTCAGCTGATCAACAAATTCCATTCCATGTGTAACTTTAATTCCCTGTTGCTATGTAACCTAGCATATTCACAGGTCCATGGATTAGTACATGGACATCTTTGAGGGGCCATAATTCTGCCACAAAGAGGTTTAAAGACTATTGAATAAATTCATGGTAAACAGAAAAATGTGCCTTAGGAAATCACTTATCCATTCTACCAATATTTATTGAATGCCTACAAGGTGTCAGGAACTGTTCTAGGTGCTACAGATATAATAGAAAACAAGGCAGATTGGTTCCTGTCTTCGTTGAGTTTATAGTATGGTGTCCATATAGTTATAATGCATTTTCTTAAAAATTCATGTTAGAGTGAAACCACGTTGCAATATAATTAATCTTAGCTGAAAATCTTTAGCTTAGTTGGATTCATAAGAGAAATAGTCTTATCTAATTTGAGGTTACATAGCCACAGAAAAGTAATTGGATGATTTTCATTTACTCTCAATTTGCTACATATTTCTAGTTCTATTCATTATGGCCAGAAAGCAGAGTTTCCATAATGTTGATTCTTTGGAATTTATTGAGGTTTCTTCTGTAGCCTAGGTCATAGAAAATTTTTGTGAATGTTCCACATGTAATGGAAAGAATGTATATTATTTGTTGGTTGGTTCTAAAGTTCTATATATATTTCTATTAGTTTGAATTCATTAATTGTGGTTATTAATTATTGATATGATTAATTATTCATTGCTTTTTCTGTTTGATTCATTTCTGAGCAGAAGTATTAAATCTACAAATAGAATTAATTTATCTTCTTCTCTCCATTGTCTTATCATTTTTGCTTTTTGTTATATATAGACATTTCATGATCATTGTATTTTCTTGATCAGTTATTCTTTTTACCTGTATATTATGCTCATCTTTGTCCTTTCTGATGCTTTTCACCTTGAATTCAATTTTTATCAGATATTAAAATTGCTTTCCTCAATTTCTTATGGTTCATAAAACCTCTTATATCTTTTCTATATTATTTTCTACCTTTTTGTATTCTGCTTTAACTGTCTTTTGCAGACACATATTGCTAGATCTTTTTTTATTTTTTATTGAAACTGATAACCTCTCTTTGTAAGTTTCATCCACTTAATTTTTAATAATAACTACTAGGACTTATTTCTCTTTTTTATTTTTTACCTATTGTACTTTTAAAAAAATATCTTGTATGCCATTGGATAAATGGAAAGATATTTTGCTAATCTTTTGGTGGTTTTTATTAAGGCCCATCTTCCCCACACCAATTTCTAAAATTATGTTCCCTACTCCCTTCCTCCCTCATTCTGCACCCCATACAATCAGACAATTATCTTAGTTCCCAAGTAGCTCACTGCTCCCTCCTCACCCTCTGGACAGAGCCTTTTTTTTTTTTTTTTTTTTTTTTTTAAGATTAACTTTATTTTTCTTTTTAGAGCAGTTTTAGGGTTACAGAAAATCATGCAGGAAGTACAGAGTTCCCATACACCCCGCAACCAACACACGTGGTTTTCTCTATTATTAACATTTTGCATTATTGTGGTATATTTTATTACAATTTATGAACCAATATTATATTATTAACTATAGTCCATAGTTTACATTAGGGTTCACTCTGTGTTGCGCAGTTCTATTATGCTTTTTTAAAAATTTACTTGTGGTAACACATATATTCAACATAAAATTTCCTGTATCAACCTTACTGGCCTCTTCCAGCTTCTAGGGGTGGTCAGCCATCCTTGGTGTTCAGTGGCTTGTGGATGCATCTGCCTCTGTCGTCATGTGGCCTCTCCCCATGTCCACATTTCCCTCTTCTTATATGGATCAGGGCCATCCTAATCCAGTTGGGCCTCAGCCTAACTAGTCACAGCTGCAAAGACCCTATTTCCAAATAAGATCCCCATTCACCAGATGGGGATCAGGATTGGGACACAATCCAACCCATAGCTGCCAAAGTTGCTGCCCCAGTGGAATGGTGGACCTGCCTTCTCAGGCATTGCTCCTGACCGCAGCTGGGAGTCAACATGGCTGCCCCTAGGGGATGTGGCACTGGTAGCTAATGTATGGCACTGTTTCCCCCAAACCAGAACCCATAGGTTGGGGAACCAGGGGGTGGAAGTAGGTGCAGCACTTTTTTTTTTTAACTTTATTTTGTACATTTAATACACAGTTGAATAAAAACATACATTTCTCAAATAAATGCACTGGATATATATATAAATTTTTTTAAATCATACAATATGTTACACAATATATTTGGTTCATAGTAATGCAGTCATACAGTATTTGTCCTTTATATTATAGCTTATGAGCAATTCACAAAATTTTTGCTTCTTGTTCCTGTTGGTTCATATTCTCCTTTGTTGGAGTTTTTAGTAGCCAACAAAGGAATGCTTTGATCAGAGAACAACATAACGGTATCATTGAATTGGAAGCTGTAATGCCACCTGACCATTTGGAGGTTCTCTGCCACTGGGGTAAGACGCCACAGAGGGGACCAGGGTGATGGCTGGAGTGGTCCTATCAAAAGCAAATGGAGGGAAGCGGCTGTGGCTCAATCAGTAGGACTCCCGTTTACCATATGGGAGGCCCCGGGTTCGGTTCCCGGGGCATCCTGGTGAAGGCAAGCCCGCCCGCATGGCGTGGTTGGCTGACCCAGCGAGCACAAGCAGCAAGGGGGGGATAAATGAATAAATAAATAAAAATCTTAAAAAAAAAAAAGCAAATGGAGATGCTGCTGCCCACGTGGGTGGTCCCTGAGGGGCTTTCCTTACTCAACCAAATACGGTGATGAAAGTTGGTGGAGGGCTACGGCAGCTCTACATGATAGGCTCAATGAGGACTTAGATCCCCAGGAATGAAGAGCTGGGTCACCCCACTAGATAAGGACCCCTGAGGGGACATTGAGTGGGCTGTGGAGGATAAAAACCATGAATATAAGCCATGGCCTCAAGACCCACTGCAGAAATGAGCATTCTGTAGCTTCTGTCAACATTTCTTTTCTTGCAGTGATATATAAAATTTTACAGAATTTAACCCTCTTCCTTTTCTTTCCTTTCTCTTTCCACCACTGTTTTGCCTAGCATATGTTGTCAGTGGTTTCCTTAAAATTTATTTCATAGGTTGTGCAATACTGGGGACAGAACCAGAGAGAAACACTCATCACCAGAAAACCTGGTTGGTCACTGGATGTAGTGACCCATGAGGTATTGAGGGATATGGCCTGTGCACATTCAGTTGAAGGAGTGATATTTACTTTATATTATATTTATATATATACACTTCTTGTTTTTGGAAGTGTAAGTATGGGAAAGAGTGTGTGTGTGTGTGTGTGTGTGTGTCCATGTGTATGTGTGTGTTTGAGTGAGAGAGAAAGAGAGAGAGACTGGAAAGACAAGGGTTTGACTTTAGTGGACATTTGGGAGACTGGAAAAGACAAGGGGGAACTGTAGTGGACACTTGTCACTGTTTTGGCTTCCTATCACAGGAAAGCTCTTTTTTCCCCATTACTTGTCTTTGTGGGAAGGAGCCCCATCTCCCTCTATGGAGGTTTAAAGAGCCCTGACATCCCTCCCCCTTGTCGGCTGCATTCCCTAACCCCCTTTGGATTTTGAGGAAATGATGCAAATGCACAGGAACAATTAGAGACAATTCACAGTGTTGGTTTGAATGCCCAGTGAGAGGGACTGAGTTAAGCAGGATTTCTAAAATCGCCCCACCAAAATATCCTGTCTTAATCCCTGAAACCTGTGAACTTGATAATATATGCTCTATGGCATAACTGACCTTAAGATAGGGAGATTATCCAGCTGGGCCTGATCTTATCACATGAGCCCTTATAAGTAGAGAGCTTTCTCTGGCTGGTGGCAGAAGTCAGAGAAATTTAGTGAGGGAAAGATTTGCCGTGTGGCAGCTGATTTAAAAATGGAGGAGGCCACATGAGAAGGAATGTGGGTGGCCTCTGTACTGCAGAGAATGGGCCCCAGTTGATCGCCAGCAAGGAAATGTGAACTTCAATCCTATAACCACAAGGAACTGAATCCTCCCAATGACCTAAACAGGCCTAGAAGAGGATTTTTCCCCAGAGCCTCCAGGTGATAGCCTAGCCTGGCTCATACCTTGAGTTTAGCCTTCTGAGATCCTAAACAGAGAATCCCTCCAAGCCCAACCAGACTTTCAACCTACAGAACTGTGAGCTAATAAATGGGGTTTGTGGGGAGTTTTTTGGTTTTGTTTTGTTTTTCTTAATAAGGAGGTCCCAGGTATTGAACCCAGGACCTCCTATATGTAAAGCAGGCACTCAACCACTGAACTACACCCACTCCCCTAAATGGTGTTGTTTTAAGTTGCTAAATTTGTGGTATTTGTTACGCAGCATAGATGACTAGCACAGTGGATATTCTGCAGCCTGGTTTCCTTGTTCTTTCTCATTTCCCAGCCCCTTCCCTCAAGTTCTATGAATGACTCCTTATCCTTCCATCTATTTGAAACAGGGCTTTCTCAGTCTGGCTGGGTCTTCTCCCCTTCTCCAGCCCACCACAAACGTGGAGGAAAACAGCTCATGGGTCTCTCCTTAAGGATGGCCTGAGGGGTGATAGCCAGAGCATCTCACCCCAGAGGGCAGATGGGTTGCAGGGTGTGTGGTTAGAACAGGGCTTCAGTTGTATTGGCACAGCTGAGGGCTGTCAGAAGGTCCTGTTTGACCTGGATGGTCACGGAGAGCATCTGTTTTAGAGGGTCCACTCTGGGAGTGTCAGAAGAAGCTGAGTACCTGGAGCTGGTGGCCATGAGCATGTGGCTTCAGGGTATATTTGCATTTGTGTTCCAAGGTGCAACCGGAGCAGATGGCAAACCAGAGGAAGAAGCTTAGCAGCATCATGTACACCATGAGGGCGAGGACCAGGCTGGTCAGGGTGGAGGAGATGCTCAGATGTGTCCTCAGGAAGCTCCGGATCCCCCACAAGCAGTCCTGAGAGGAAGACAACAGGCAGGGCACCTCAAACTCGCTGAGTCGGGGGGCTGCTGCACCCACCCAGGCCAGAAGCTCTCTCCCAGCCTCCTCTCCCGGACACAGTTCCGCTTCCGTAGAAGCCTCCCAGAAGGCTAAAGGGAGAGATCTCCCCACAGCACAGAAATGTGTCCTGGAAGGCAGCCAGTTCCTGCCTCGGGTTGGTTGCCAGGCGGGCTCCTCACCGCTTGCTCCTACACCAGGTCGTAGGTGTCTAGCACGGTGTTCTCCACTTGGTGGGGGCTGTGGAGTCTCCAGAGCACAGACCACCAGGGCGAAGCACAGGACCGCCCCGCCCCCACCCCGCCATGAGCCCCTCGGCGTCCCGCACCGTGGCTGCGGCTCTCAGCAGGGTCCCCAGGCTTAGGAGGGCGGCCAGGCTGACCTCCGTGTAGCAGGCCCCTCGTAGGGGTTCCTTTCTGAGGACATGAGGCAGATGGCAGCAAAATGGGCCCGGAAGTAGGTGAGAGACGTCATGGCGGCCACGGAGAGGCCCAGCAGCAAAACAAAGAGCTCGGCGAGCAGCCGCAGGCATTTGGCGACGATGCCAAGGCTCCTTGTTGGCTTCTTCTGCTTGTCTCTCTGCCTTGCCCCGAGGATTCCAGCTGGGCGGGGGCCGCAGACCTCAACTGCCTGCCCAGAAGGTAAGCTGCGTCCGCCCATCTATCTGTCAACAGTCTCCGAGGACTGAGGCACTGGGGCGCCTGAAAAAGGGCAGGTAGGAGAAGGAAGGCCCCTGCTCCGGCCCGCAGCCCTGGCCCTGGACAGAGCCTCTAGATCAGGGCTCAAACGCAGTGAACCCATCCGTCCTCCTGGCAAACAAGTTGCACCAGCCTCTCTGGCGCTGCTTTGCAGGCGTGGTGTTGGGGTGGGGGGGTGCGGACTTCCAGGCGTGTACCAGGGACCGCTCCCCCGAGCCGCCTCCCGGCGCTGCGGTCCTCCTGGAGCTTGCGGGCTAGCGCCGGCATCCGCTGTCTGTGGCCTCCAGCTAGCGCTTCTCTTACTCGAACCCTCTCTGAGGGAGCTCTTGGGGGTCCCTGGACTGCCCTCGTTGGGCGCCTCTGTTCGCCCCGCACAGCTTCTCCGGGAGGGGCCGAGGAGAGGCTTCACCGGCGACCTCCTCACGGCGTCGCACCCCAAAGTCAATGCTTTTGTGGTCATGTATGTCTTCTTTGAATATGTAGAAGGTATCTCGCCCAAAAGGCAGAGCTGAGCAGGGGTGGCTAAAGAGTGAGCAGGGACTTGGATTTCCGTTTTCTTGCGATGACTTTTCCAGGAAGGATATCTTTCTTCACCATAACATAACTAAACAGATTCTAAGTATAGTAAATATTGTTATTGTCCTGATGGTAGCAATTGTCTATAAAGTGGTATCAATAAGGTTTTCCCTTCAGATTTTACAATACTGTACAAATGGGCCAATGCCAATTCCTCAATAAGAAGATTCTTTGTTCATAAAGATACTGATTGCCTCAACTTGGACTAACCAGTCAAACTGATGAATATGGGTATAAGAAACAGTTTATTTCTAACGTGTACAAAAAGGAAATTTCCTTTCATTTCTTCTAGGCCCCCTTCAAGTGTAAAGTCAAGATTATTTAACTTGCAAAATTAAATACTGACATCATTTCAAATGAAATAAATTTCAGTCCTTGATCAGAAACCACTTGGAGCAGTTTATATTAACCTAATTATCATTTATTACCACAGTAAATTGATTCAGAATTATACAATGTATCTAGAATGCAATTATTTTTACTAAAATTAAATGCTAAAAGGTTCTAAAATTAAATGCTAAGGGGGCGGGGGACAAAAAGCCCAGGTAGTATGGACATGCCAAAGGGAGTTTTAATCCAACGTCTGTCAAATTCAATAGGATCATCAGCTTGATCTGGGCTTAGTCCGACTTGGGTGAGTTTGGCTCTGCCAGTGACTTGGCTCTGCGGTTGTTGGCCACCATAGCATGAAATGAATGGTAGGTTAATATTTTCTACCTCTGAGCGGGTGTGGTTTGTGAGTGGGCAGTGTATTATGGTGGGATTTAAAGAACTGCAACAGAAGGAGGGGCATGTGTATCTCCCCCTAGTGGCTAAGGTCTTGAAGTTTCTATGGTAGTTTTATTAGCGCTGAGGAAAAACCCACTAATTAATGAGTACCATCTCTGTATAAGGCACTGTTCTAGAAGCTTGATATGTGAAAATATATAAAGACACAATATGTACCTAGAAAGGGTAAGACTAGATTTATACACTAGGAGAAAAATAAAAATATAAGGGGCATATGCTAAGCGTCAAAACAATACTATAGAAGGACTATAGGGACTTGGAGAATGAGGTAGTCAGAGCAGTGTTTTCCAAAGTGTGTTCCTCCGAGTGAATCCCTCAAGATGTTCAAAGGATTCTGACATCAAATAAATTTTTAAGGTGCTACACAATTTACCCTACCTGGGAGATTATAAAGGGCTCTGGTAAATGCTATAATAAACTTGTTCAACTTTATTTAAACCAGAGTTTATGAAATATATTTATCCATAGAATCTTTTTTAAATTATTTACTTATTAATGGTATAAAGGCTATTAACTTCTGGAAGACACCTTTGAAAACACTGCTCATTCCATGTGGTAATGAGAAGATCACAGGTGACTTTGAGGGAAACTATCAGTAGTGTGGTGGGGTCAAAAGGCAGATTATTAAGATGAATGATTTTATAGATGGTGAGGAAATGGAAACAGTGATTATAACTTTCTGCTGCCTAGAGTTGGCAATGAAAGGAAAGAAAGAGATGAGGCAGAAATTCAAGTGGGTCTGTTTCACTGGGCCAGGGGAGAACTAACTAACCAAGCAGAGGAGAAAGGGAGCAATTAAGGATGGTAAGAGATACCTTGGAATGTATGATAACCTATCTCCCCAATGTATCAGAGTTAGACTCATAATCTTCCTACACATAGTTCTTCTGCCCCTTTTATTTGAACCTATGCTTCTCATTGTACCTATTAAATATATGTCCCAGAAACATACATCTTCAGTCTGTTCATATTCTGGGTGAGCCCTGAATCTCAGCAGAGTAGCAGCCAACACCTACTCTCCAGTTCATTGGACTCACCCAGGACAACTAATAAAAGGATGATGATGGACAACGCCCACTCCCCAAAACAGAGAGTATCTACAACTGCAAGTAAGACAATTCCATCCATCTGCCCCATGTGATCTAAGCCCCCTCTCAATCAGAAACAGGGTGGGTATCACCATCCCCAAATCCTCAAGATTAAGGGATGAACAAACATAAGGGAGGAATGCAACTATGGATTAAGTAGACTTATAATTATTCTAATAATGGAAGAACTTGTAACATTCATATAAAGACAGTGGTCACCAGAGGTTCTGAGGGAAGGGAGAGGAAAGAATAGCTGTAACATGGGGCATTTTGGGGACATTGGAATTGTTCTGCATGATATTACAATGATGGATACAGGCCATTACACATTTTGTCAAAACCTATAAAATTGTGTGGTGCAAAGTCTAAACTATAATGTAAACTATAGACCATGGTTAGTAGCAATGCTTCAATATGTGTTCATCAATTGTAAAATATGTCCCACACTAATGAAAGATGTTGTTAATGGGGGAAAGTGGGGGGAGGGGATATATGAGAATCCCCTGTGTTTTCGATGTAACATGTACATAATCTAAAGCTTCTTTAAAAATAAAGAATTATTTTTATATTAAAAAAAGGATGTAAGAGAAAGAGGGGTCATTGATGCTGCAAGTTCTGTGTAGAAAGAGACAGGTATGGGGTTGTTGGGATTATTTATGAACCCCCAAAAGAGATTATGTTGTAAACTAATCTCTTCCTCTGGATGTGATACCCTTTGATTGTATTAGATTCAGCTGAGATGTCTTTGATTAAATTATGTTAAGATTAGGGCTTTGATTTGACCATATCATTAGGGTGACTCAGAGTTGAGTCCCAGCCCCCTTGGTGGGCTATATAAATGGACACTCATTCAAGGAGAAGATACATGGGAATAGAGAGAGCTCCATAGATACCAGAGGAGAGAACTTTGTCATCTTTGATCCTGCGGCCCTGAGAAGAGAGATGAGCCATTCGCCTAATAGTTTGTTGCTGAAGAGAACAGAGCAGCTGAGCCCTATGCCAGCCTACAACTGAGATACACAGAAGAAGATGGGTCCATGAAGCTTTAAGAGGAAACAGGAAGGCTGAACCCTAGCAGACATTGCCCATGATGGCTCTTGCTTCAACACATGGCAACAGATTTTGGTGAGGAAGTACCTCTTATGGTACCTTGAGTTGGACTCTTTAGGGCCTGGTAACTGTAAGCTTCTACCCCAAATAAATACCCTTTATAAAAGCCAACAAATTTCCGGTACTTTGCATCAGCACCCCTTTGGCTGACTAATACAGGGGTCAAAAGTATAATTAGAACATCTAGCTGTATTCCTCTGAGATCCAGAAAAGGTAGAATGAATGGGAGAAAATGGGAAGAAAGATGGGGTAGTGAGAGAGATGTGAGTGATTAGAGCAATGTATTTCAAGGAGTGCTTATTTAAAATGTTGATTTTAAGGCCCTCCCCTGGAACTTCATATACACTGCAATTGAACTAGTTCTCTAGAGTGATATTCTATGGTGGCAAAGAGTAAATCCAGGTCTCTATCTTTTCCCTGATAATAGAAGAGACTGTCTGCAATTAAGTGGAATTCGGGTCTTAAAGAACTTGGGGGGAAGTTTGAAGGAGCAGTTGCAGGAATTGGGAGTCAGAGAAAGCTAAATAAAAGGAAAGTGAGTCAAGTAGAGGGCCCGGCCTTAAAGGAACTGGCAATCTAGCCCCGGAGATGAGCCTTCGTTGTCCCAGGTTAGCCTCGGCTCGCCACATGTGGCTATTGAATACTAAAAATATTTGAACAGACATGGGCTGTAAGTGTAAAATAACACTGGATTTTGTAGGCTTAGTATGTAAAAAAGAATGTGAAGTATTTTATTAGTAATTTTTATATTAATTACATGTTGAAAGAATAATATTTTAGATATATTGGTTTAAATAAAATATATTAAAATTAATTTCACCTGTTTCATCTCTTTTTTTTTGGACAGTTCTGACCTTAACTTTTAAATAACAACAAAAGGTTTCAGTTTCATTTAAGGTAAAAGGCCTGCCATTAGACAATACCACACAGATTGTAACAGGAAGTGCTGCAGAGATCCAGATGCCATAAATGACCTCACAATATTGTCCTTGGTCCAAACTTTTGGTATTTACTCTGCTGGTCCCTTAGGCCTGTACCTGAAGCCCTAATTGAAATGTCATAGAGGGAATTTATATTAAACTGAGTTACCACAATGTCATAACATTGTAAGGAGAATATTTTACATTGTGCATATTCAAGGTTTTCAAAGCAGGTGCACATTCATGATCTCATTTCATCTTCCCAACAACCTGGGGGATAGGTTATCCTCATTTTACTGTGGAAAACTGAGGCTTAAAGGGTCATGTGATGTGAAAAAATCAGAATTCAGGATGGTGCGGAACAGTGACTCAGAGTGACCAAAGTCATCTGAGGCCCTGGAAAGAACTCTGGACTTGGAGTCAGAAGATCTGGCTTGAGGATTTTGCTTTCATCCACATAACTTGATGTAATCTGTAGATTTCTAATGACAAAGGGACATTCCATGATTATACAGTTTAAGGAGAATGATAATTTAATAAATAACTACTGTTCCAACCCACTAGGAGGGGGTGTTCATCTGCTATTAGTTCAATTTAGAGTGTGGTCACATTTAATGCTAATTTGAATCATGTGAATTTTAAGCAGTACAATGTAACTTATTTGCAATATTTGAAATAATGTAAATGCTCACAAAATGGAAAGCTATTCATAAAGAGTTCCATAATTTCAAAGTGGGCAGATTAAGTGAATGATAAACATGGAAAGACTTGGGCTTAAATATGTCAACATTTGGCCAATAAACCAAAAATAACTGCTACCTTTTGTCAGTGACTTCAGGGATGTATCTTTTGTATAAAATGAAAGACGCTCTATTCAACAACTGTTCTCTGCTGGGCCTTGAAGAGTTCCAATATGCTCATTTGAAGCTTGTGATCAGACAAAGTCTTAAGGGAATCCCTATGCAGGTTTCTGGAGCTTCTTCTCTGTTCAGCCCCCTCCCTTTGGTACCCGGCTCTACAAACTCTGGCTAATTCAGCATCCCTTAAGTTTCTTTGGACTCCACCTCTCCACACTGTAGTCCGGAATGTGCCAATGGGCAGAAAGACAGGGTGATCATGGACTCACCTCATGTGTCTGTCCTCTTACAGGTTCACACTCTGCGCTGCTGATTGCCCAGTATCTGAAAACAGTTGTCTAGTTTTATAGGTGTTTACAGTGGCAGGGCTAATCCAGTAGCTATTATTCCATCAGGTCTGGAAGCCAAAGTCAATTACCCTTATATGAGAGATAAGGAAACTGAGGAAGTGAAAAGTGAATTAACTTGTTCCAAATCAAGCAGCTAGTTTACATGTTGACTAGAATTCAAACCCGGTCAGTCTGATTACAGTACTGTTCACTTAAGCACTGCATTATGTAGCTTCTCAGAAAAATGGAATTGTATAAGCCTGTAAAATGTTTTGTCCAATGCCTGGAAACTTGAAATTCCTTAATAAAGTCTAGCTATATTATTCTTTATAACCCTAAAGCTCAGTATGAATTTGTACCTAGCCCAGTGGTTTGAAAACAAAGTGATCAACAGGACAGAAGCAAAACAATGTGAGCTGATATTCTTTATTAACACTAACCTTTATTGCTGTCCTACCATTAGCAAATGAAAACTGGGTATTTGCTTAAGTCCTTTATTAGGTGCATAACAAAACAATAAAAGCCTTAGCCTGCTTTTTTTTTTTTTACCATTACAATCTTTCTGTACTTAAAAATATAAAACAATATAAAAATATATTTACATATAAAAGAGCAAACAAAACTCTTAATCCAAATAATCAGGCACAGATGGGTACCCACAGGAATTTCTTGAATTTCAACTCAGTAAATACTGTGCAGGAACACACTCATCTGGCCATAAAAGAGATTGCACTAGAATAAAAGCACAAATAGGAATGCAAATATTTATAATAGAATCTGGCACTTAATCGACCATCTAATTCTTAATCCACCTTCTAAATGAGCTTTACTTTTTCATTTTATAAAAATACTTATAACTGGAGACATATTTTAGCCCAAATCTTTCCTTGGTTTTAAACCATGTTCTTGAAAACAGTGTGCCTCTGTCTTCTGTCTCTTTTTTTCCTGAGATACATGTGAATCTTTTCCAAACCTCAGTTTCATCTACTAGTACAAAATGCAATAGACATGTGGTAGTTATCCACTCACTCTGATTTGCATAGGAAATAAAACTAGCTTTGTTCAGATTTTTTCTCCACAGCACCCCACTCTTGCCCCAGCTCAAACAAACAGACAAGCAAACAGACATATATTCCCTACCTACTTTGACTTCTCTAATGTTCAGATTGACCAAATAGCTGCCAGATCTCATTGTACATTGTTATCTGTAGGTGGCCTTTTGAGCATTCTTATAAAAATTACAAAGAGAAATTAAGAAACAAGGAAATGATAAATTATATATAATAAGTGCAAAACCTAGTGTAGACTTATCTTCCAACAATCCAAACTTCCTTTTTTTTGATATCAGCCTTATTTGTGGCAAAAATCCATCATGATCTGTTATCTATGAATAATTCTGAATATGTTGCCAAGTTATGAAAACGTTCAGAGTAGAGAACATCTTCAACAATTTCCACAAGGTTGGTAATATTTCAGGTAAAAATGTACTTGAATGCATCAGATTAAATTCATTTTCTTCAAGCTGTTAAGAGATGCTGCTTAGTTATAATACCCTGGACTTTTTAGGTTTGCAGACTATATTTTTTAGAACTCACATTACAATCATGGGTTCTATGATTATTTTAAGTGTTCTTCTGTGGACCTTGAGGTGCAGTGTTATTGTAGATGCAGTCTTTCTGTGAGCTCTGTCCCCAAATTAGGAAATTTTCTATTTCATTTCCTACATACCCTTTTCAAGAATGTGAAGAGGTTGTATTCCCCAGGAGCAGATTCTGAGAAGGAGATTGTGGGCAGGAGGTATATTAGGGAATGTTTGGAAGACAGGGAGAAATCGGGATTGGGCAGAGGAAGGAGTTGGGCTGTGAGGCAGTCTCAACAAAGTCCTCAGCCAGCCCCATCAGAAACTCTGAAGCTGGGTTGCCCCTTGAGAGTTGTTCCAAATTGGAGTGAGAGGGTCAGGTCTGTATACCACTGCACTGACAAATCATTGGATGCAGGTCCAAAAGAAGCAAGTGTGAACTTGGAGGAGGGTGACTTTCTTCAGCCGAGGTAATTTTTAAGACTACTGACAGCAGTTGCACAGAAAGGCCTGTACTTAGAGAGGCCTCACTCTTGGTTTAATGTCCCACTGTTACCATCTTAAAATTCTTAACAATTTTTGAACACGGGATGTCTTAGTTTGACCAGTACCATACAGTGGGTTGGCTTAAATAGCAAACATTTATTTGTTCACAGTTTCAGAGGCTAGAAGTCCAAAGTCAAGGCATTGGCAAGACAATGCTTTCTCCCCGAAGTCTGTAGCATTCTGTTATTGCCTTGATGAGATCCTTGGGTTTCCTTGGCTTTTGCATCTCTGCCTCCCATCACATAGTGATCTCTCCTCCTTGTGTCTGCTATTCTGGTTTCTGCTGACCTCTGGACTTCTCTGAATTCAGTAGTATGGGTTAAGACTCATTGTAATTCACTTGGCCACACCTTAACTAACAATAGCATCTTCAAAAGGTCCTATTTAGAAATAAATTCACATCCAAGGAATGCAGATTAAAATTAAGAACATATCCTTTGAGGGGGTACACAATTCACCACAAGCCTTGTATTTAAATTTTGCACTTGGCCCAGCAAATTATGTAGCTGGTCCTGCTAACAGCTGGGGACTGTCTGCCTGCAGTACTCCCAGCAGCTGGTGAGAGTACTTAAGTGGGATATGGATGATATATAACCATGTTCACTACCGTCTACTTCTCTGAATATGTTCTGAGAACACTCTCCAGGATTCCAGGGAAACCATTTCTTCCCTGGAGGAAACTTAGAAGAAAGTTAGCGTGATGAACTACAGTCCCCACCACTGCAACTGGTGCTGAGCTACAACTGACAACCATAATCTTCTTCCTTTACTATTCATTTTAGGTTTCCCCAACCCTTAGCTAGTACCTCTGCTGGTCAGAAACCAAGCCTTTCATCCTTAGAGGGTGTGGTGGTTTGGAGCTGTATGTACTCTCGAAAAACATGTTCTTAAACTTAATCCATTTGTGTGGGTATGGGCCCATTGTAAATAGGACTTTTTTGATGAGGTTACTTCAGTTAAGGTGTGGCCCTCCTCAATCAAGATGGGTTTTAATCCCATTACTTCATAAGCAGTATGAAATTCAGATAGAGGGAGAGAAAGCCAGTAGTTTTCTGAGCAATCAGAAACAGAACATCAACAGAACCCAAAAGAGAAAGGAGAGACCAAGAGATACTGCCATATGCCTTGCCATATGACAACCTAAAGGATCCATTCTGGGCAGCCAGCCCAGAATGCCACTGTCTTCGGGGAGAAAGCATCGCATTGATGAAGACTTGATTTGGAGTTTCTCTTAACCTCAAAACCATGAGCAAATATAAATTCCCATTGTTTAAGCCATCCCTTTGTATAATATTTGCTTGAGTAGCCTAAGAAACTGAAACAGAGGGTCTGAGTCCCTGGTCTCCATAATAGTTTTAGACCATGGCTGCTACATTTGTCCACTTACAATCAAAACTGGGCACGAGAACCAAGAAGTGCCCAAGTGGATTACCTTATTTTTGCTTGCTCCTAGTGTATATCAGCAGCCATACTTCCTCTTCATGATCAGATCAACTACCCTAGCCAGGACAGAGACTCCTCTTTTTGTATGCTAGTTTCTTGGCACAAGGAGCCTGAAGTACTCAACCAGCAGATGCAGCTTAAAGTTCAATGAGACTCTTCTTGAGTCCATTGGTGGAAGTGTTTCACCTTTGCAAAGCTGGAACTCTAAACCTGAAGAGCCCAGGGTTATGGGGACAGGAAACACAAATTCTCCAAGAGAATCACTGGGAATAATAGTAAGTAGGTCCACTCCTTCTTCTACTCCTTGATTCCTGGATCCAGATATTCTACCTATTGAGGACACAGCACCATACAAAGGTCAGTAAATTTAAAGCATACACTGAATCTTGGAGGATGATGTCTCCCTTTATCTATACCTTCCTGTTCCATCACTCAGGCCAAATGCTTCTGGTTGATGCAGTGTGTGATATGACCAGGAGAACTCATGGTCATTTGACCACTATTGTGCCTCCTTTGCTGTAAAATGGGTTCTATGAGGTAGATTAAACACCCTGAAAGCCTTCAATGATGCTGGCTAAGGCCCTGAAGGTAGGAAAGGCAAATCATGTGGAGTCTGTTTCTATTTCTCTCAAAATGAATCATTGCCCCTTCCTGTGTCCCTTGCCACCCAGTCACTGCTTGTTATCCTTGAGGAATGGTGAGTTAGCTGGCAGGTTAAACATTCATCAATGGAAGTAACTACATCAGCCTTGGTATGTGGAAGCCCATGTCACTGGGCCCATGCAAACTTTCAATCCTGCCACTGTGGCTATTCCAATGCCAGATACTGGCTGATTTCAACTGTCCAAATCATTTATCAACTTGGTTGTTTAGTGCCTCTTCCAATATGGATACTTTATGGTGTGGTCAACATGCAATAGAGACTCTTCACACTTCGTGTTCATACCTATGTTCCCATCTACCTACCTTTATCTCCTTGTCTCCAATCTTCCAATCTATCTTTTTCCAGGCCCCAGACCAACGGACCAAACCAGTTGCCACTGCCTATGTATATTCTAACCTTGAGCCACTTCATTATCTACAGAAATGATGGCAAGGTATTCTTGCTGAAAGTATGTCCCTTGGGAGGATTTCCCCTATTATATAAGATGTAATCTTACATCTTATGATGGACTGCTGCATCACTAAACACAAGATTATACTTTCACTGATAGAACTCACCTCATGTTGGGTGGTTTTGGCTGCATGGCCATCTAGCATCCCGTTATCAGGTGTTATACCTCTACTAAGGTCTCGTAGACCCTCAGAAGCTATTTGTTGAAAGGTGTTTGCTTCTTTGCTACAGATGACATAGCTTCAATCCAGAATCCTTGGAGTTTGCTTTGTGATTTTTCCCAATTGGAACTTGTCATAAACTACCCACAGCATCTTTTGCCACTACTGATATATCTAATACCATATGAAATGCTTGGTTGTATGGCCCAACTGGTAGGACTGCTTACACTGCAGCCTTGACCTGCTTCAGGACCCTTTCCTGCCCTGGACCCCACTCAAAATTGGCAGTCTTTTGTGTCATTCAGTTTAAGGGTCAGAGCCATATTTACTGGCATGGAATATGCTGCCTCTAGAACCTAAAGAGTCCTATCTAATGCTTTGTACTTACTTCTTTGAGGTAGAACCGGATGCAATAACTATTTTTACTTTAGAGGGATACCCTTGCATGCCTAGATCACTGGGCCCACAGTGGCTCACCACTGATAGGTCCCTGAATATTTGTAGGATTTCTCTCCCATCCTCTGGAGCATATGCACTGTAGTTACATTGTACTGGCCACTTCTTGCACATCTGGTCCAATTAGCATGATGTCATTGATATAGTGGGCCAGTGTGATATTCTAAAGGATGTCCAGCTAGTTTGGGTCCTTCAGACAATATGATGACAAAGGGTGGAAGAGTTACCGTGGTTTTAAGAGAAAACTATAAATGTATATTGTTGTCTGTTCCAAGGTAATGTGAACTGTTTCTGATCCTCATTTCCAGTGGATGGTGTATTAGTCAGCCAAAGGGGTGCTGATGCAAAATACCAGAAATCTGTTGGTCTTTATAAAGGGTATTTATTTGGGGTAGAAGCTTACAGTTACCAGGCCATAAATCATAAGTTTCTTCCTTCACCAAAGTCTGTTGCCACATGTTGGAGCATGACAGCTGCCGACATTTGCCAGGATTCAGGCTTCTTGGGTTCCTTTCTTCCCGGGGGCTTGCCTCTCTCCAGGCTCAGGCTTGCTTTATGCCACAAGGCCAGCTGTAGACTATCAGGCAAATGGCTTGCTTCTCTTCCCAGGGTCTTCTCTCTTTCCTCACGACTAAGCTCCTCTGTATGCTACTTCCCAAGGCTCCAGCTCAAGACTCCGCATCACAACTCCAACTCAAAACTGCTCCAACACTGTCATTGCCATGTCTTTTATCTTCAAGACCCCACCCACCAAGGGGTGGGACTCAATGCCCTATTGACGTGGACCAGTCAATGCCCTAATCATAACTTAATCATGCCCAGATTAAAGACCAGTTTACAAGCATAATCCATTATCTATTTTTGGAATTCATAACTTCATCAAACTGCCAAACTGCTATAGATGGAATGAACACATTTCCCAAATCAATGGCTGTATACTATATACCTGAGGCCATGTTTTCTGCTCTAGCAAAGATACCCACATCGGACACTGAAACTGCATTTGGAACTGCTACCTGGTCGAGTTTGTGTTAGTACATTGTCTGGTTTTTGAAGGGATTAGACCGTGAATTAAGTGGAGTTATGATGTGAACCATTATCCTTGAGTCCTTTGAATCCTTTAGGTCTTCAGAATGGCATTAATTTCTGCCAATCTCTGGGATGCACTATTGTTTTTGATTTACTATCTTTCTGTAGAAAAGGAAACAGTTTCAAAAGCTTCCATCTGTCCGTTACAGTATGTTTTACTCCACAGACCAAGAAACCCATGCGGAGATTGTGCCACTAAGGAAGTATGTTTATTCCAATACACTTGGGACCTGGTGGGTCTGTGAACCCATATGTGAACCAGACTTGGGCCAGGACTCCCATTTATTACCTGGCCGCCATAACCTTCAGTCTAGCAGAGAGCAGAGAATGAGTAAATTGATTGTAGGTCCCATTAGAGAAGGACTGGGGGGATCATTGTGCACATTTGCAGGGAATCTCCTTCGGGCAATGGGTCTGGTCACCATCCAACTTTGATTTATTTTGATTATATTACTGAGCCGTTGCTGACTGATCATCTATTTTGTCATGTTCTGTTGACCATCTCCATAGCTTTCTGTGCATTAGGACTCCTGGCTGCCACTCTGCACTTGCCACTCATTACAATTGCTTCCACCTGGCTTGAACAGCTAAGCAATACCATGTATCCTCTATTGTTTTGGCATCCCATCATCTCCATTGCTATCAGTGAGCCCAGTTGAGTAATGACATCTACTTTCATTCCTGACCTGCAAAGGAGAAGTACCACTGAATTTCTTAGTGATTCCTGGGACCTCTCTCACAGCACATTACTTCTTATTTGGTAAAAGGAGTATCTTTTGGCAAAAAGAGAATCTACACAGCCAGTTGGTAGTATATTCACTCTAGGATGCCCACTTTTGCATTGACTAGGATGACAATTCTGGCTTTTCTGCCTCACTTAGTGTGGGCTCCTTCTTCCATGCTTAGCCAACCTGATTGCATGCTTGTACCATGCCACCTGATCCTTGCCAGGATGTTAAGGCCAATATCTTGAGTGTTCCCAATTTGACACACTCTCCCTTATTGAGCTTTTATTTCCCTCACCCCCGCCCACAAAGTATCATTAATATCCAGTCCTCTCGCATACTCTTCCAGCCCATGCTGGTATGTGTTAGCTAGCCTGCAGCTCTTTGGGTATATTCCTTTTACCTTCCTTAACAGGTCTAACATGTCTCTGACTCAGTTGTGACTTGACCACTTTTATTGGCTTAGTTGCCGAGAGAGGAGGTGGGGTGGATCCTGAGGGGTGCATATATTGTCCTGGGTCTCTTCACTGTCTTCAAGCAAAGAAGGTGGCACTTATTAGGAAAGAGTGGGGCACTTGTGTAGCCTTAGGAGGTTCAGGAGATCTGAGGATTCAAGAGTTTCAGGTGCATCAACCCAGATGCTCCCATCACATGTCAGGACAGTTCCATTCTTTCCTGACCAGGGCCCTGACCTCAGCATTGCAAACCTTCCTAAATTGAGTTTTAACTTCTTCGGAGTTCTGCTATTCTTAGAATTAAGTCCTGGGGCTCCACCTTCAGCTTTCTCTGCCTCTGGCTTCACAAAATGACTCTATACACAATGGAAGAGGCCTTCTGGCTTTCACAGTTCAGCTCTTAACTGCCAATTAATTGCTCTCCTTCTTTCATTATCTTTTCGCAAGGTGTCAGTGAAGCTTAGCAATAGTCAATCAATTTCACAGTTACTATTTCCTCCCATGACTCAAATACCTGATACATGATGCCTACTAGTGCAATCCCTTTCACTGGCATGCCATCTCAGTTCCGTAAAAGTTTTAATGACTGCATTGTCACTTTGTGCTTGGGGTTGTATGTGCTCTGCCTATCACCAGTGAGGGCATCTGGTCCTACATGCCAGGGGGCAGGATATCCAGCTCCAAAATTCCATCTCTAGCATTTGCTTTCTTGCACCACTTCTAGTACCAAGTGTCACAGGTTTGGTTTCCTGGGAAGCAGACTCTGAAATGGAGATTAATAGGCAGGAGTTTATTAGGGAGTACTTGTGGGATCACCACCTGTGGAAGGAAAGGAAGCTTGATTGGACAGAAGGAGAATATGGGCTATGATTCAATCTCAAAGAAGGCCTCTGCTGACCCTCTGGGGAACTCTGAAGCTGGATGCCTTCACAGTTTGTCCCAATTTGGGACAAGGGAACTAGTCTTTGAATGCCCCGGGAAAGAAGTGTGATCTTGGGTGAGGTGACTTTCTTCAGTGAAAGCAATTCTGAAGAGATTTGATAGCTGAGTACCGTCTGCAGACAGCCCCCACCTCCACCCTCAAGTGAGGGGACATGGAATCCAAGTGGCTTGTCACAGCACTCCCTGAAAGCATGGTAGTGGGTCTTCATTACATACCATCTTGTGGCTCACCGTTGTATCCCCAGAGCCTCTTATACTGCCTGGCACATTAGTGCTCAACAACTTATCAAATTAATATTATCATCATATTGGGCAAATTGCTGTCTTCATCTTCTACAATTCATTTACTCACCACTTAATCGTGCCTATCACATATTAGGAAATGATGCCATAAGCATGATGAAGGCATAGACGCCTGTTCAGCCTAGTCTGGAAGCTAACCTATCATGGTTAACAGGTACGATCAATTAGATTGGTTAAGAACCTTTCTGAGGGATGAACAAAATGCAGTGAAAGAACACCTGATAGTGCAAACCCCCTAGACAATCTGGACAGTCTGACAGAGGTAATATTTGGACCATATTTTTAAGAATGCAAGTTTTCTTCAGAGCCAGAGCAGGGAAAGCATAGGCAGCAGGAAAAGAGCATGGCTTCCAGGTTCCTTATACTCAGATGTCATCATATTATCAATGCATTTGAACTGTTTTACAATCAAATCATATTCTCCTTCTCCACATTTGGACCTCATCTTCTGCTTCCATTGCCTTAAGAAATCTTCCCTAAATTTAACCTCTTCAAAATTGGCATTTTACTATGCAGGAGAGTCTAATGCCATCTCTAGAATGAGTTCATGGTGCTCTTCCTATATTCCAGAGGATTCATAAAAATCTAAGATTGGTCCAACCTTAATGATCCCAAAGCTCCTGATTATGCCTAAACTTTGTTTCCAGTCTCTAAGGCTATTCCTTAACCTCAGCAAAAAAGTACCTAAAATTCCATTATTTAATTGACACAACTTATAATGTGGAAATATGGGTTAAATGCTCTTTAGAATTTTAAATCAGTTACATGCACTAGTTGCCTTTTATTATGTAATTCTATTATTCTGAAAGAGTTTCAATAAGGAATGAATTTTTTTCCAGATAGAAAAATACCTGTTATGTATGTTCCTTCTGGAGTAATACTTGAGATTGTCAATACCTACCATTATTGTTAATAGCTCTCTTCTTCTATGAGGTTTCCTTGAGCTCTGGACATTGGGCTGAGAGACATCCATCTAATCTACAAGGTAGCACAGTTCCCCCCAATAAATGAACTGGGAATGATAGATGGAAAACTTAAGGTATTACAGATGATATATGGCAACAAAAAAGGTAAAATTAAAATTGCTCTTAAGACTTATTTCCTAACCTTTCTTTTTTTAGGAGGTACTGGGGATTGAACCCAGGACCTTGCACATGTGAAGCAGGCACTCAACCACTGAGCCACACCCACCCCACTATTTCCTAACTTTTTAATTACTCATTGCTTTGTTTAGAACATTCTTGAAACTGAATTGGGTGAACTGGAAAGGTTTTGTATTTTTTTTGTTTGTTTTTTGTAATTCTACCAATGTTCTATGAATTTGTCTAAAATGATTATTTCAAAGAAAAATAAAACACATATAACCTTAGAGAAAATGAGGAAGTGATTCATCATGTATATATTTGTAAAATTTTGCTTGGGCCATAGGTTTTTTGTTTTTTTTTTACCTTTGCCTTTCAAAGATAAACTAGAGATACATAAATAACAGAATATCTACATTTTAATGTTAGCCACAAGAATGGCTAAAAAGAATGGAGCCACAATTGAGTCAGGAGCTCTTTAATAAAATACCCAGAATCCCAGTATAACAGCTCTTTATTACATAGATTCAAATACACAGTGGACCAATCATGACCCCTGAAATTTAACAATCACATTCAGTAAAAGCCTGTTTGTGCTGTCTCTCAACACTCTAATTCTAAACGGCTTCCTTTGAATTCTCTTTATAAAGCCTTATCCAAAGAAGAGTTTAAGCACCAGTAAGTAAGACTGTTGCTAGCAGTTTTATTTCATCATTGTCATCATCATCATAAACAAGAAACATGCAGTTCTTTCTTCTTATGTGCATGGCATTGTAAAATGGGTGCTACACTCTGCCTTGTGGTACAAAGTTTATAAATAAGATATACCAATACAAAGATGAAGCCATTAAAAAGAGCTTAATAACAACTGCTATGAGATAATTAAATTTGGAGTGTTGATGGATTTTATGAAGAGATTTAGAAACACACAAACTCAAACATTATAGTAAATATTTTACTTGGGAAGGGGAAAAAGGGGAACTTTCTATGTAGCTACCAAAGGGTTTTCTAAGTTGCTCCAAGCTTACTTTCTTTCTGCTATTATCTTTAAATATTGCAAAGCATTGTGAGCTGCGTCGCTTTGTGCATTGCCACAGGAGATCCCACAGCCATGACAGACTGTGATGGGACTGGTTGACAGTTCAGCGAGACATTGATACTGTCCATTGGCACTCAGTTCTTCTGTAATGACATATGCAAATATGACAGTTAGTGCCAAGTATGTACAGTTTTTCTTATTATCCTTCTCTATAAGCATTCAGGATATACTACTCCACTTGCTCATCAGCTTTGTCATGCTTGTACAAACACAACACAATTGCTCATTAACAGTATTTCTCCAACATAGCTGTGCTTCATAATCACCTGAGGGAACTTTGAAGAAATACAGATGCCCAGGCCTCACTCCAGTCTATGCAATCAGAAACTCAGGGTTGGGAGTCAGAAATAGTCAGAATCTTACACTTAAAAAAAGCTCCCAAAAGCAATTCTAATATACATAGTTGGATAGAGTTTGCAAATTACTGAACCATAGCAACTGTCTTAAAAAGGAACAAAACATTTGCTAGAGGACTGGAGAAACTATTTTCCACTATGAAGCGTAAGGGTTTTTTCAGTAGGCATTTCAACCAAGAAATAACCTGGTACAGGGCAAGACTTCCCTTGTGCCCTCAAGTTCTCGGGTTATAAGTCTGTGCAGAGTGTCTATTCCATGTTGTAAATGGATTAGGGATCTTTTAAAAACAGCTGAACCCAAGAAATAAATGTTTTTCTGATCAACTAAGTCACTCTTACTAGAGACAGTTGAAATGTGGCAAGATGACGAAGTAGAAGCAGGTGGAGTAAAATTTTTTTGTTTCAAGTGGTCATGGTTAAATGATAATATTTCAGCTAGAGTGCATTTAGTGGAAAACATCCAAATGCAACAGGATAATTTTAATGAGTAAAGAGGCTTTCTAGTTTTAGCATCTAGGCTCTTTTGAAGGTAATTGCATAGAAGCTAGCCTCTTCACCAAATCAAGAGATTGTAGTTTTTAAGACTGCTATTCTATATTTCCAAGATTTAGTTCTTAAAATTGGTAAGAAATTGAAAAGCAGCATTAATTCATAATCTAAAGAAATCATCTCATTTCCCTTTTACCCTGAACAACTAAGGATTCAGTATTTCTATAGTCCTATTCATGACTTAGGGTTTATTCATCTCTGTATCCCAAACACCCAAAAGTGTAGACACTGTACATATTTTTGGAATGAATGGTCTGCCATTAGTCACTTTTTCTGACCATCTATCTGCACTAAATTCCCAGGTTCTGCATTATTTTTGGTATGTTAAGACAGTGCACTTGACCCAATGTATCAGAGAAAACCATCGTTCAATCCCAACGTATCAGAGAAAACCAAAAGTTCTTTCAATCCCTGAACATCCTACTATCCCAGTGCTGGTTGCGATAGGCTGGGTTTCCACATTTCACTGAAGGTGGAATAATGGATATGGATTTCTTCACATATATGAATGTCAAATCAAGACACACATACACACACAAAAAAAAAAACACTAAAAAAAGAAAAAGTTAATGAGTTTTATAAACAAAATTTTAAAAAATCCAAACTGACTTGATTTCCGATCTGTCCATATTTGATTATCTAATTAGTTAAAGGATAGAAAAAATATATAGAAAATGGTGGCTGAGATGGGGTAAAGAAATTGTCAAGTCTACATTTTTATTCTCCTAGAACTGGTTGGTGCACAGTGACAAAGTAGAGAGAAGAGGTCTGGCTGCCACAAACTTGATACTTGTTCTAGAAATGTGGGTGCTTTCTTGTTTGCCTAACTGCCCATCAAGTTAGCGTATCTGCTGGGACTCTTCCCCTAATCTGACTCTAACATTGACTAGCTATGTGATCTTGGGCATTCTTTGCCTTTCTTTCTTTATAAATAAGGAAATAGAACCTATTTCATAGGGTTAGTATGAGGATTCCATAAGTCAATATATGTAATGCCCTTAGAATAGTGCCCGGCACATAATTAAACTCTATAAATCTTAGCTATTGTTTTTACTATTTTAAAACTGTATAGGGAATCCCCTATATTTTTTTTATTGAACATTTATGTAATCTAAGTGTCTTTAAAAAAAACAAAACAACAACAAAAAAAAGCAAAAAAAACTGTATAGATGTTAGCTATTATTATTATCCATAAGAATAGGACATATCAATTATATATATTACTGATCTATCAATTCATATAGTTAGAATCCCTGATCAATGAAATAAGTTAGAATAGAAATTTTGCTTTTCAAACACATTTTAAAAAGAAACATTTTTTTGGCAAAAGACAGAGAAAAATATCATACCTATATCCAAATATGTTATATTAAACCCTTGTTCCTTGGCAATTTCACTAAGCAGCTGGATGTAATCCGTATTTGGAATACTGAGGAGGCTTCTTTTCAGCAAATTGATCTTTTCACCAGGAGAATTCCTCAAGGAATGCCAAGTACATCCTAAAGAATGTCCCACTACATTTGTCTGAAAAATACAGATGAAGAATCAGACCTAGATAAAAAACTTATTAATAACACTCACTTATGATACTTTATAAAGCATGTTTAAATGGATACCACTTAACTTTCCAATTTCCAGTTAATTTTCCAACTTAAACTAGATGACATTAACAAGGCCACACATTTAAAAAATACCACAATACTTTTTAAAAAATGAAGCTCCTGCTATAATATACTGGAAGTATTTAAAAATACTTTTGATAGTACAAAGGTCTCGAAGTTGAATTTTCTGATGGTCACATTAAGAGGTATAAGATTTATGAGCACTGAGTGATTCAATAAGATTGAATGATGGGTCAAGTGCACTGTCTTAACATACCAAGAAGATGCAGAACCTGGGAATTTAGTGCAGACAGATGGCCAGGAAAAGTGACTAATGGGAGACCATTCATATTCAACAATCTGCAAATAACTGCATCTGCCTAATGGAGCAATTCACAAATTAAATTATAAAACAATTTTTATATCTTTATGGATTCTTGTATTAAATGACAATTTCTATTATTGATGGCTATAAAACAGAAAACAAACTGTAGAAATGGTGTAATGTGCAAGCTAGGTTTGAGAAGCACAAGTAGATATCATCATTCAAACGAATGGCAGGGATGTCAATAAATTATCAGGCTTATATCCCAGAACCCAATTGAGCTTATTTTTTCCTTTTCTTTCTCTTTTTCCTCTTTTCTTTATTCTCCCCTATAATCTTTCCTTTTCATCTCTGTCCTTAGAATGCCCTATATTTTCATGTTAGTTTATGGTTCTCAAATTGTTTTCGTATATTGTCATTCAAAAACATAACTTTCTTTGAGGTAAGTAGGGCAACTATCCTTAGTTTTAGTTTATTAATGAGCCAGAAATAGTTTAGGGGATTTTCAAAATATCATAGAGATGACCAAGATATAGAATTGAGTAAGAGTTACATTTGTTAAATTTTCTAAATAAAGTGTTCCATTCCTTGATTGGAACTTTAAAAATCTATTTTAGTTTTATAACTCATTTACAGTAAAAAATACAAACAATAATGAAGAGTAAAGTCTCTTTTCCTTACCACCCCTCAACATTTCTGTTCCATTCCTCCAGAGGCAATTGCTGTTAAACATTTTTTCAGTATCCTTCCATAAATGTTCTATGCACATTCGAACACACACACACACATACACAATCTTCATTTTAAACAAAAATAATAGCTTGTTCTTCTATATCTTGTTCATTTTACTAATATCAGAGCACATATATGCACTATATTCATCTTACCACTCCCCAACTACAGGTTTTAGGTTGTTTAGGTTGTAATCCCACTACTAGGTATATACCCAAAAGAACTGAAAGTGGGGGCTCAAAAAAATATTTGCACACCAATGTTCATAGCAGTATTATTCACAATTGCCAGAAGATGGAAGCAACTAAAGTATCCATCAACCAATGAATGGACAAATAAAATGTTGTGAGTTTATTAGCAATGCTGCAAACAACCCTCATTTGCACGTGGATGAGTTTCTCTGTAGAATAATTTCTACAAGTGCAACTGCTCAGTCGAAGAACAGGTATGCTTTTAATTTTGACAGATAGTTCAAAACTGATTTCTGAACCAATCTGTACTCTTACCAAATGTCTTGTGGGGGGGTACTTTTTTCTCATACCTTTACCAACACCGGATATTATCAAACTTTGTAGTTTTTGTCAATATAAAAAGGGAAAAATAGTATCTTGTTTAATTTGCATGATTAAAATTAAACATTTTTTATTTTCTTTTTTTAAAACCATTTTTATTCCTTTTACTGGATTGTCTTTTCATTGATTTGTAATAGTATTTTTTTTCCATTTTTTCCCCTTTATTAGAGAAGTTGTGAGTTTACAGAACAATCATGCACAAAATACAGGGTTGCCATATATCACCCCAACCACCTTGCATCGGTGTGGAACATCTGTTACAACTGATGATAGCACATTTTTATAATTTTATCATTAATTAAAGTCCACAGTTTAACTTAGGGTTCACTGTGTAATGTAGTTCCATGGAATTAAAAAAAATTTATCCCATTTCCATGTACACAATCCAACTTTGCCCTTTTAATCATATTCAAATATATATTTCAGTGCAATTGCGTTCACAATCTTGTGCTATCATCACCATCATTCATTACTAAAATATTTCCATCATTCTAAATAGAAACCTTGTACATTTTAAGCCTTAACTTCCCATTCCCTAACCACACCCCATCCCCTGGTAACCTATATTCTAGATTCTAACTCTATGACTGTGCTTATTCTGTGTGTGTGTATATATATATACACACACACACACACACCACATTTTATTTGTCCATTCATTGGTTGATGGATACTTGAGTTGCTTCCATCTTTTGGCAATTGTGAATAATACTGCTATGAACATTGGTGTGCAAATATTTTTTTGAGCCCCCACTTTCAATTCTTTTGGGTACATACCTAGTAGTGGGATTACTTGGTCATATGGTAATTCTATACTTAACTTTCTGAGGAACAGCTAAACTGTCCTCCACAGTAGCTGCATCATTTTACACTGCCACTAGCAATGAATGAGTGTTCCTTTTTCTCCGCATCCTCTCCAACACTTACTATTTCATTTTTTAAATAGAAGTCTTTCTAATGGGTGTGAAATGGTATCTCATTGTCATTTTGATTTACATTTCCCTGATGTCTAATCATGTTGAGCATCTTTTCATGTGCTTTCTGGCCATTTGTATATCTTCTTTGAATAGATGTCTCTTCAAGTCTTTTTTGCCCATTTTTAAATTGGGATGTTTGTTTTTTTGTTAAGGTGAAGGATTTCTTTATATAACTGGATATTACTCTATCAGATACATGGTTTCCAAATATTTTTCCCATTGTGTAGGCTGTCTTTTTACTTTCATGATGAAGTCCTGTGAGGCACAAAAGTTTTAATTTGATGAGATCCCAATAATCTATTTTTTCTTTTGTTGCTTGTACTTTGGCTATAAAGTCTAAGAAACCACTGCCTAATGCAAGGTCTTGAAGACGCTTCCCTATGTTTTCTTCAAGGAGTTGATACTTCTATCTCTTATATTTAAATATTTGATCTATTTTTAGCTGGGTTTTGTAGGTAGTGTGAGACAGGGGTCCTCCTTTTTGGGGGGGGGTTGTTGTTGTTTTTTTGGCCAATGGTGATCCAGTTTTTCCGGCACCATTTGTTGAAGAAACTCTTTTTTCCCAATTGAGTGGTCTTTGTCCCCCTTGCTCTCCTTTATGTCAGTACCATGCTGTTTCGATTACTGTGGCCTTGTAAGAAGTTTTAAGATCAGGAAGTGTGAGTCCTCCAACTTCATTCCTCTTTTTCAAAATACTTTAGTTATTCTGTGTCCCTTACCCTTCCATATAAATTTGATGATTGGCTTTTCCATTTCTGCAAAGGCGGCTGTTGGAATTTTGATTGGGGTTGCTCTGAATCTATAAATTCCTTTGGGTAGCTCTGACATCTTAATAATATTTAGTCTTCCAATATATGAACATGGAATATCCTTCCATTTATTTAGGTCTTCTTGGTTAGATTTATTCCTAGATATTTGATTCTTTTAGTTGCTATCGTGAATGGAATATTTTTTTCTTGATTTCTTCTTTCAATTGTTCATTGCTTGCGTATAGAAACACTACTGAGTTTTGCGTATTGATCTTGTATCCCGCCACTTTGCTGAATTCATTTATTAGGTCTAGAAGCTTTGTTGTGTATTTTTCAGGATTTTCTATATATAGGATCTTATCACCTGCAAATAGGGAAAGTTTTTCTTTTTCCTTTCCAATTTGGATGCTTTTCTTTCTTTTTCTTGTCAAATTGCTCTAGCAAGAACTTCCAGTACAAGGATGAATAACAGTGGTGACAGTGGGCATCATAATTTTGTTCCTGATCTTAGAGGGAAAGCTTTCAGTCTTTCACCACTAGGTAGAATGTTAGCTGTGGGCTTTTCATATATGTTCTTTATCAAGTGAAGGAAGTCTCCTTCTATACCCAGTGTTAAGTTTTTATCAAGAAAGGGTGCTGGAGTTTGTCAAATGCCTTTTCTGTGGCAATAGAGATGATTATGTGTGTTTTTTTCTCCCCTTCATTCTGTTAATGTGGTGTATTATATTAATTGATTTTCTTATGTTGAACCAATCTTGCGTACCAGGGATAAATCCCACTTGGTCATGGTGTATAATTCATAAGAGATGTTGGTATGTAGTTTTCTTATGGTATCTTTATCCAGCTTTGGAATAAGGGTGATGTTGGCCTTGCAAAATGAGTTAGGGAGAGTTCCCTTCTCCTCAATTTTTGGGAAGAGTTTGAGCAGAATTGGAGTTAAGTCTTCTTGGGATATATGGTAGAATACTTCTGTGAAACCATCTGGTCTTGGGCGATTTTCGTTGGGAGGTTTTTTTTTGTTTGTTTGTTTTTTTAAAGATTTATTTTATTTATTTATTTACTACCCCCCCCCCGCCCCCCACCCCTTGTTGTTTGTACTGGCTGTCTACTCTGTCTGTGTGTTTTGTTTGTTTGTTTGTTTTTTAATTTGAAAATTGCCTTCAGCATCTCTGTTGGCTGTTTATTTTTCAGAAGGTGGCAATTAAGGGTCAGGAAGTACAGTGGAATAGAAGACGAAAATGGAACATGTAAAAAGCAAAAATAAATGTTTTCTGGATTTCATGTTCAAAGTTTCTAACCTTTTCAAAATTTTTTTTTAAGTTTTGCACAAAAAAGGCATCTATACTTTTCATTCCACTCTTGTCAACTTTAGCTGAAGCCTTCTGAGCGGCAGTCATTTTGCTATTTTTCTTTCCCATCTTCAAATCTTTACTGTTAAATTTAGCATAATCTTCTTTTGCTTCTACAGGCTCATCTGATAACTTTATTTTCTTTGATGGAGGATTTAGCAATGAAGTCAAAGCTTCTGGAAGCTTTAAGTATTTAGCTAAGTCATCAGTTAATTCTTTAGGAATGTATTCAGATATCAGACCGTAGGCATAAAAAATATAATCCTCTTCCTTATCACTGGAAACCTGGTCACCAGGTAAAAATTCAGCCAACAGTACCTGAGCTCCAACATTGACATTACTGGCTTTTAATACTGCTGCAGACTGATTAACTTTTTATTCCAGCCATTTTAGTGTCTTCTCTTTGCTGTATTTGTAATATTTCTTGCTGTCTATTCTTTTTCCTCTGTCACATGGTGAAGTAACTTCTCCAGTTCGGGAAATTTCAGCAACAAGGTACAATTTGGAAACACGTCATCTACCACCACTTGATCTAGGGGCTGAAACTTGCCCTCTTTATCAGCCTTTTTAAGATAGTGGAGAACGAGAAATAAGGGATCCATTGGTGTGGCAAAGTGGAGATGACCTTCTGATTGAACCAACTGATTTATAAACCAAGAATTGTGTTTTTCTTTGAAAACTTTTATTTTAAACAGCTGGTGTAGACACATACTGAACAAGTAAATGGCTCCTTACCCTGAACATGGGTTAACCAATTTTACAAATATGAGCCCACTTTTATCTTCTTTGGAGCATCTTTAAAATAATCTGGGAGCAGGAACATGTACTGCTGGGCACATGCTACCCACCCCTGCCGGCTGCCATGCTTGCCTGCTCCCGGGGCCCTCGGCACACGGGCATTGGTTGGGAGCCCAGCAGCCCACAGCGAAAAAGTTCCCAGGGCCCTGCATGTGAGGGACCAGGAGGGCCAGGGGGCAGCGTGTGGGGCCAGCGGCCTTTTGTTTCCAGGGTTTTGAATTTTGCACCCGGCCCAAGTGAACATCTCTTTCTTTTTTTTTTTGGAGGATGCACCGGAACCGAATCCAGGAACTCCCATGTGGGAAGGTGCCCAATTCCTTGAGCCACCTCCACTCCCTGCTTGTTGTGTTTCTCATTGTGCTTCCTCATTGTATCTCTTCATTGCATCATCTTGTTGCATCAGCTCACCGTGCCAGCCCATCGCATCAGCTGCTGTTTTGTTCATTTTCTTTAGGAGGCACCGGGAACCGAACCCGGGACTCCCCATGTGGTAGGCAGGCACCAAACTGCTTTAGCCACATCTGCTTCCCCTGAGTATTTCTTTTTAAGTTTATTCCCTGATATATTAAGCCCTTTTCTACTACTGAAAATGGCATCTTCTATATTCTACCTCTTACTATTCGTAAATAGGAAAACTACTGATTTTTTTCTAGTATACTGTTTCAGGATGGATTTCCTATTTTGCTGTAGAATAACCATGTTATCAAGCTTCATAAATTTTATTATTCGAACTAGTATACACATATAGCAAAAAACCGAATAGTACAGAAGTATAAATGTAATAATTCCCAGTCTCATGCTCTCCTTACCTTCAGTCCCCTTCCCAGAAGCAGCAACTTTTAATTATTTCTATTTTAAATTACTCTAGAGGTTCTCTTCATAACTCTAAATAATGTAAGGCTATTGATTTTGTATATCAACTTAATGATCAGTTACCTTAATGAACTCTGTTTTTTTTTTTTTTTTTTAGGGTCTTAAATTTTTATTAAAGCAAAAACAATGGAAAACTTAAACACACTTCACAAAATCAAGGGATGATTTTATACCTCCATATCAAAACATCAAATACTTTAATCATTTCATTTGCTTGTGTAAAGGATGGTACAAGACTATCTCCCTGGAGCCTTGGGAGGTAGACCAAAGTAAGAAAAATACTAGTTTAACAGAACCTATTCCTTGTAAAAGAGACCTAGGGAGGGGACAGGGAATGTATGGAAGTGGTATTTCCTGTTTACAGCAAGGTTCAGTTAACATCTGGCTAATTAATTGTAAATAAGGTGGTAATCTGATCAGATAAAGTACCAAGTCTAAGTCAAAAATCAGCCACACCTAAATTATAAAGTTAAAAAAAAAAAAAAAAAAGGGCAAACACTCAAAATACTGTTTTTTGTCTTTTTTTTTCCTAGAGGGTGGGGTGGGTAGTTAATAAAGAGAAGAAAATTATATGAGAGTAAGGAAGAACTATGCAGAAACAACAGTATAACAAAGGAACAGACTACCTTTGGAATCGGCATACTTTAACTGATAAATTTCACTAACTTTTTGAACTTTTTTTTTTCAAATTCTTCTCTATAAACCATTTAGACCATCTGTCTTTGCCTGAGACACTCAGAGCTGGTATTCAAAAATGTTTGGTAACGTATATGAACTGCAATTTTCCCAAAAAAGTGAAGTATGAAAAAAATGTGAATGCAGGCTAAAGTCTACTAAAGATCTCTTTGAAAATGCCTTTTGGTGTTCTATATTCATGTGATTTAATTTTAGAAGAAAGTTCTTCAAGAGCAAGGACTATTCATATAAGTGACTTTTTTCAATAATACATGGTGAAACAAAGAGGATGGCTTCCCCATCCTCAGATTCTTGATTTGCAGTTCCAATATTCGTGGTATGTGATAACCCATACTCTCTCCCCACTCATGAGGATGACATACTTTTTACATTCAGTAGGCTGAAGTGCAGGATATGATTTGCTATTACCCTTACTCATGGTGCTTTAATTTCAATGTGTTCTTCCATTTCTTTAATTTTTAATACAGTGTAGTCCTTCCCTTTCAAGCTTTTTCATTTTTCTTTCTTTCTTTTTTTTTTTTTTTTTGAGTTGTATTTGACTTGGTAGGCTGCTTGGATTACTGTGTCTGGACCACATCAAACTGATGTGGAACGACTTTCTCAAAGTGTTGTAACATCCCTTCCATGTTGAGTTGCATTAGTTTCGCCTGATTCATCCAAAGAAGTACTAATCCTATTTGAAACACTATTTCTAAACCCTCAGACATAAAGATATCAAATATCCTTGTGGCAATCGGTAGTGGAAAAGTTGTAAGAAAGATAGTCAGAAATTAGGACAACCCATACATTGAGGTATGAAAATTCTGAGTTTGAAAGTGCACAAAAAGCTTTGGAAGATGCTCCTGTATCATTCAAACTGGTATACAAATGCCCCATTCTGCCATACTTGGTTTAGAAAGTTCACAGAGTCCATAATCTTGCATTAACTTAAAAAATACACAGAAAGCTTCTTCTTTTGGCATCTGTATAAGCAACACTCCAACTATAAAAGCACTTTCTAAAGGCCTTAAAAAGGCCCACCCCAGGACCCCACACACGTGTCTCACCCTGTAGCATGCCTGCACCCATGTCTCAGGTGTGTACTTTTCCTTTTTCTCATTTCTTTTTTTTTTTTTTTTGGTATCAACCCCAGTCCCTCCATATGGTATACGGATGCTGAACCTCTTAAGCCACATCCGTTTTCCCCTTTTTCTCATTTCTTAAAAAAACTCGTTTCTGGCCTTATTAAAAAAAAAAAAAAGGTAAAAAAAAATTAGCACTTCCTTGACAGCGTCCTTGAGAGTAACCAACCTTATGATCCACTAAAGAATATGCCTTCATTACATTAAATAAAACCTTCTGTCCAAGGCTATCTTTTTACTTTAAAAAATTATGTTCAGGATATGTTCTAGCAATGTCCCTTCAGATCAATGTCTCACAAGGTGAGGTCATTTTCAAGAGTCCTGAATACTGATCCTTAACTGGCATACTTTGTGCACTGCATAAAACTTACCAAACTATTGCTTTGAAGTGGTGGGGTATCCCTTTACAAACAAGTTCCTTAACTTGCTTTTCCTTCTTTTTCCATACATCTTCCCATTCATTAACAATTCTTCCCCAAAGAATCCAAGAATCTTCTTCAAGGTGGCTGAGGTTGCTAGAGGCCAATGAACTTGACACAAGAGAGGAGCCACTGTTTCTTCTTCTTTTTTTTTTTTTTTTTTAATAATTTTTATTTTTATTGCTAGGTAATATGTTTTTTTTTTTTACAGGGAGGTCCGGGAATCGAACCCTGGTCCCTCCATATGGGAGACGGATGCCCAACCAGTTGAGCTACATCTGACCCCCACTGTTTCTTCTTGATCCATTTATAGATCTTAAAAACTTACTATCCATCTCTACTAATCTATTTTGTTCCTCCAGTTTAGCCAGGAGTTCTATGTCATCTGGACTCAAGTGTGATGGGGAAGATGGTGAAAGGGCTGGTGCTGACAGTGTGGTAGATGAGGATGTAGTATGTAATGAAGCAGATGGACTTGCCACCTGACTGGCCATCCGACTGACTGTATATGATACTGTGTTCTTTACCCATGAGAGAGTAGAACTCAACTTTTCTGCATCCTTGTCTGTTGCCACCTGTTTCTCATTAGGGTTTCCAAAGACAGCAGTCATTTTGCTGGTATTCATGATAAGCAGAGCAGACCCTCTTACTAATAGTTTTTCTCTAGGGTTTTCTCTAGGGATGATTTTTGTCTCCTCTTTTCTTACTTCTAAACTTATTGTTTTTTCTTATCAAATTACAATACTTGGTACTTCTAGAACCAGGTTAAATAAAAGTGGTATTAATGGGCATTTTGTCTTATAAAAAAAAAAAATGGGTGTCAAGTATAAACATGTAACCATGATATTTATTTATTTATTTATTTATTTATTTATTTATTTATTTATGGAGGAACCAAGCTTTATTACGTGCGCGGGCCCAGAGGAAAGTTTGGTTTCCAAATTCTGGGCCCATGATATTTATTTTTATACATATTTTGAATCACAATAAAGATATTTTAAAAGTTTTTATCAGTAATGATTGATGCTGGAACCTATCAAATATCTTTTTGGCAATCATAGAGAGTATTATATGCTTTTTTCTTCTCTGACTCAGTAATATGGTTAATTTTAGTAGCAGATTTACTAACCTTGAAATATCCTTGAATTTCTGAATAAATCCTAGTATATTTTTCTTTTAATGATATGCTGAATATTTTATTAAGGTGTTTCACATTAAAAATCATGAGGGAGATTGATCCATAATTTTTTTTTTCTATTGGGATTTCTCACTATTAGGTTTTGGGGTTAGTGTTATGTTGGTCTTGTAAATGATCAGAAGCTTCCCTTATGTTATATATATTGCCTTGGAGAGTTTAAATAGCATAGAAAATGAACTCTTTCTTGAAATGACAGAATTCACCTGTAGATCTATCTTCACTTTGTGATTTTGGTGTCATCTCTGATCCAAATTTTTATAGAAATGACAGCAGTGTTTTATATTTTTCTATAAAAAAACAGTAGAACTAAAACCATAGACTTACTTATTTGGGTATAGCCCTGGATTTCTCCTATGGAATGAGCCCTTATTTCTATCATAAGAGCAATGAGGATCCTGCCTTACCTTATTATTTTCCACCTGATATACTACTCTCAGATAATGTACCACAAAAGATACCCATCTACAAATATCAGATTCTCAAATTATATATCATGTATATCCCAGTCTCTTAAATGCTTAATCTGTATGTCCAGTGCCTACTCAATAATTCCACTTGAAAGTTCATACACACTTCAAACTCAGTATATCCTACACTATCTGCCCCTCTTAAATCCTACTATCACTTATGTTTCCCATATTAGTAGAAGGTACCACCATCAACTAGGTTGCCAAGGTAAAATTATTTATTTCCTCCCTTTCCCTTACTTCCCACATCCAATCATTTACCATGGCCCTTCTCTTCAGTTTTCTAAACAATTTTTCAATCTACCCATTTCTTTCCATCTCTACTGCCACCACCTTAATTTAGGACACCATCATTTTCTTATCTGCTTTCTTTAACAGCATTCTAGCAGTCTCTCTGATTCTAGAATTCATTTACTCACCAAAACGGAGCCAAGTAATTTTCTTTCTAATGTACAAATTAGATCCTGCTCTTCCCAGATTAAAATCTTTTAATGACTTTGTCCTACCTTCAGGATAAAGTTCAATTTTCTTAATACAGTAGTCTCTTCAAGATTTAATCCTTCTTTATGATTCTGGTCTCATTGTTTGAGACTCCCTCCCTTCAATTCTATGTTCTAGCCATACCAAATTACTTAGGGTTTCTAGAATACATACCTTGTTTCTCTCCTGGATCTTTGTACAGGCTCTTTCTTAACTGCTGGAATTCCCCTTGTCCTATAGGTCTCAGCTTAGACTTACTTCCTCCAGGAAGCCTTCCTGGGAGCCCCCAGACTTGGTTGGATGCCTTCTCCTATGTTCCCATAGGTCTCTCTGTTAGGACCAGTCTGTAAGGTTCTTTTCTTTTTTGTTAGTCTATAACCTTCTTAGGGCCAGAGACTATCTTAGTTGCTATATCCCTAGTGCCTGGCACAAAGCTTGGCACAAAGTATGAGCTCAAAATTTGTTTGCTGAATGGATAAATGAATGAAAGAACAAAGGAGGAACTTTTCTGGGAATGCACTGTCACTATGAAGGCAAAAATGGCACTGAGGACCTATCAGCTTTAGAACCCATGTTGTTACTCTGAATTTGACTGTGTTTCCCCAGCCGTCTTACCTGGTCACTGGCTCATATTTAGGAAGCAGCAAAAACTGGGGCAGTGTATAACTAAACAATGAAGAGATCTTTAAAAACTGCAACTCTGAAGGATCTTTACAACAAGAAATCAAAGAGTTTCCTACAGCAAGAGATGCTTAATCACATTATCATCATACTTGTCTGATTACTCACCAAAGAAATGTGGTTTTCTGGAGAAATATTGCTGAATTTTGCAAGAAATTTCTCAGCAGCATTTCTCTTGGCTTGTTTTTTTGATGCCCCCTTTCCTAAATAAAGAAAAAGAAATGGTAGAAGTTAGAAAAGAAATAAGTGTCCTTAGAGGATGATTATGTGTATAAGGTATTACATGTTAGAGAAAAAGCTCATGGTTTTTACATATTAGAGTCTATTCCTTTAGTGACCTGTTATCTTTGCTTGTTGTACTTCATATAATTAATAGTCCTTATATTTTGTATAGTATTTCTTTAACAGTTTTTCTTTTACAGACTCTGTTTTTCTTTAACAGTTATATTTCCTTATGCCTAGCTTTAATGAAACCGTATTTGGTTTAATTATCACCAATTATTCAAGTTTATCAAGATACATTTAAATTGCAGCCCCTAGTTTTTTTTTGTTTTTGTTTTTTTTTTTTTTGCAGAATTAAAGAAATTCTATATTGATCTATGAAGATTTTTTTTGTTTGCAGTATGGCTATTAAATATTCATATAGCTAAAGTCATTTATTGAATCTTACTTGCACCAATACAAACATAAGATTATTATTCCATGATTTAAAGTGGCCCAAATCTAAAAACACAAGCCGTATCAGTGGCTCTCTTCTTATAATAGTTAATATTAATATTTTAACATTACTTCTAATAAATTCCTTTATCAAATGGAATCTACAACTGAATTTTTAAAAGCTGTTTAGTAAAAGGATGAAAAAATCTCTGCAAACCATGTATTTGGATTTACAGAAAATTCAAGAATTAGTGAGATAAAATACTGAGAAAGATCATCAATTAGTACATATATAAAATTCTTTCATTTTTTTCATGGTTCTGATACTAATATACTCTTTTTTTTTTATTATGGGTAAAAATCAAAATTCTCACAATACATACAAACATTTGCAAAATGATATATAAATATATATGCATATATGTGTATTTGCTTACAAAAATGTTGTTTATATATATATATATATATATATATATATATACACACATATATTTTAAGAGGTGCTTAGATTACCCAAAATATTACACAGAACCCACTGGGATTCCCACGTTGCCCACCTCCCACACCTCCCATCACATCCCACACAAACATCTCCCACAGTGTGGCCCACCACCCTCAATGAACTTACACATCCTGGAGCCTTGCCACCAACCATAGACCACAGTTCACACTGTAGACCACACTCTCTCCCACTCAGTTCTGAGTGGTGTGTGCTGATTTAAAATGGCCTGCATCCGTTGCCACAACAGTACTCAGGACAACCTCCAACTCCCAAAGAAGCCACTGTATTTCAACTGCTCGTCCCCTCCCTACCCCAAAAGTGTCAAGTGGCCACTGGCTCCACCTCATTGTTATAATTTCTTGCATTGCTAGAATCACCATATGTGAACAAGAGAATACCATCAAGTCCACCCTAGTTTTTTTTTAACATTTCAGTTTTTATTCAGATAACTGTATTAAATACTAATAAAATTTACAAAACCACAGAGAAATCAAAGCAGAACAGTTGCGATTTAACAGAAATAATCTATTAACAATAAAAGTTGTTTGTATTAAATAGCACACTAAAGGCTCAACGTGCTACCACAATAAAGGTAGGTTAAAGAGTCTTTTTTATCTTCACTGTACAAAAGAAATATAATATATACATGTCTTAAGAGCCTGGTCTTTATCCAGCTTGTCACTTTCCTGACGTGTTATTTTGCTGTTGCTGCTCTGCCAGGGCTTGTTGAAGACGCATCCGCTTCCAAGAATAGTGCTGCCAGTGCAGAATTTGCTGTTCATCAATAAATTTCGCACACTGAGCATTGACCAGCTCCTTGTGGAAGTGTTCATATTGAAGCAGTTCTAACATGTGTAAACACTGAGGGTACTTTAGATACTTGCCATATTCTGGTTCTTTCCAGTAAAGCAAGTACTTAAGATAATTAACAAAAGCTTTGTCTTTGAAGTAACCTCTTTGGGCAAGAAAATTAAGGTAATTGGGGTTGGCTAAACACTGTACAAATTCCAACTCCAGCTGAAACCCAAGTCGATTTCCAGCATCATCAGTCTACATAGCAACGGCAGCGGCCATAACAAGCAAAGACACTAAACAGCCACTAGTCAGGCAAAGAAACCGCTGGGAGTAGTTGAGGAGATTCCACAAACCTCTCTATCTTTTAATGTTTATTTCTTGCTTATAATCTTCTATAAACTGACAACTATGTGGAATTTCTTTCCTTACCATGAATAAGGACTTAGGAGATGCTGGATTTGAAAGACATCATAAGTATCATCTACTTCAATGCTTTTGTTTATAGGCTGAAAAACTGAAACCCAGGGTGAGTCAGTAGCTTGCCTAACCTTACAAACCTTGCAACCATGATGAAAGCAGATTCCTGCTTTTGGCCCAATGCTTTCTGCACTGACCCACATTACCCCTCATGGGCAACACTGCTTATTACTTGAAACTAATATTGAGTTGTATAGGAACGAATTTGGCCTTTCCCAAAGAGGTCTGGCCTTTGCTCTTGGTTTCAGGGAGGTAATCTCCATGTCTTTGTTTGCCTGGGGGTCTTGGGTCATACTGGTAGTCTAACAATATGGTTTAGGGCAGGCACTGGCCACATCCATATAATCTGACCTTGCTAGAATATGATGTAGGGTGGGGGCTTAAGGTAATGGGTGTTAGTTGACCTGGAGATTGAGATCACCAGGTAGGAAATCAATCAATCATGCCTACATGTGGAAGCCCCAATAAAAATTATGGACACCAAAGTTCAGGTGAGCTTCCCTGGTTGGCAATACTCTGTGTTTATTGTCACAGATAAATCCTGAGAGAGTTAACACATTCTTACTCCACAAGGTGAGGACAACAGAAGCTGAATGTCTGGCACATCTTCTGGACTTGGCCCTATGCACTTCTTCCCTTGGCTGATTTTAATCCATATCCTTTCTCTGTAATCAATGTAACCATGAGTATAACAGCTTTCAGTGAGTTCTGTGAATCTTTCCAGCAAATTATCAAACCTGAGGATCCTTTTGAGAACTCCTTGGACTTGTAGTTGGTTTTAGAAGGTAGGGTGATCTGGGGGACTGTGCCTTCTAACTTTGTAGTTGGCCTAAACTCCTCATACTAGCCAATGGCATTCCTAGGCCACTTTAAAAATGATAAAACAAAAACAAAAACATGGTTAACAGTTAAAATCAGAAATCTTACTAGTATTTACTCAGTGACTATTCTTTCTCATAGTTTATGGCCTTAACAACACATATGATGCTATAATTCAATGGGATAATTCCTACTTTATTTTCATGTAACTATTATTTGCCATCTAGTCTTTTATTAATCATCTCATTTTCAAATGTAGTCTTCTTCTAGTCCTATCTTCCAGAATAGCTGTTGAAACTCAAAGAGATTTACTATTACCTTTTCCTCCAAAATGAATATTTTTAAGTCACTAATACATCAGTGAAGATCAGAATATTAGATGGAGTAAAGAGTCCATTATTTATTTGCCTTTCCATTAACAACCTATAGTTTTTAAATATCAAGTTAAGAAAATAAGAGTATATTTAAGCCAAATATCTATACTTAAAATCAACCTTAGAAAGAGACAGGAGTATATAGATTTTTCTCCTACAAAATGATATGAAAAGATATTACAACAACAGAAATTTCTATGGTCACTCATCAACTGAAAATACTTCAAATGTCTTCAGCTGTATAAGGGTAAAAAGAAATCATTACCAGTTTCCATAAATGACTCTAGCCTACAAATTGTAGTATATTCTCTCTTATGAGCAGGTCCTCCCTCCTGGGAAAGGGTATATTCAGGAAGTCTCCAGCCATGATGGATAGCCAATTCCTATAAAATCAAGATAAGGCTTTAACAGTAATTTTAAGTATGCAATGATTTTGATCCCACTTCTATTATATGTTTGAAAAGAAGGATAATCTGCAATAGAAAAATGAGGGATGGCCATATATATATATATATATATACATACCATAGATGGTCCAGTATTTTATATCTCATAAACCCACAACTCCCAAAACCAAAACTGAAGCAGTATTGTGCTATGAATGGTGTTCCTCCATGAAGCCATAGTAGGCTGTGATCAGAGTTTAAACAGAAAGACTATCTTCTATCATCCTCTTTGGGAACACTGAAAGGACATCTAAATGTCTCATTGCCATTCGTTTCCATGGTCTCTTCTGTCCTAGCTGCAGACTTGCATACCCACAGCAGGCTAACTACTGCACTGATTAAGAGCAGATGAGGAGACAAGAGAGAAAACAAACAAGCTTGGATGAAGTTGAGGAAAGAAGGTGAAGAAAACAACAGAAAAACTCATAGAGAGATCAAAAGAATGGTTGGATCATAAGAAGGGCAGTTGTCCAACAGAGCACATGAATAATCTGCATGAAGGATATTCTCCATGCAGAAATTCAAAGCTGAGTATCTTTTTCTTGGTAGAATAGCAAATAAGCTGACTACTTCCCTTTTCCTGAGTTAGGTTACCTGATTTGGGCTCTTTATAAAGTCTTCTGTCACAACAGAAGTAGAAAGATGTTTGTCACAAGAGTGGCAAGAAATATTCTTAAAGTATAAAACACTCTACCCATGTGCACTGAGGTCCTCAAATGAGAATTTCACAAACCAAAGGCAGATACAGTCTATGGAAGTTACCTCTGTAATATCTAATGAAAATAACTTGGAAAACAAAACACTTCACCATCTTATCTTTAAAATATTAACTTCTTGTCTTAGCTCCTGTGATGTTATCAATACATTACATCTTTTATGAATATGAAAAATGTTATGTATGGAAGAACTGTACATCTTACCTGTAATGAGCCAATAGGGTTAAGTTGGTTCTTTGGTTGCTTGGAAGGGTCAGGCATTAAGGGGTCAGGAACTGCAAAGCTAAACATTTTAAAAAGTGTTATCAAACAAAATAATTTTCCCTAAATTATTAAATAAATGAATAAATTTTTAAAAATTGTAACCCTCTATGCCTTTGCTCTTACTGCTCCTTCTCCCTGGAATGCCCCCTCACCAATCTCTTCTATGGGAATCTGTACCCATCATCCAAGGCACATCAAATGCCACTTCCTCCAACAGATTATGTTCCTTTTACAACTTTGGAACATAACCTCCCCCTCCTCTGAACCACTATAACATTTGGCTTGACCTTTTAAGGAATTTATTTTACCAAACATTATACGCTCTTACAAACACATGGCATTTGTCCACCCCTTACCACCTTTTCCTCTGTTCAGACTCTAAGCTCCTTGATGGTAGGGCCTGTACATGACTGACATTCATAAGCCTTGTAGTATTTTGTACATAATTGGTGCTCGATAAAAATATATTTAAATTTTGTTACAACTACACAAAAAGGGAAGACTTAACAATTAGCCTGGCAAATAGATAATACAGATCATAAATGATGTTTTGCATCCAAATTACTATTATGAACTCATCTGCTCAGTGCTGGGATAATCCTCTAAAATTTAAATGTTCTGGTTTCAGCAATATGGGGATACTGATTAGGGGAGAAAAAGAGAACAATTTCTTCTAGGTAGTTTGAAATTATTATAGTTACTTGATAGTTTCATGCCTAACATTGAACAAGCTTCATTGCAAGGTTACTAACACCTAAGACTACTGTAGAGCCATTTCTTCCATGACAAATGAGGTTTAGCTCTTGTCACTTCCTCGAGTGTCTTTTCTAATTGCCAGAATTCCAAGCTTTACAGAGGCTGATGAGATACAAGTATTCACTTACAATGCTGCATGCCGAAGCTACCCAAATAATTGTGATGGAGAAGTGAGAAAGTCTCTGTATTAAATCAACCACTCTAGGCCTGATTACCGCTTAGTAATTCCCATCTTATCTGTCAAGAAGCACAAATATATAGTAAAGTTTGTTAGCCTTTTCTGCTGACAAAATGAAGTGCTCATGTACAGAATGAACACTCTATGCTTATTTCTCCAAATGTATTCAATACTTTGTTTTGTTGACCTTTGGGCTATACAGAAATAGCATAGCTATACCAGCAGGGAGAAAACCCAGTATCTTCCACGCCATCTGGCATATCTTGAAAACTAGCATAAATCAATCACAATGCATGACTCTACAGAATCAGCATCATCTTTTGAGATCCAAGGCTAGTCTTGGGCCAGTGCTTATCTAGAAGGTTGCCATGGTACTGGTTAGTGCTAAACTATCCAGAAGGTTCAGAATGACTTAGAAAATGCATGAGAACTTAAATATACTCCTAAACCAAAAGTCTTGCTATGGCTGGGGAACAACAACAAAAAATTCTAAGTTCCCATGGGCCTCTGCTGTCAACTATGCCCAGATTATACCAAATTGTACTGCAAGTATATATGAACACATGTAAAAGAAGAATGTGAAGGCATGCCATGCTCCAGAGTGTGCCCAATGGAAACCAAAGGATGCCACTTTATGATACATGAGATACTCTACAACAAATACTACTTACAAAAGCACCTAAAGTGGTAAAAAAAAATTTTAATATTAGGGGAGCAGGTGTAGCTCAGTGTTTGAGTGCCTGCTTCCCATGTACAAGGTCCCAGGTTCAATCCCCAGTACCTCCTAAAAAAAATTTAATCTGGAAAGATGTGTCAGGAATTAACATACACCCTATACATGAAAGATACATACTCCATAATGAAATATATTTGCCACCTGCTTCCAAGTCAGAATTCCTGAAAGAATACTTTTAGCTGACCGTTTTCCATCCCACACCTTGTTTTCTTCAGTGTAGAAATAATCAGTCATAATACAGTAAGATATTTGCCAGAAAAAACTCTGGTTTTCTACTGTTGCACCCCATCTGAAAAAAAAAAAGGCAAAGCCTAGTTCATGAGAGTTTTTATTTAATAGTATTTGCTGGATTTGCTTTCTTAAGGATAAAGCTGTCTTTAAATGTATATGACAGGTTTTTACAAGGAAATAGAAGATTTGAACTAAGATACTAATAACTTCACTACATTGCTTTGTGGGCATTTTCATACTTTCAGTCTTACCTCAGCCATGATATTTTTGAGCTGCAGAATACAAAGAAATTTAGCTCACCAAATACTTGCATTGGCTTTCAAAATATTTATGGCAGCTTCTGCAGCTCTATGTTTCGCCAGCTTCTTACTTGTACCTTCACCTGAAATAAGGTTTAAAAAAAAAGTCTTTATATTCTGTGAAATGTGAGGACTGCAACTTAGTACTTTACTCTTCCCTTATTCCTGGAAATGGAGAAAATTCTTCTGCAGCAAGAATTTGAGTTCTGGGATGGCGATTAATAGTTTCCTTTAAAGGAGCCACTTACAGCAGAATTGTTTGCCAGCAAAACGTATACAATTTTATTCTGACAGCCCAGCCTATGCTTGCTCAAACCTCTCTGCTAGGCTATGTACTCATGACTGCTTGTTGGATATAGTGAAGATTTATACATATAGAAGGTGACAGCTTATGTTATGTGTTTTCCATAAAATTTGTATCCCTTACATGGGTAAAGAAGGGTGTGGGGAATAAGACTGACTAATTGTTAAGACTGATACCTAAATTTCAGTAAGCAATCACACCCAGGGAATGGTAAATTTAATCCTTTCCCTTCTGAGTTTAAAGTAGGTGTTGAGAATCTGGTGTGAAGTGGTGCCAGAACACTGTTGTCCATTCCTCTGATGTAGAAGAAAGAGACATGGAAGAGGTTTCAAGTGTGACCTTCACATGTCAGAGGGCACACAGACCATATTCATTCATCTACTGATAATTAGGGAGACAGCAGAGAACAAAACAGGGTCCCCATGTTCACAGAGCTTACAGCCTAGTGTGGGATTTCATCTGTGAATAGGCATCTGAAACACGGAGTCGTGAGTGTTAAGACAGGCCTAAGTGCAGGGTGTGGCTCAGCACACAGGAGGGGCAGCTCCCCTACTATAGAGAAGGATTCAGAAAAGTTTCATGGAGGAAGATATAACTGAATAGATACCCGAAAGATTAGTAAAAGTTAGTGAGATGAAGAAAGCAGGGGGTTAGGAAGAGCATTCTAGGCAGAGGAAAGAGCACCAAGAAAGGCTCAAAAGCAACACAAAGCATGGGGTTCTCAAGAGCCTCACCTAGTGGGCTAAAACGTAAGAGCTTGGGAAGGGACTGTGAGATAAAAGCCTAGTTGGGGAATAGGGGAAGAGGTTAAAGAAGAGTCTCATAAATTTGTGCTTCTCAAACTTTTACAGGCATAGGAATGGACTAGGAATTTGTTAAAGCACATACTCTGATCCAGTAGATCTGGGATGGGACCTGGCAGTCTGTATTTCCATCAATTTCCCAGGTGATGTCAATGCTGCTATTACCACACTCTGAGAAGCAAGGTTGTAAGTCATGTTAAGAAATTTATCAAAGGGTGATGGGGAAACGAAGGGATGGATTTTAAGCAGAAGAACTACTTGAGCAGATATGAATGCTAGAAAGAACACTATGATTATACCATGGAGAATGAATTGGATAACACAAGACTAGAAGCTAAAAGAACAGTTATGATATTATAGTTATAATCCAGGTGAAAAATGATAGAGACCTGGACAATAGCAATGGGAAGAAAAAAAGAGACCTACGAGATCTAAGAGGTATTTAGGAGGAAGGATTTGGTGATAGACTGGTTAAGAGGAAGAGGGAGGAGGAGGAGGAAGTATCAAGAAGAAACCCAAATTTCTACTGTGAGCAACAGGTTGATCGTGGTACCTTTTCCTGAAATGGAGAATGCAGGAGGAACATGTTTGAGGGAGAAGAGTTCAGTTTGGGACAATAAAAGTTTGAAGCACCTTTGGATCATCCAAGCAAAGATGCCCAGTGTATCAGCACAGGCTAGTATACCATTCTATAACTGGGCCTGGTCTGAAGATAGAGATGTCAGAATTATCAGTATTTAGAAAGTACTGAAGCTATGGAGGCAGATAAGCTTGTACAAAAAGAACAGTGTGAGAAGAGAAGACAGTCTAGGCAGAATGGTTGCCATAGTTTATCAATCCCTGATCTAAAACACAATGAGAGAGATAAAGGCTACTTTCTCTTGAATTTTCACTGAACATTTAAAAAGAGATCATGAGAAGCAGTAATGCTATGTAATATAAGGTTCACATGAGGACTCTTCCAGACGGTACCCATAACCCACCTGCCTCACATAGACAAAAAAATCTTCAAATTTTCTTAGAGTGGTTTCAATGAAAATAGTAGATTCCAGATTTCTAGTGATACAAACAATACCTTCAGATTACCAGATGGCAGAATTTCAGCCGTCTTACTGAATTTTTTCTTGGCCTTTTCCCAAATTACATTTAGTATTCAATGTTTTTTTGTTTTGGAATTAAATAGATACATATTAAAAAAAAAAAAAAAGTCCCCATTTACAGATGGACAATTTCAGTTATCATTTGCTCCAGTTTCCAGCCATAATAAAATGTGAGTCTGAATTCTGTAACTTTGTTCCTATGTGACCTTGGAAACATGTATACTCTCTCTCAATTTATTTCCTATGTATAAAAAGGGTATAATCGTATCTTACGTAAAATACCTGTACACTTTCAGGAACTAGAAGTTACTATATAATACAGGGTATGTGAAGCCTTCTGCCATTCATTTTGCTTGGATACAGAATCAAGTGTGGTACAATGGGCCCGAAGTGCCAAAGAAGTCCATAGAGAATGGGAAGAGAAGCTCAAAAAATTCTGGAGTCATGCCTTCCAGCACCTGCTATAATCTGTGAGACTCATTACAACTGTTGACAGCACCTACTGATCCAGCTATGATTGCTTCGAGAACTTTTTCTACTACTCCCTAATTCCAAGAAGTTTAGGAGAATCTTAGAATATGAGAGGAAACTTGCAGAGTGCTTAGATAACTGTTTTTTTTGTTTCGGAGCGTCTCCGGATATCCAGGGAAGAGGAAATTAGGGAGAGCATCAGATGAAGTTAAAACGTCGCAATGATCTGGGATGAGAAGTCTCAGTTTCAAAAGTGCATCGCCTCCATAGCAGTTTCTAGCAAAAAAGGACACCTTTCCGAATTGAAAAGCAATAGCAAGTCTGGCCCACCAACCTGCATGGTCATCGGGGTTAACTGTGTATACACACCTGTACAGGTTATGTCACCAACGGTTACTCTGAAGGTGAAAGTGGGCACGTGTATTTGCACATCAGATCTTTCACATTCATAAACCGGAATGTTCTTGGTCTTCATGCCGTATTCATGTAACACCTGAATCGGTGTTTTCCCTGGCTTAGCTGTGATCATCTTCCCTAAACTGCAAAAACCAGAAAAAGGTGTGCTTTGAATACCAATGCAGGGAAGAAAGCAGAAGCATTCAGAGGACAGTTTTGACAAGTGACTGATGAGACGCCGCAGCTGCTGCGGGTACCAGGCAGGAGCCGGCGATGTGAGGAAGCTCTTTAGGGAGAGAACTTGAAGGGGCGGGGGGAAGGTAAGAGGAGTTCTCAGCGGGGATAGAGCTGATGCCGGCGCTGCACTCGCTCAGGACCAAACCCACAAACCCTTTCCAAGAGCCTGGGATTTCTGGGAGCCGGAGGCCGCGCGCCACCTAGGTCCAATCCCCGCGCCCCCGCAGGCCGCGGGAGGGGCGGGGCCGAGCCGCAGACCCAGTGCTGTGCTTCGCCGAGAGGGCGGGACCGAGCACCCGTCCACCACCGCCCGTCAGCCCGCAGCCGCGGGGGCGGGAGCGCCAGGAAAGGGCTTTACCCACAATGCTGCTGGAGAGCCGGCGCCCGCGCCCCCGCCTCTCTTCCCCTCCCTCCCGTCCTGCCCGGCTCGGCCCCGCCGCCCGGGCGCTGACCTGAAGGTCCCGCTGTCCTCGCGCTCCAGCGGCGGGGCCGCGGGGCGATGTCTGCTCTGGGACATGGCGAGAAGAGGCGTTTCGGCGGCAGGAGGAAGAGCGGTGCAGAGCGACGTCCTCGCTCCTCGGGTCGGCCGGTCCCCGAGCGGAGGGCTCCAGCGCCACCGCCGCGGCCGCCTCCCCTCCTCCGACTCCCCCACCCCTCCCTGCTTGCGTCCCTGTTGCGGTGGGGGCGAGCGGGGCGGCGGGGGCGGAGCCTCGGCCCGGCGCCCGGCCACGCCCCCTCGCTCCCCGGCTCCGCCCCTCGGATCCAGACCGCCTCGCCTCCCATCCGAGCCCTGCTCGGCTGCTATCATTGCTCCTCTCCGCTCCTTAGCTCAGGCTCCCGGTGCTCCTGGGCGCCTGGCTCCGCTGGTCTCGGCTTAGCCCGCCCGCAGTAACTCAATCTTTAGGCTGCAGTCCTTTGTCCTTAAAAGGAGGCCATTTCCTGTCCGGAGGGAAGGCTTGTCAGGGGCGGGCCCAGGGTCGGTGAGGCCTGAAGCACTTACTTTTTTTTATATATTATTGCGGGCTTGGGGGTTGGGCACTCTAAGAAAATATTTCAAAATTCCGAATACAAAATTGCTAGTGCACCACTCCTCGACACGGCCCGGTGCTTGAGACAACAGCCTCCCGGTAGATGCGCCCCAGAGGGCCGCGGTGGGCGCGCCCAGGCCCGGAGCCCTGCCCTTAGGGGCCCGCGGGATGTCCCGAGACCCCTTCTACTCCGCCGGGCCGACTCCATTGTCTCTAGGCTTTCATCGCGACGCTGAGTTGAACGCTGGGTCAGCGGACCCGGCAAGCCATGTTTAGTTGTAACCAAATGCTTTTCTGTGAACCAGATTCCAATTAAACGTTGTTTCTGCAGACCTGAGTTATTGGTCCTAAAGGTGTTTTCTTCGGCTGCACCACCTTCAGTGAGGTTTAGACAGCGACCTTAGATGTGTCGCTTCTCTCCGGGTTTGCAGAAATTCCTTGCAGAAATGACTCCCTGTGCTTACTCCGTGTTCTGGACGATGCTTTTCACAATGCTTTTCTCACGAAAGGGCATTAATAAATTCAGTGTATATTTTTGGATGCTGCGAACCCTGGATACTTGACAGCACATGAAAAAAATATCTGGAATCTAACCAGATTTATTTCCATAATTTCAGGCTTAATTAAGCCTATTCTCTCTCTCTTCTCCCCTTTAAGTATGTATATCAATTACTACCCACCAAAGTCATTATTTAATGAATATCTTATAAGCACCGCATAGCCACTATTTCAAAAAATATTAACGTCCACATGACAACCTACGGCAATACAATATTTCAACACTCAGAGTTATTGTTTCTAAAATTTATTTTTAGCGACAAAATTCCTTAAGAACAAACCCAAACCTTATGTAGCTCTCTAAGGCTGAGTAACTGGGATAATGATGAAATAAAAAGAAAATAAATGCAGCAGGATTCCATTTCAAAGAGATGTAGTCTGTGTCTACCTTCAGACTAAAGAAGCCCTATGTAATAAGGTTTATATAGTTATTTATATGTAACATGGCTTTAATTTAGTATTTTAAAAAAAATTCACGTTTTTTGTTGTTCCCCTATTTTCTATGAATTTTTATTTAATGTTAAATACTTACAAAGCATACAAGAAGGAAGATGAATGAAATGCTGACACAATAAATGGCATACTATAAGAATTCAAGCAGCACTTTTCTGTTGCCAAAATGGGCATGGCAGACTTGTGAAGGAATTGCCTTTGGACTAGGTCCACTAGTAGATGGTATCCAAGGCTAATGTTAGTGCTTATGCATTATTTCCCTTAGGGCTTTATGTTTCCCTCAAAACAGACCCCTTGCTACTGGCAAGCCACTATTTATCATGACCCTAATCAAGGACTTTGGTAATGTTTTAAAATGATTAGTTTTCTGTGTATATATTACTGCATTAGACTGGCATTACAAATTAGACTTGCTTTTACTATATCATTTTACATTGTTGATCTATAATTCATTACCTGAGCACACCAGGGACAGCAGTGTTGTGAATTGTACACTTAGTAAACTACTTGGTGAAAACCATGTGTTGCATTTCTAAAGTATGTAATTATTTAAAATCAAGCAAGGCCCATTTTCTATGAAAATATGGATTTGTTATCTGGCGGTTACAGTTGATGACATTTTGATATCAGATTAATATGTTTGCTGCTGCTACCAAGAGCTTTGTTAAGCAAGTTGGAGATGGAGGGCGATTAGTTCCTGTTCCAAGCCTCAGTGAAGCTGACAAGTACCAACCGCTAAGTCTGGTGGTAAAGAAGAAGCGATGCATTCTGTTTCCTAGATACAAATTTACCTCAACGCCATTTACACTGAAAGATATTCTCCTGGGAGATAGAGAAATTTCTGCTGGTAAGTTTAAATGTCTGTTTAGTAGTAACTACCAGCTGTATCATTGGTAACCTAAACATAAGTCATATATACTACTTGTATTAACAATACTGACACTCATTTTCAATGATAAAGCAACTTTTATTTTATTATAATAGTATTATTAAGATTAACAGTGCCTGAAATTTATATAGTATCAAATCTCTTTTTGGTTGAATAACTTCCAAAACTATCAATTACTTTGTAAGTTGTAACCAAATCAGTGTAGAATATGACATAATATATTCTTCATCTCTAACAATGTATTATTTGGTCTACCTACCTCACATGGTCAAATGAGATACTGGAGATGAAAGTAACTTGTATTTCATTTTTACAATTTATTAGAACTGGTAAACTGAAAAATATTTTATAGTTTAGATCAGAAAATAACTGGAAGTTGACATTTTGACAAATTATTTCTTATTTGTGTATTTTTCAACCTCTCAGTACTTAACAAGTTCTACTGGCTAAAAAGAGAATTCAGGTTCATTTTAAGGATTCTGGCTATTTCTTTTTGTCAAATACATGGAATTGCTATTTTTAATCTTGGTTTGAAATATTGCCTTCTTCACGTTGGGGTAATTGAGTCTTAAATTGTAAATTAACTTTTTCCTATCCATAACCTACATTAAATGATTCAAGACATTAATGTAATAATTTCCTTTCTTAAAGGTATTTCTTCTTACCAATTATTGAATTATGAGGATGAATCAGATGTTTCACTTTATGGAAGACGAGGCAACCATATTGTGAATGATGTTGGGATTAATGTTAATGGGTCAGATTCAATTGCAGTAAAAGCTTCATTTGGTGTAGTAACCAAACATGAAGTGGAAGTATCAGCATTACTCAAGGAAATTACTGCACGGTCTGTATAATAATTCTGAATATACTTGAATGTTTTCATTAAATATTTTAGCTATATAAATTCATTATAAAGCATTATAAAGTATATGAAATAAACACATATTTTCTAGTGCAATTTGTTTGAAACACTGTAAATTAGTGGTATATCCAAATTTTGGATAAGGGTTGTTATCCAAAATAATTTGGCTTACAGAATTTTTAACTGTTGCACAAAATCACTTCAGCTCTGTTTACATTAGCTAAATTATTGGAATGAATATAGGAATCTGCCTGCAACAAATATACTAAGAGGTTCGCCTCCAGCAGACTCCTGTAATAAACACGTAAGAAAATAGAAGGGAAAGGCAGATTAAATTTCTTTTGGGCATGCTTTCTGATTTGTTTTAAGCCTGCCTTGCTATACTTTTAGTTATGGTGGACCATGAATGAATAACACATGGTAGCAAAAAACATACTTGATTCTTCATAATTAGATGTCACAGATTCTTGTGAGTGTCTCTCTTCTTTATTTTAGAAAAATTAATTTTGACCACAGCTTAATACGTCAGTCAAGGAGCTGCAGAAAGGCAGTATTGTGTGTGGTCATGGAAAGCATTCGAACCACAAGGCAGTGCTCTCTCTCTGTGCATGCTGGAATTCGTGGGGAAGCAATGCGGGTAAACCACACTCTTTAGGCTTCTCTTACTAACTAAAAGTTGCAGTGGGGATTTTAAAAAATTACTCAGTTTCTAATGGTGTTTGTACTGCATGTATTTTGTCAAATGCTGCAATTGTATAGGATTTTGTATAGTAATGGTTTTGTGTCAGAATATGAAAAAAAGTCCAAGAAAACTTGAATTCTAAACATGTGTAATATAATGCAACCTAAACACTAATCCTTATGAACTAATGTGCATACTGGAGACCCTCCTTTTACTTTTAAATGGTGGTTGTTTTTTGGGGGGGGATTTTATTTATTTATTTATCCCCACCCCCTCGTTGTTTGCACTTGCTGTGTTTATCTTCCTTATTTCTTCAGGAGGCACTGGGAACCAAACCCAGGACCTCTGATGTGGGAGGGAGGCACCCAATTGCTTAAGCCACCTCTGTTCCCTGCTTTTGTTGTGTCTCTCATTATGTTTTTCTTCTTGTGTCTCTTGTTGCATCATCTTGTTGCATCAGCTGTCATGCCTGCCCATCACACCAACTCGCTGTCTTCTTTAGGAGGCACTGGAAACCGAACCAGGGACCTTCCATGTGGTAGGTGGGAGCTCAATTGCTTGAGCCGCATCTGCTTCTCTGGTATTTTTTTTTTTAGGAGGTACAGGGGATTGAACCCAGGACCTCGTACATGGGAAGCAGGCGCTCAACCACTAGAGCTACATCTGCTCCCCTTAAGCTGTGTTTTAAGAATAAAAGTTGAGTACTTAAATTGAATTTCTTTGATTTTATTTTTAAGCAATAGAGTTTATACTTTGAAATTTTAAAAGTTGAATTTATATTTTCATATTAAAATAGTTTTTCTAAAATAATATTGTTGACTAAACATCTTTCATTTAATGTTAAAATCTTTTTTAAAATGTTAAAAAGCATTTTTGCTTAACTTTCAGCCCAATTATGATATTGTTTGTTCTTGTCATTCATTGACACCTAATAATGACTTGATTGGTTTTATTAAAAATAACGATTAGAAAAATAGGGTTCACTATAAATTTTTCAAGAATTGCAAATAAAGGTCCTATTTAGGAGCTACATTCAGCTGCCCAACAGATTGATTAAATTAGATCATTTCTTGGGCACAAACTAAAACATTTACTTGAAAATAATTTGACTATTGCTTTGGAAAGATGCTGAAAGCTCTGGGGCTTTGGAACAGGAGGCAGAGTAGGCAGAAAAACTTCATCTACAGCACTTAAAATGCAGTTGGTTTCCAAGATTATTAGGTTTTTTTTTTTTTTTTTTTTTTTTTTTTTTTTTTTTTTAATGGCTTCTAGGGAAGCGGATGTAGCTCAAGTGATTGGGCTCCCATCTACCATATGGGAGGTCCAGGGTTTGATTCCTGGGGCTTTCTGGTGAAAAGTGAGCTGGCCCGCACGGTGAGCTGGCCCAAGTGGCAAGCTGGCCCACGCAGGAGTGCTGGCCTGCACAAGAATGCTATCCCGTGCAGAGAGCTGGCAGAGCAAGATGACATAACAAAGAGACACAGAAGAGAGACAATAGTAGATGCAGCAGACCAGGGAGCTGAGATGGCCTTAGCCACTCTGGAAGGTCCTGGGATCGGTTCCCAGTGCTGCCTAAAGAGAATACAAGCAGACACAGAAGAACACACAGGCAGCAGACACCAAGCACAAAAAATAATGAGGGGATGGGGGGTGCAGAGAAATAAATAAATTAATTAAAAAGGGGAGGGGGCTTCTACTCCAGAGAGATTACTAGTATGGTAATTCTAATACCATTGGTTCCAATACCAAAGTAAGTGAGAAGGTGCTGAGGTATTTCTCTTGTATAGATCATGAGTCCCAATTGGACCACTTGATCTCTGCTATAAACAGTTTAATTCAAGTAGGATAAGTCTTTACTTGGAGATGTGTTTTTTTGTTTTTTTCTTTTGATAGAATTTAAGAGATGTATTCTCTAAAGAAAATCCTTGCATGTTATGCTCCTTAATAATTTTAATTAATTAATTTGTTTTAGTTTCATTTTATGGATGAACAGAATCCCAAAGGAAGGGATAAAGCTATTGTTTTTCCAGCACACACGACCATAGCTTTCAGTGTTTTTGAACTCTTCATTTACCTGGATGGTGCCTTTGGTGAGTGAACAATTTACATGAAACATCAAAATGATTATATTTTTAAGAATTTAATTGGAAGCATTCTCTCTTTCTCTCTTTCTGAATGTCTAATAATTGTAGAAGAATGATGTTTTCAGCACCCTAAACCTTATGCATGGGTGAAGTCACTGGGAAAGGTCCTTACTTGCCTATTTCCCCAGTATCTCTTAGATTCTGCTTCTTGGTGAAGGCTGTAGGCTCCCTGCCTCCCCCATCCCTACTATAGATAAGAGCTAAAGTATAAGCTACTGACAAGGGATTTGTTGGTTTACAAGGGATATAATAAATGACCTTCTAATAGGTAGTTTAATTTCCCCTTTGTTAGAGAAGTTGTGGGTTTACAGAACAATCATGCATAAAATATAGGATTCCCACACCCCACCCATAGCTGTTGGGCAGTTTGAATGTAATTATGAATCCCAAAAAATATATATTGGATTATGCTTGTAAACTGGTCTACTAATCTGGGCATAATTAAGTTATGATTAGGGCATTAACTGGGCCATGTCAGTAGGTTGTTGAGCCCTACCCCTTGGTGGGTGAGGAACCAAATATAAAAGGCAAGGCAAAGGACAGAGGGAGCAGTTCTGATGCTGGAGTTTTGATGCTGGAGCTGGGGAGGCTAGCAGATGGAGGAGCTTGGTCATGAGGAAGGAGAGAAGGCCCCGGGATAGAGACGAGCCGTTCACCTGAGAGTCTACAGCTGACCTTGTGGAGGAAACAGAGGCGCTGAGCCTGGAGAGAAACGCAGCCCCGGGAAGAGAGGAACCCAAGAAGCCTGAACCCTGGCAAACATCAGCAGCTGTCTTGCTCCAACACGTGGCAATGGACTTTGGTGAGGGAAGAAACTTATGCTTTATGGTCTGGTAACTGTGGACTTCTACCCCAAATAAATATCCTTTATAAAGACCAACCCATTTCTGGTATTTTGCATCAGCACCCCTTTGGCTGGCTAATACACCACCCTACCACCAACACCTTGCATTGGCAACTGATAACAAATTGATCTTATATCCCACCCCTTGGCTGAAATCATTTATTAAGTCCATGATTTAACTCAGGGTTCACTGTTTATGTAGTATAGTTCCATAGTTTTTTTCTCTTACCATATATACAATCTAACATTTCCTCTTATAATCATATTCAAATATATCTTTCAGTGCTGTTAATTGCATTCTCAATGTTGTGTTGCCATCACCACCATCCATTACCAAAACATTTCCATCATTCTGAATAGGAACATGGTATATTTTAAGCTTTATCATCCCATTCCCTATCCCCACCACACCCCCTGGTAACCAGTATTCTAGATTCTGACTCTATGACTTTGCTTATTCTAATTGTTCCAAATCAGTGAGATCATACAATATTTGTCCTTTTATGTGTGGCTTATTTCACTCACCATAATGTCTTCAGGGTTCATCCATGTTGTCGCATGTATCTGGGCTTCATTCCTTTTTATGGCGGAATAATATTCCATTGAATGTATATTCCACATTTTGTTTATCCATTTATTGGTTGATGGACACTTGCGTTGCTTCCATCTTTTGGCAATTGTGTATAATGACGCTATGAACATTGGTGTGCAAATATCTATTTGAGCCCTTGCTTTCCATTTTTTGGGTATCTACCTAGTAGTGTGATTGCCAGATCAAATGATAGTTCCATACTTAGCTTTCTGAGGAACCACCAAACTGTCTTCCATAGCAGCTGAACCATTTTACATTGTCACCAGCAATGAATGAGTGTTCCTATTTCTCCACATCCTCTTTTTTTTTTTTTTTTAATAGCAGCTATTCTAATGGGTCTGAAGGGTATCTCGTGATTTTGATATGCATTTCCCTGATGTCTAATGATGTTGAGCATCTTTTTATGTGCTTTCTGGCCATTTGCATATCTTCTTTGGATAGATGTCTCTTCAAGTCTTTTGTCCATTTTTTACATTGGGTTCTCTCTCTTTTTGTTGTTAAGTTGAAGGATTTCTTTATAGATTCTGGATATTAAACTTTTATTGGAAATGTGGTTTCCAAATATTTTCTCCCATTGTGTAGGTTGTCATTTTCCTTTCATGATAAAGTCATTTGAGGCACAAACGTTTTTAATTTTGATGAGGTCCCATTTATCTATTTTTCCTTTTGTTCCTTGTGCTTTGGGTGTAAATTCTAAGAAACCATTGGCTAACACAAGGCCTTGAAGGTGCTTCCCTACATTTTTTCCTAGGAGTTTGATAGTTCTATCTCTTGTATTTAGATCTTTGATTCCCTTTGAGTTGATTTTTGTATATGGTGTAAGGTAGGGGTCCTCCTTTTGTGTGTGTGTGTGTGTGTGTGTGTCTATTGAAGAGACTTTTCTTTCCCAATTGAGTGGTCTTTGCCCCCTTGTCAAAAAGCAGTTGACCATAAATGTGAGGGTTGATTTCCGAGCTTTCCATCTGATTCCCCTGTGCCAGGTATGTGCTATTTTTAAATAAAATTTTTTTGAAGTATATCATTCATACATTAACATACATAAACAATAAATGTATAAGAAAAGTTGTAAACTTACAAAACAAACATGCCTATCATCATACAAGGTTCCCATACATCACCCTACCACCAGCACTTTGCATTGTATTTATGAAAGAGCATCATCAAAATATTACTACTAACTACAGCCATATCTTATATTTGGTGTATTTTTCCCCCAACTCACCCAATTATTAACACCCTGTATTAGTATTATATATTTGTTATCATTCAGGAGAAAATGTTCTCATATTTTTCCTCTTAACCACAGTCCATCATCCACCACTGGATTCCCTGTGTTATACAGCTTTGTACATTTCATTCAAAGTGTACACTCAGTGGCTCTCATTTTCATCACAGAATTGTGCTATCATCTCCTCAGTCAATTATAGAATGTTTTCATTACCCCAAAAGGAAAAATCCCATACCCCCATATATCTTCCTATTGTCTCTTAGAATTGTTATATCTTCTTTGTCATTGCTGCAAAAATATTACAATATTACTGTTAAATATTGTTCATAAGTTACATTAATTGTAATTTTCCCAGGTATCACCATATTCTTAACACTTTGTAAAAGAAGAACATTCTTATATTTATACTATTAACCACAATCTTCATCCACCACCAAAATCACTCTTATTCATTCCCTAGATTATTCTCTAGTTTCCTTTCAATTGACATTTACATCCACAGACTGCTCCTTTGAACCACAATCACATTTATAAATCAGTAGTGTTAGTTATACTTACTGTAATGTGTTATTATCGACTCTATTCCTTTCCACACTTTTACAATCAACCTTATTAAAAATTCTACATACATTAAGCATCAGCTCCCATTCTCAAACCACATTCTATCTCCTAGTAACCTATACTCTAGAGTTTACTTCCATTAGTTTACTCATCATATTTAGTTCATATTAGTGAGACCATGTAATATTTGTCCTTTTGCATCTGGCTTATTTCTCTCAACATAATATTCCTCAAGTTTCATCCATGTTATCATATGCAACCCAATTTCATTTCTTCTTACAGCTGAATAGTATTCCATTGTATGTTTATACCACATTTTGTTTAGCCATTCATCCGTTGATGCACACTTGGACTGGTTCCAAATTTTAGCAATTGTGAATAATGCTGCTGTTAACATCTGTGTGCAAATGCCAGTTTGGTCCTTCTTTCAGTTCTTCTGAATATATTCCTAGTAACAGGATTGCTGGATCATATGGCAGTTCTATATTCAGCTTCTTGAAGTAAGTACCATGCAATTTTTTTTTTTTTTATTATGGGTAAAAATCAAAATTCTCACAATACATACAGACATTTGCAAAATGATATATAAATATATATGCATATATGTGTATTTGCTTACAAAAATGTTGTTTATATATATATATATATATATACATATATTTTAAGAGGTGCTTAGATTACCCAAAATATTACACGGAACCCACTGGGATTCCCATGTTGCCCACCTCCCACACCTCCCATCACATCCCACACAAACATCTCCCACAGTGTGGCCCACCACCCTCAATGAACTTACACATCCTGGAGCCTTGCCACCAACCATAGACCACAGTTCACACTGTAGACCACACTCTCTCCCACTCAGTTCTGAGTGGTGTGTGCTGATTTAAAATGGCCTGCATCCGTTGCCACAACAGTACTCAGGACAACCTCCAACTCCCAAAGAAGCCACTGTATTTCAACTGCTCATCCCCTCCCTACCCCAAAAGTGTCAAGTGGCCACTGGCTCCACCTCATTGTTATAATTTCTTGCATTGCTAGAATCACCATATGTGAACAAGAGAATACCATCAAATCTACTCTAGTCCATAGTTCTTCCCCAAATCCTGAGGGGACTGGGATGGTGATGTCCACTCCAACTCCAAGTGAGAGAGGGCTTATATCCCATGGATATGGTGGGTGGGATGATCCTGCCTGCAGATGCAGGCCCTCTCCATTCCCTGGGATGGCCATTTCCCATCGTTGTCTCCTCACCAGGTGACTTGGATGAGTCCATTGAGCTGTAGGGTAGGAGTTGCAGCTCCACCTAGATTTCATGCACACCTGGCACATAGGTAGGCGGGAGGCTCCAGTCTCTGGAAGTATACCTAAAAACTCCAGCATCACATATAGGTTTGAATAGAAGGGACTGGTGAACCATGTGCAGGGAGGACTTATTTGAGTCTAATTCTGTCACTCTCAGGAGCACAGATTCCAAAATAGAACCCACTGATAAAGCATCAGTCTCTGGGGCTATCTCCCTTATATAGGACCAGGGTGTCTCCGGAGCTCTCAGGAACCCCACTGAGTGGGGTGATAGGCACTTAGATGTTCTATGAGCTCTTACTGAGGTGTGCGTAAGAGTTACCTCTGGGATGGCCTCCCGACTCTCTTTGAAGTCTCTTAGCCACTTGAACTCATTTGTCTTTACCATTTCCCCCTTTTATTCAAGGTCTTTTTCCAGTTGTGTTGCCAGTTGGCACTTGGGAAAAGTTTTCAATTAGCAATAATCGTGCCTCGGATAAACCTCATTGGCTATGATACTGCCACTGCGCAAAGCTGCCAGTTGGCACTTGGTATTAATCCCTCGTTGCCAGGGAGGCTCATCCCCGGGAGTCATGTCCCACGTTGGGTGGAAGGTAATGCAATCATATGCTGAGTTTGGCTTAGAGAGAGGCCACATTTGAGCAACAAG
>JAKSZT010053929.1:60491008-60518868 GCA_026826555.1 Tolypeutes matacus | reverse complement strand
TCCCCTTTCCGGTTGTGGCAGATCCCTGAAGCCCCCTTTGTCTGTGGCTGCAGGCCCAGAGGCCGGAGAATTCTGAAGAGTGTGTGGGAGGATACCAGCAGCAGCAGAAGCTGCTACTTGCAACTCACGGTTCTGTTGTCGCAATTTCCCTCTTCTGTCCCTCTCTCCTCTGGGTGGTGTGCAGCCTTCACCTGCTGTCCTAAACCCTAGAAGATCTTTTTCGGGGCTGTTTCCGCTTGTCCTCTAGCTATTTTTCTGGAGAAGAGATTCCCGTGTCTTACTAGTCTGCCATCTTCCCGGAAGTCTCACAATTATTTTTTTTATTAAGTAGTTTTATTGAGCTATATTCACATACTATATGCTCTATCCAAAGTGTATAGTCAATGGCTTTTACTATAATCACAATTTTGTACAATCATCATCTCAAAAATTTTAGAACAATTACCTCAAAAAGAAAGACTCCCCACCCCTTAGATGCCTTTTATGCGTCAATGAAGATACTCATGTGATTTCTTTACCTTTGATTTGTTAATGTGGTATATTATGTTAATTAATTTTCTTATGTTGAACCATCCTTGCATACTAGGAATAAAACGCATGTGATTGTGCTCTATAATTCTTTCATTATGCTGTTGGATTCAATTTGTAAATATTTTGTTGAGAATTTTTGCATCTATGTTCATTAGATAGATTGGTCTGTAATTTTCTTTTTAAAATATCTTTATCTGACTTGGTATTAGGGCAATGTTAGCTTCCTAAAATGTGTCAGGTCAGAACAAATATGAGAACGTTCTGTCTTGAACAAAAACAAGTATATATTACTAATTCAGGGTGCTAATAACTAGGTGGGTTGGGAGAAAAATTGACCAAATGTAAGATATTGGTTACAGTTAGTAGCACTCTTTTGACGTTTCTCTTTCATAGTTTTTAACAGTTGTTTTGCCATGATGCAGGGTATTGGTGGTGGGGTTAGTCATGTATTGGAGCCCTCTGTGATGATGTGCATGTTTGTTCTGTGAGTTCACAACTTTTGCTGTATGCTTACTGTTGTGTATGTTCATGTATGAATGATAAACTTCAATAGAAAAAGTTTAAAAATGCTTAAAAAATGTGTTGGGTAATTTTCGCCCCTTTTCAAGGTTTTGGAAAAGTTTAAACAGGATTGGTATTAATTCTTCTCAAAATGTTTGGTAGAATTCACCTGTGAAGCCATATGGTCCTGGACTTTTCTTTGAAGGAAAATTTTTGATGACTGATTCAATCTCTTTACTTCTTCTTCTTCTTTTTTTTTTTTTATAAAGATTTTTATTTATTTATTCATTTATCCTCCCCTTGCTGCTTGTGCTCGCTGGGTCAGCTAACCACGCTGTGCAGGAGGGCTTGCCTTCACCAGGAGGCCCCGGGAACTGAACCCGGGGCCTCCCATATGGTAAACGGGAGCCCTACTGATTGAGCCACAGCCACTTCCATAATCTCTTTACTTCTGATTGGTTTGTTAAGTTACTGTATTTCTTACAGAGTCAATGTGGGGTGTTTGTGCATTTCTAGGAATTTGTCCATTTCATCTAGATTGTCTAATTTGTTGGCATACAGTTTTTCATAGTATCCTCATCTGATCCTTTTTATTTCTGTGTGGTCAGTCGTAATATCCTCCTTCTCATTCCTGATTTTATTTATTTGTATCTTCTCTTTTTTTTTTTTTTCTTTGTTAGTCTAGCTAAGTAAGGATTTGTTGATCTTCTGAAATAACCAGCTTTTGGTTTTGTTGATTTTCTTTTCTTTTTTGTTCTCAATTTCATTTATTTCTGCTTTAATCTTTGTTATTTCTTTATTTCTGTTTGCTTTGGGATTGGTTTGCTGCTCTTTTTCTAGATACTCCGGTTAGGTCTTTGATTTTAGCTATTTTTTCTTTTTCAATAGATATTTGGAGCTATAAATACCCAGAAGAACTGAGAGCAGTGACATGAACAGACATCTGTACACCTATGTTCACAGCGGCATTATTCATGATTGTCAAAAGTTAGAAACAACCCAGGTGTCCATCAACTGATGAATGGATAAACAAACTGTGGTGTATTCACATGATGGAATATAATGTAGCTGTAAAGAAGAAATGAAGTCATGTAGCATATGACAACATGGATGAACCTGGAGGACATTGAGTGAAGCAAGCCAGACTCAAAAGGACAGATACTGTATGATTGCGTTACTACGAACTAAACATATTGTGTAACATATTGTATGATTCCATTTATATAAAGTGTAAATATAAATCAATTTATAAAGATGACATTTGAAGAAAATTCATTGTTATTACTGTAAAGGCATTACTTCAACCATTTTATCCCTTGGCTTTCATATGTGATATATATTTTTTTCTTTTTACCCTTTTGGCTACCCTTTCTGATAGTCTTCACTTCTATGCTCTCCTCCAAGCCTCTCTCTTGTCTTTTCTTTTCTGGCTGCAGAACTCCCTTTACTGTTTCCTGCAGACTTGGGTTCTTGTTTACAAACTCTGCTGATCTGTGAATATTTTAAATTCACCATCATATCTGAAGGACACTTTTGCCGGATAAAGAATTCTTGGCTGACAATTTTTCTCTTTCAGTACCTTAATTATATCATACCACTGCCTTCTTGTCTTCATGGTTTCTGAAGAAAAAATTGCACTGTCTTACTGTACATTCCTTGTAAGTGATGTTTTGCTTCTCCCTGGCTGCTTTCTGATTTTTCTCTTAAATTTTTGGTATTTGGCATTCTGAATATTATGTGTCTTCGGGTAGGTCTATTTGGATTTATTTTAATTGGAGTGCACTGTGCTTCCTGTACACACATATATGTCTTTTATGAGAGTTGGGAAATTTTCAGCCATTATTTCCTTAAATACTCTTTCGGTCCCTTTCCCCTTTTCTTCTCTTTCTGGAAATCCCATAAAATGTACGTTGGCACACTTCGTGCTATCATTCAACTCCCTGAGCCCTTGCTCAATTTTTCCCACTCTTTTCTCTCTGTGTTCTCTTTTCAATTTCAGTTCTCTGTCCTCTACATTGATGATTCTTTCTTCCATGATTTCAAATCTGCTGTTATATGCCTCTATTGTATTTTTAATCTGACCTATAATCTCTTTCATTCCTATAAGCTGTTATTTTTCTATCCAAGATCTCAAATTTTTCTTTGTATTCACCCAGTGTCTTCTTAATGTCATTTATTTCTTTAGCCATGTTGTCCTTCAACTCCAAGATTTGGTTTAGGAGATGTGTATGAACCTCACTGATTAGTTGTTTCAAGTCCTGTGTCTCAGCTGGAGCTTTGATTTCCTTTGCCTGAGTCATATCTTCCTTTTTCTTAGTGTGGCTTGCAATTTTTTGCCAATGTCTAGGCATCCGATTCTGATGCTGAGTCTACTCTGATGTTCAGTTTCTCTCTCTTGCCTAGGGATTTACTGTTAACTAGCTGTGTACTACCACTACTCTTTGATTCTTGCCCCTATTTAACTGTTAAAACCAGGGCTAAGGATCCAGTAATGGGGTGCAGGCCAGTTTCCAAGGGCCTTGGAGACGGGGGCAGTTTACAGCCAGCTGATTGCCTATTTATTTCTTACCATCTTTCCCTTCTTTGCACGTACTTTCCTGGTTTGCCAGCAGATGGTGTTCTTTGGCAGCCCTCTCAGCTCAGGCCCCGGATACTAGGGCCTGGAAAGCATTCACTGTAACCCTGCTTGTGTGGGCGGAGCAGATGCAATGTCCCCAGGTTGGGCTAAGTCTCACAAACAAACTTTCTCAGAAGCTGCTTTCCTCCCTTGGAGGGCCTCATCCTCCCTCCCTCTGAGTCCTCAGCAATCAGCCCAGGGCAGTAAGGAAGGTGTTTGAGAAAGCAAATTATATCTTTAGCTACCTGCCCACTCTCAGGGCAAATAGTGTTGCTACCCCACCCTGCCTATAAGTGTAGGACGCATCCAACACCGTAGACCAAGTTCTCTGGCCAAAATATGAATTTGCCATAGGCTGTGTCCCCCCCTCTCCCCTTTCTTGAGGAAAAGGACCCCTGCAACTTTCTCAGTCCATAATCCCCTGCCAGCGGTGGCAGGGGTTAGTGCCAGCAGCTGCTGCTGCAGCTTTACTCACAGGATTTTTCCAGCCTGCTGAGATTCCTTTTCCTTGTTGTCCCTCTCTTCTGGGTGTTGGTTAGCCTTTCCTTGGTGTCCTAAGCCCTACAACAGTTTCCAGACAGTTTCTGCCTGTTCTCTATTATTCTGGGAGAGAAGTGAGTCCTCTGCCTCTCTAATCCTCTATCTTCCCAGTTCTGTTTTGTTCCTTTATAAAATTTCTGTCTCTTTACTTAGACTCTCACATTGTTCATTGTTTTCCTGATAGCCGCAGTTCTTTTCTGTACTTTCTGTCATCTTCTTGAGCATTTTTAAGATCATTTTTTAAGGGCTTTGTTTGGTATGTCCACATTCTCATCTTATTCGTTGGTGTTTTCTGTATTTTTATCCTCTTTCTTTGGATGGGCCAAAACATTTTGTGTTTCCCTACTGGTCTTGTATTCTTGTTGCACAATGTACTTTAAAAAAAAAAAAAAAAAAAAAACCTTTATTTTGTACATTTAATAATTGAAAATAAAAACAATTAAAAACTAAAAAGTAAACACAGATGTCAATTCTTTGTGCTTGCTCAAGTGTCTTCTTGATGTTCTTTCTCTCTTTAGCTATACTGTTTTTCATCTCATTACTTTGATTTTGGAAAATTGTGTGAATCTCATTTATCAGTTTTCTCAAATCCTGCATCTCTTCTGGGGCTTTGATTAATTCCTTTTCTTGGACCATTTCTTCCATTTTTATTGGTATAGCTTGTAATTTTTTGCTGATGTCTAGGCATCTGATTAGGGTGGTGATTTTACTCAGATGCTCAATTTTTCTCTCTTTCATAGGATTTAAGTGTTACTGCTATTCTTTGATTCTTGGTTCAACCTGTTCTGGGTCTTTGGGATTGTCCCTGTTAGTTGATCCAATCTGGGCCCTTGACCCAGTAATGGATTGCAGACCTGCCTCCTACAGCCTTGGGGAGGGAGGCTGTAAAGGCCAGAAAAAGCCTTTCTTACCTACTTTTAATTTACTCCTATCCACTCCTTTGGTCTGCCAGCAGATGGCACTCTTTGACAGCTGTCTCAGTTTAAAGACTGGTACGCTAGTGTTTACTGCAACACAGCCCACATCAGTGTGATAGAAGATCCTGGCTGGAGGCTAAGAGCCTCTAAATTCAAACTTTGTCATAGGCAGTTCTCCAAACTTTGCTGGCAGCCCCCTTCCTTTTCCCAGGTAGGAAGTAATTCCATTATCTTCTTCATCCTCAACAACCAGTCCCCATCAGTAGAGAGGGAGATTGAGAGGGTCGGATCTCTTTAGTCCCTTGCCAGCTCCCAAGACAAACAATGGTGCAGCCCACCTGGCCTGGAAGGGCTCGTGGGACACAGCAGACCAAATCTGTGGGTCAAAAGCCATGTCCTTCTCTCTCCTTTATTCTGGGGAGGTGGATCCCTGGGGCCTCCCTTGTCTGCAGCCGCCTCCCCGAGTTCTGAGAATTCTATGGTATGGTGTGTGTGCGCGCGCATGTGTGTGTGCCGGCAAAACTCAGTTTTGCTGTTGTGATTCTTTTCCTTTGTCCCTCTCTCTCCTTTGGACTTTGTCAGCCTTCCCCTGGTGTCCTAAACACTAGATTTTTTTCCAGGCTGTTTCTGCCTGTCCTCTAGCTCTTTTACTGGGACATAAGAAAGTCTAATGTCTTTCTAGTCTGCCATCTCCCTGGAAGTTTCCATTTCTTTTTAATAGCAGCCATTCTAATGGGTATGAAATAGTAGTTCACTGTGGTTTTGATTTGCATATCCTGGATGGCTAATGGAACATCTTTTCATGTGCTTTCTGGCCATTTGTTTATCTTATTGGAGAGATGTCTGTTCAAGCCTTTTGCCAATCTTCTCATCAGGTTGTCTTTTTGTTGTTAAGTTGAAGGATTTCTTTATATACACAGTACTGAATATTAGTCATTTATCACATACGTGGTTTCCAAATATTTTCTCTCATTGTGTAGGTTGCCTATTTACATTCATGATAAATTCCTTTGAAGAACAAAAGATTTTATTTTGATGAGGTCCTATTTATCTATTTTTTTTCTTTTGTTGCTTGTACTTTGGGTGTAAAGTCTAAGAAACCACTGCCTAACTCAAGGCCCTACAGATGCTTCCCTATGTTTTTTTCTAGGGCTTTGATAGTTCTAGCTCCCCCCACCCCCCTTCCACAATGTACATTTGAATATTTTAAAATGTTCACTCTTAGATTATTCCTTGAGATATCTGTTTCCTGGTTTTGTAACCAGCAGATCATAAGACAGATTTTCCTGAGCATCAGCCCTCCTATCAGGAAGGTCTGCTGAAGGTGAATGCAGTGTGCAGGGTTTTCCTTGTCTTTCTGGGCTTCTGTCTAGTCCTAGGCTTTTGTTTTTAGTTGTTTTAAGTTTCCAATGTTTACAGGAGTTTGGTTGTCTCCTCTGTTTCCCAGGGAAAAAACCTCCTGGTATTTGAAGCCAGCAGGCCTTCATCCCAGACTGTCTCTATGTTTTTTTTACACTCCTTTGGTTGTCTCTGCCTGGAGGGCAAATTCTGGGAGGCGGGTCACACTGGGAGCACTTTCTCAAGTTGGTCTTTCCCAGTCACATCAGGGCCAGAGACCCACAAAGAGAACTCAGATTGGCTTCATTGTGCCCTGTGGAGGGTGTCAGGAAGGGTGACAAAACATCTCCAGCTTTCCTGGCCTCTCAAGCAAATGCACCCCTTCAGCTAACTGTCCCCTGCAGCCCTGAGGAGGCATTATGTCTTTAAATCTCCGCCGCTCTGCCCCTATCTTGAAAGGGTTGAAACAATGTCTCCTGCCACCTCTGTCTCAGGTGGGTTGAAACAATACCTTTCCTCAAAGCTGGGATCCAAATTCACTAATGAAAAGCTGTAATCAGTGATTGGCTCTACCAACCCTGGTCTTGGGGAAGAGGATTTATATATCCCTTTCTGTCAACAGCAGCTAGGCAAAGACTGGTCCCTGCGGCAATTTGCCAATAGAGTGGGGGATGCGTGCCAGTAGCCACCATGGAGAGAGCACTATTTACAGTTCTTTACCATTATTTATCAGCCTCTTCCTCCTTCTCTTCCCTAGATGATGTACAGTGGTTTTTTTGGCCTCTGGAGTTTCAAAATAGTTGTTTCGGACAGTTTCTGCCTGTTTGTTGCTTTGGTGGAAGGACTGAATCCTGAAGCTCCCTACTCTGCCATCTCACCTGGACGTTCTGTTCTAGGGATATTTTTGTATATGGTTATAGACAATGGTGACAGTCCCAGACCTAAATATAAGAATATTGAGTTACCAACTTTGTTTACTTTAACTGAACACGTTTTTCTGAGGGAAGTAAGAGATGAAAGAGGTGATGATCATGAAAATGAGGTTACAAAATTGGAGAATAGAAATGAAGAAATACTGGGAGGGAAGAAAGTAATAAAAGTAAGTTTTTTGTTTTTGAAGTGTCAAATTCTGTACCAACATATGCGGTATCCACTATTATGATGGTTTTTGTGTTACCCTATACTTCTGAATAACAGAATTTCTGCCAGTACACCTAAATAGGTTAAAACAATGGTTTAGAAAGAGCAAGTTTCAGAAAACAGACAAAACTCTGCTTGTTTTGCATTTAGTTGTTTTGAATAGTGCTATTTGTCGTATGTCCATACTCTCCTACATATTCAATAGGCCAAATTTTTCCATATTCCAATAAAAATGTGCCTTTTCTTTGGTACCAACTTGGTGTTACACAGCATCTTTTATTCTTAAATGTTGAACCATGTCACGATTTGACCATGACAAAATGCCATGGCACTGTATTTCATTTGTAGCAAAAATAAATTTTACACATTTATTAAAATTTGACAGCCTATCAATTTGTAGTAATCACTCATCATGATGACATGAATGATGTAAAGTAGAAGTCACATAGGAAGGATATATCTAAAGAAAGGTAATTGGTAACTAAAAAATTCCATGGCATCAAATATAAAGCTACCAAGACAAAAAGGAGTAGTAGATCCCTTATAAAGGCTTAGGAGAAGGAAGAAGAGTAGCACATTTATAACGATGTATGAAGGAGTACAATGGGGCCCTTTACTCCCATTAAATTCAATTAAGGAGTCTTTGTTTTGATTACTTGATAAGATCACTTTAGGGATTTTGATTGGACTACGTCAGTGAGGTGTGAGCCAGCTTGGGTCTTTGCCCTCTTGCTGGATCTGATATAAACTGAGACACAGAGAGAAAGGAAGCTGCCATTTTAACCCTGCCCTGGCAATGTGAGAGAGGATTCAAGGATCTCTAGCAGCTAGAGCTTAAGCATGAAGCCCTCAAAAGGTTGGGCTCACAGAACAGCTCAAGGTTGAGGAGGAAGCCCTGCCATATGCATAATCACTATGTGGCAGGACACCAGGATCAACAATAGATGACTTTGGTGAGAAAGCATCTCTGATGGTGCCTTGATTTGGACATTTCACGGACTTGGAACTGTAAGCTTTTACCCAAAATAAAATTCCTCATTATAAAAACCAACCCATTTCTGGTACTTTGCATCACAATCCTTTGGAAAACTAAAAGAAGTCCTATGACTTTTATACTGTATTATCTGTAATTTATGGAATATGTAAACAAAGGAAATACTAGATCCTGGGTCCCTAAAGAATATTTTAAAAATATGGGACGTTTTAACATTTAAAATATTGAAATGGTACATTTACGTATTTACACATGCTGTTGAGATTACAGATGTGAAGAACTTGAAGATTTTGACATAAATGTCTCCTATATCCTGAAGTGGAAAATTGCCCAGTGGGACACAGAGGTCCATGGTTATTTCAAGGAGCTAGAATTTGTGTTCACAGAATAAAGTGACAGGAAACACAATCATCATCCATTTCCTGAAAGTTAAATTTACAAAAACAGCTTCATATTTATTATACCAAAATTACATGTATCGAGGGGACCAAAATAGCTTTCTTATGGGGGAAAAATAGAAAACACACTTTTGAGAAAAGTGACTTTGTTTTATATACAAAGTACAATAAGTAGCTACGAAAATATAGAAATGAAAATATGCTATAGTTCATCATGTTGATATACATTGTATTCCTTGGAAGAAATGAAGCCATCACCATCATGGTCATTCTTCTTGAAAATATCTTCTAAAACCGCATTCTGATATGACGTGTCATGTGGTTTCTCATCTTTTTCAAATTCTCTTTTCAAATAGTGATTTATCTATAACCAAACAGACCAAAATAGGCCCAAATAACATTTCTTTAAAAAAAAGGTATTACAATAAATTTTCAGCAATTTTGACAAGTGAAACCCATATCCAATACTACTTATATTAACTGCCCTGAAATTTCAAAAGCTATTTCGGCTTCTTTTAAAAATTTTTTTAAAAAAATAGTTTTAATTAGCATAGGCTCTGTGCACTTTGCTTTTATAGAACTGGTTACTGAAAAACCTAAGCTCTGAAAAAATGTCCTTTTCCAACAGAAGTGGGTTACCCTGTTCACTTTCCCCCCTAGCTTCTGCATCTCTGGTTCTTCATGGGAAAGCTTTTACTAATAGCTTGGAGGCACAAGTAGAATTAGGGTGGGGAAAGGCTTGAGTAGGGAGAGTAAAAAGAAACAAGAAGAGGGGCTTACTCTTAACACTTGAAATCAAGTGTTAAGGTTTCCTTTTACTATTTACTTATTTACTATAAACATTTTAAATTGCCTCTAAACAAGTTCAGAAAAGAGAAGGGCAACTGGGTCACTAATTTTAAACAAGAAGAGTATAGGCAGTGGGACAGAATAAGACATCAGGCTTCTATAAAACAAGCTTTAACCCTGAAACACTAATGATAAATATTCCCTGAAAGGGGCAGTGTAGGACTGTGGTTAAGAGCACAGTAATGGAGCCAGATGGCCAGGGGTTGCAATCTGGTTTTGCCACTTACAGCTATGTGACCTTAGGCTAGTTTGTGTATCATTTTCCTCATCTATAAAACAGAGATGATGGTAATAGTGTCTACTTCAGGGTAGTATGAAGATTAAATGAATTCACCCACTAATGCACTTATAGTACCTGGCACTGAAAAAGTGTGAGAAACATGTTATTATTGTTATTATTATCCCGAGATCTTTATTAATCTCCAAATTCATATATAAGACTAAGTGAGATGCAGAAGCTAGGTAAATGACTCTTGTTTATCAATTTTCTAGCCCAGCGAATTCATATTCTTGCTAGTGCTTTTCATAATCTCATACAATCCTCACAATAATCCTATGAGGTGGAAATTATCAGCCCTGTTGCAAATTCCTATAGTGTTGTTTGAAAAGGGACGTGTTCCTGTAGTCTAAATGCTAGAAAAGCCTCGTGGAGACAGGTAGTTCAGGATTCTAAGGACTCTTTCACAAGAAGGCGACCGAACAGGATTACCCACTTATACATTTTTTTTTTTAACTGGAAAAGCAAATTTTCTTCTCAGAACTTAGATTTTTTTAGTAACTGGCTCTATAAACACAAAGTGATCATAGACCCTACTAGCTAGAACTAAAAAAATAGAAGTTGTAACATATATGTATTTAAATTGGGATGAAAAACTTAGGTTGTACACAATGAATTTGTTTGAATTACCTCCATTTTCGAGAGTTGCCTGTCATTGTCTGTGTCGATCTGTTTAAATGTTTCAACACTTCGTGGTCCTTTGGTCACAGCATAAAGTTCAATCTCAAAAATCAATGTCGCATCAGGTGGAATCTTGCCTTCCACTAAAGGCATAAATTTTAACAGTGTAACTTACACGAAGATAATATCCACATATTTATTCACAAAGTCATAATAGTATTATGGTTTATTATTTCGTAGTTATAAGAATTGCTTTCCAAATATTTTTAGGAATATTGTTTTTAAGTCAGTTCAAAGGGCCAGGGTACCACTATTTCCTGATTAAATTAAAATAAATAGAAATCATGTAATTTTTATTAATACATCCCTATCATTTTACAGGTAGGAAGTTAATTGAGTGTAGGTGTGGAGGAGAATTGAATGGGCAGGAAACAGTAGTCTCTCTCTTTTTTATTTTTTTTAGTAAACTCAGACAATGATTTGGTGTAGTTATTTGGAAGCAGAAATAAAATATGCATAGTAATATATTTGTCTTTCAAATTCTTTACAGACACTAATAAATAAGTGCATAATAGAAAAATCCAGTAATAATTTTATGAAGAAATTTCTAATCATATAAATTTTTAAGTATTAATGTTAATACTTTTCCTTAATAAAGTTAACCTATTAGCTGATGTCACAGATGATTTTAGTAAGCCATGGGCTATTTCAGAAGATCATTTCATAAAAATGACTTGCAGAAATGACTTATTGAGAGACAGTGGGAAGTTTGTGTCACCAGTATATTCTCATGGTCTTGCACAGTACCTGGGCCCAGTATAGGAAATCAAGTATTTGCTGAATGAATGACCTATGTTGTTTATTTATTTAAAAATAAATGGATTCTATTTTAAAATAGAAATGGAAAGGAATAGCAATTTCTTTAATACGAAAGTAGAAAATTTTTGCTAAAATATTTATATAATCCAAAGAGAAGAGCTTGAAAGTTATGGTCAGAAAGAAAAGTGAATCAGTAATCTCCAAACCAGGACATAGAAAAATCTACCCATGTTTCATGCAACTAATGTGAAAGTCTTGGCCTAATGTACTATAGATTACCTGGCCTTATAGTAAAAAGCTAGAGGTTGACTCAATGGTCATTTTTACGACAATCTATTCCTATTCTGTCCAGTTATGGTCTCACTATGACAGAAAAATAACTTCTTAACAATGATTAAAGAAAAATCCAAAACATAAATTCAAATTTCTTAAGAAAAAAATGTTACAGGTACATATGAAGCTTCTGAACAATTCTCCTGTAGACATGTAAAATATTGCCAATTTGCTTTGCTTTTTCCTTGCAAGAATATTAAAAAAAAAGAGAGAAAACGCATATTTGCCAAAAAATTACTTGTATTTGGAGAAGCAGATCAAAGAAGTAAGAGTTACTGTAAAGAATCTATACATACCACATGAATCGTTAATGAAAGCACTAAAAAGTCACATGCATTTTAAGACATGCAGGGGTGCTCTGTGACATGAGGGAAGGATGTTGAGCAGAGGAAAGACTTCTTCAAGTACTTCCTAAAATAAAGTTATAGCTGATGTTAAGTCTTCATAACAATTTACTTAAAACAACTTATTTAAACAAGAAATTGTTAAAGTTACTTACTGCCAACATTGCAATTTTAACATGTATAGTTTAGTAGCATCTAAAAGTGTTCATCCAGAAAATGCTTGTTTACAGAATGATTTACTATTCTAAAATAAACTACATTTATTAATATAAAAAATAATAATAATCTAATCCAAGCCATTGTAATACAGGTACAAAATTCCAATGAAGAACTTAACTTTTTTTGGGCCACAGTTTCCTTAGTGCAAAATGAAGGTATTGATGTAGATGAGCTTAAAGGGTCCTTCCAGAATTAAAATTCAATGATTCTTTGAAAATTTATGTGTGAGCATCCCCGAAATACATTCTATAATGGGATAAGACACATTCTGGAATGATGGAATTTATCAGTAGAGGCTTCAACAATAATGAGGCTTCATTTACTACTATGTATATAATGTTCCTTTTCCTCTACCTTCACAAAGTACTTTGGACCAAATAAGCCATTTTATTAGAAATGAATGACAGCTTTTATAGTTCACAGCATTTCGTGGGTAGGTAAATGGTAGGTACATGAGATCTGGAGAGGAGGTTGTGCCTGTGAAAAGAGAGAGTATCTAAGACAACAAGGAAAGCCTTGCTCCCTTTGGGAATTTTTTTCTCTGATCGTCTTCCTTTATTTGTATTTGTATTTTCTCCTCACCTTTCTTTAAGTTGCATCTTTAAAATGCAAAACAAAGCAAAGCCAAAATCCCCACTGCAAAATTTTTTTTTTGTTTCTACAAGTAATATATGCTTCTGGTAGAAAACATAGAAAGTCACAAAAAAGGCTATAAAAATTATACATAATTCTGCCACCCAGGGTTAACCACTATTTCCTTCATGCCCCCTTTTAAGGTATTTAGAATATATGCACACACACATAGCATATAGTCGGTTCTGCTATAACCATTTTGAAAATAAAAATTTGTGCAAACAAAAGTGAAACATTAGTGAACAATTTGAGCATAACATGAATTTTGTGTTTGCTTATGTATGACTTCCTCTACAAGAAACATTAGGTGAATGGAGAAAACTGAATCCAGCTGAAGTGAGCTACACAGGAATACACAAAGCGTAGGTACATGCCTGTGCACACACACACACCTCAAGGATCTACTTTATACCTCAGATGCCTGCCTGTTATGAGCCACACTGATCTGCATCTGGTATAACAACTTTCTTTCTGATTTCAGAAAACCCATGACCACCCACAATAACTCACAAGCAAAAAAAAAAACCCCAAAAAACAAAAAAACCTCACAAGCTGCAAACCTTCTGATGCTGTCCACTTCCACAAGCAAACCTCAGTTCTTTTTCAATGTAAAGTTCCATATTAATTGCAATATTTATGTATTTCTTAACCACTTAAAATGCATAAAACTATATGTGGTAGTTTGAGATTGCATGTACCCCAGAAAATCATGTTCTTAAAGCTGGTCCATTCCTATGGGTGTGAACCTATTGTGGGTGGGGCTTTTTGGTTAGGTTACTTCGGGTGGGGCATGGCTCAGAGTGGTCTTAATCCTCTTACTGGAGTCTTTTATAAATCGGATAAATTCAGAGAGAAAGAGGAAGAGATAAGGCCAAGAGAGCAAGAACTTGAAAGCAATGGAACCAGGAAGAGAAGAGACCAGCAGACGCTGCCATATGCCTTGCCATATGACAGAGGAGTACAGGATTGCTGGCAGCTGGGCAGAAAGCATCACCTGATGACACCTTGATGAGGATATGTTTTTCCTAAAAGATGCACATTCACAGTTTAATGTTCCCACTAAGCATGTTAATTACCTACTAATCTTTCAGTTATAAATAATGCGCTGGTAGCATCCTCATACATAATTATTATCCACAATCTCTGACTATTCCTTTGGGTTAGAGTCCCAGAAGTAAAAGCACTAGGTCAAAAAATACGAACTCTTTTTTAGGGTCTTGATACATTCTGCCAAACTACTATTAAAAAGTTGAACCGATTTATACCCATACCCAGCAATATAAAAGCATATGTATCTCACTATACTCACAAGTATTAACAATTACAATTTAAAAGAAATCTTAAGTTTAATAGGAAAACAAAAGGTATCTACTTGTCATTTTGCTTGTTATAATTTCTGTTGTTTTGAGGCTTATCATTTTTATGATTATTGGAGACACATTTTTTTTTAAGTTTGCTAAAGGCTGTCAATGCAAAATACCAGGAATGGTTGGCTTTTATAATGGGAATTTATTAGGGTAAAATCTTATAGTTCTGAGGCTGTGAAAATATCCAAATCAAGACATCATCAAAGATGCTGTCTCACCAAAGGTCAGCTGCTGGTCATCCTGGAATCCTGCCATGTAGCAAGACAATATGGTGGCCTGTCTGCCTTCTCCTCCAGACTCCCTCCTTCCCGAGCTCAGCTGTGGTAGATCAGGCTATGGCCTTGTCTCCTTGGGCCTTGTCTCTTCAGCTTTGGGCTGCTCCACAAATCTCAGCCTCTGGCCTTTCTCTCAGCCTCTTGGGGTTTCTCTGCTTTCTGGAGCTATATGTGATTCTGGAGTCCTCTCTCACATGGCAGGGTAAAAATGGCAGCTCTCTTTCTCTATATCTCTGCATGCTTCTCCAATTTATATAGGACTCCAGAGCAAGAGGGCCACCACCCACCCTGGGTCACGCCTCACTGAAGTACTCCAGTCAAAGGGCCCCAACTAAATTTAATCCAATCAAAGGGTTCCACCACATCCACAGGAATGGCTTAACTCCAAGAATATGATCTTTTCTGGGATTCACAATAAGCTTTAAACTGTCACAGACCTCAAATTAAATATGAACTAAACATCTTCAAGTCAACTTTCTACAGCTCTACAGCAGGCAGCCTGGCCTGTCACTCATATCTAAGCATCATTTAGGCTATAAAAAGCATAAACTAAGTAGTCATTTGCTTTAGGGCAATGGAATCCAGGATGGGCACCTTTGGATTGAGGAGATGAGGGATGTGGGTGAATATCAGGCTCCAGAGACTCTGGGTAGACAGGGGAGGGGTGCATTGGTGGTGTGCAGAAGATGGAGGTGTTGAGATAAACGGAATAAAGGAGAAAGGGAAATTCTGAAAAAATGAGATAAAAGGGACTGAAATGCCAACTTAACCTACATCATTTTGCTTAGAATTGGTCTCAATCACAGATAACATTTAAATACAAGTATTGAATACAATGTATTGTGTTTAACTTAATTTATCTTCAATATTCTTTCTCTCTCCCAGGTCCCTTTACAACTGAAAAAAGAATGTAAAAATTATGATTCTGTGGGAGCTGTTTTGATGGGACCAAATGGTTGGCAAAAAGCAATAACAAAGCTTAGTTTTTTGGAACTGTCTCTTTAATTTAGTTAGCCTGACTGGGTTTTACTTACAGCAGTACCCTCCCTCCAATCCAATTTGGGGCAGTGATCCCCTACTCTTGCTGGAAAGAATTGGTAAGGGAATCACCAGTCTTAATGAGTAAATCAATAGCCTCAAGGAGGGCATGCCATTTCCATGAAATATTTGGGAGTAAAGCCAATATCTCACTGAAGAAAAAGAATATCATGTATAAATTATCTCAAATAGGTGGAATTAGCAGAGGCTCTAAGTAGAATGGGAGGTAAAGATTCTTTATAAATATTACACAGCAAGAGGGAGCAAAGACCTAACTGAGGATGCAAAACAGACTGTCCATTTGCCTATACTTTTCCTTTTTCCCCCCTTTCTATTTTGCTATGATTTTAGTTTTAGTAATTTAAAAAAATGGTTTTGGAAAAGTTAATACATGTACATGGTAAAAATTCAAACAGTAGAAAGTATTATAGAGTGAGAAGAAATTTCCTTCTTACCCTTGACCCTCAGGCCTCCCAGGAATGCTTACTGTTGTTATGAGTGTGTATCCTTCCAGATGTAGTCTGAGTGTGTGTGTGTGTGTGTGTGTGTGTACTGAGAAATTCTCCCTCTTAAATGAAAGCTCATGGAGGGTAGAGAATATATTCAATCATTATGAATGCTACCAGTATGTGGGAGAAAGAGCTGTGGCCAGGGATCTGGATTCCATCAATGTCTTATTTTCTTTACATGTAAAATCTGGGGACTGTGAACAGTTAAAGTTCATTGGGGGAAAAATTTTTAAAAATAAAACAATAAAGTTCATTGGGGCCTATAGTTCTCTATTTCCTTTATGATTTATTTTTAAATATAACTCAGAAGAGAAATAAATATTGAAATACTTTACCATAGCCTTCCTTTCCATATGCAAATGAAGGAGGTATAATCACTTTTCGCTTTTCTCCAGGGCACATGTCCAACATAGCAATGTCTAGTCCTTTTATTACTTGCCCAACACCAAGAACAAACCATTTGGGGTGGCCTTCATTTTGTGTCCGGCTATAATTAAAAACAATATCTGGGTAAGATGATTTCAGGAAAAATAAAATCGAACTTTAAAATACAGGTGGGCATTTAGTTATAATTTAAAATTGGAGTCCTTTCAAACCATCTCTTTCCCCTTATTAAAATTTATTCTGAACACCCTCAAGGGGTGTTTGGCTTAAACTTCTCTCATAATAGCCAGAAGGTGGTATGATTTGTCCAAAGCTAGTCATTAAGAATCATCTCATTTTCTTTTTTATTGTCATCTTTACACAAATCCTTTAATCTCTCTGGTTCATTCTAAAAAATGGTGCAGGTTTGGCTTAAAATGATTTCTAAAGTAATTTTAGCAGTAATTTAAAATTTTATTATTTTTTTAAATTTCTCGATTTTCTTCAAAATCGGAGGAATTAACTTTCCTCAATTTATAAGCTATAGCACAGTGGAAGAGAAAACATTCTCCCTCCATATAAAAACCATCAATATAGTGAGATTAGGTAGTAGTGGAGAGAAAGGGGTGGGCGAGGGGACAAAGGGCCTAGCAGAAGTCACCTGGGAAAGACACTGTTGTCGTGGCTTTTTGATGGTGATAAAGTGAACCCTGACCTGCACAATTTGTGCTTCTGAAGGTCAGAGTAAAACCTAGATATACCTTCTGAAACATCCCTACACAATCCTCTGTTAAGGACAAACCCTCAGCAAGGAAGTGTAATCACTGTTACAGATAGTACTTTGATTTAATTTTATAGGTCCCAAGGGTAGTGGTGGTAATGGGGGGGTGGTGGTGCGTGGATTTTTTTTTTTTTAAGCGGGGGAGGGCGCGAACGCAGGCCCCCACTACCACAAATTATGCAGTCGAGTTTCCCACATTTGGGGAAATCGCAGGGATCAGCACATCCGGAGTTCAATGGATAAGCCTCGCCCTGGGAAAACCACCTTCGTGAATTTGGTATCTCCCCTGCCAGGTAAGTATGTAATGTATCCTAGATAATTTCTTGGGCCAACATTTTCAATAACTTTAAAAGTAATATTCAGTTAAATTAAGGAATTACTGCATCTAATCTGACTTTTTCCCCTAGGAATAAGAGGCTCAACTCTTACTGTTAAAATAAAACAAAAACAAACTGATTAGGCTTCTGTTTGGTGGATAGGGCTAGATTTCGTGCAACTGGGCGCGGGGACAGTTCTCAGTATTTCCTACCTGCAGTAGAATTTCGAGCCGTCTTTAGCCAAGTAGCCGTCATAATGGGCATTTAGGAGGTCTCCCTTCTTGCTTGTCTTGGAGCAGTTTTCTGGTCGATGCAAAACTTCTATTTTAACTTCCTCTGTACTCTCCTCTTTCTTCTGTCCTTGAGCAGTAAAAAAGCCCCAAACGTAAAAGAAAACAGCGAATCTGAATAAGAAATGCATGGTTCCTGGAGTTGGCCACGAGGCGACGGGCGCGCTCCCTCAAGCGTGTCACTAGCGCGGGGTGAGCATCCCAGCTGCCGACTTCCGACGCGTGGCAGGCATTGTTCTACGTCACAAAGTGCCAGGGGCGGGACTGCGCGCTTGTGGCCCCGCCCCCGCGCCGGCTCCACCTCCCGCAACACGCTCAGCTGGGAAATGCTGCTTTTGCCCTAGTCTCGCGCCGCGGGGCGGGTTGTTCCTAAAGAAGCGTTCCTCAAGGGCCTCCGTGCTCGGCCTGACAATCTTCAGTCGTTAAGGCAGCACCGCACATTTGTGCCCTTCTCCTCGCTAAGTCCGCATCCTTTACAGCCGGGTTCCTCTGGGTTGGATCGTAACGCTTGGGTTTCCTAAGATGAAACCGGCAAAAGACGAGGTGTGTCAGCCGAGGTCCCATTCGTGGCTTTACGGAAAATAAACAGCCTGGTGTGGGATGTCGTAGGGTCAGAGAATGTGTAATTTCTGGGCGCAGAAGTCTTCTAAATCCCCTAGAGAATTACCGGGTACTGGAGGAGGGTATTCTGAAAGAAATGAGTAAGACATTGGCTTGCGGTGGTTTTGTTGGAGCTGCTGGGGTGTTCTTGAAGCGCTTTCTCAGGATGGGAGTCATGCACTAAGGGGTTCCAGGCCGAGCCGCACATAACCTGACGGTCACCAGGATGCGATAAAACACGGACCGGTGCCACTGCTCCCCACTTCGTTAAAGGAGTTTTCGCTGAGCAAAGTTGGGCGATTCAGGACATGTTGCTGGTTTGCATTTTTTTCCCTACCAGCTGTGGGCCGCCCTTGATCTGAGGGCCTATTAAGTGCGGGAAAAGCGTTTGACGTTGCTGCTTTTCTCACCTACCACGCGAGATGGATAGTTACCCACATTACATACACGAGGAAACGATGTAACTAGAAGATTGCAATTTGGTCCAATATCGCAGCTAATGTGCAAGGATTTGGTCAAGTCGTTGACCTAAAGCGCTCCCTCTCCCAACATTTTGTTATAAATAAATTAAAACATGCAGAAATGTTGAAAGAATTTTGCAGTGAACACCCATATACCCACCTTTAGAATTTATCAACATTTAACTACATTCGAATTATCACATACTCATCCATATATCTCTAACCACCCATCAATCTGTTTTATTTCCATGTGAATACCAAAGACTTTTTTTTTTTAGGTACCGGAGGCGGGGGTGGGGGGCGGAGATTGAACCCAGGACCTTGTACTCGGGAAGCTGGCGCTTAACCACTGAGCCACATTGGCTTCGCTGAGTTGGTTTTTCCCTTTGTTTTGCTTGTTTTTTTCAGGAGGGACGGGAAAGAACCAAACCGGGACCTCCCATGTGGGAGGTGGGTGCTCAACCACTTGAGCCACATCCACTCCTCTACCCAAAGACTCCCCTAAACCAGCCTTCAATGAAGGTCTGGATTAGATTTTAAGAGACGTGTTATCATCCTTCAGTGATGCGATGAAAAGCTACAGCGCTGGGTCTGCTTTATCTGCTTTGCTTAAAGCTTACAAACTTCCATAAATGTGAAAATTATTGTCACTTATGTAAGATGACTATTGCCATCTAAGCAGGATTTTTTAAAAAATCACAAAAGCTATGGGGAATAACCCATTTTTAGGATGAAACAAATTTTAGTTTCTGGTTTTACAGTCCAAATGAAATTGTACGATTATATTAAGTATAGGGGAAATTAAAATTCCTTTGGGCACCTTCCCATTCTTTGAGGACTCAGTGCCCTGTACTTTCTAAGGAGATAATTTCTCGGTCGCCAAAATGTGTCGGTGAAACGGAGGAAACATAAATAGGAAGTCTTATTTAAGAAAAAAACAATTACCAAAAGTCCTGAGACTTAGTTATACGAAAACCCGCGAGGCCTAAGCCACAGCCCGCAGGACGAGGGCGCGAAGAGTACGTCCTGGTGTCGGTCCCGGGGGCGGCGCGTAGTTGGGCGCGAGTCCCCAGGTCCTGGGCCCGGAGGCCTCGGCCCTGGGGGCGGGAGGCTGGGGAGTCCCGGGCAGCCGGCAGTGAGCGGCAGGGAAGAGGAGAAGGAGGGCGGCACGCCAAGGAGGCAGAGAGGGTGTTGCGCCGGCCAGCCCTGTTAGTGCAGCTTCCAGCCCAGAGGAGAGGCCTCAGGCCCCGCGCCATCCACCAGTCCCGCCGGCGGGGAGGGGTTTCACGGGACAAGCCGGCCCCTTTCATCCAGGAAGTGAAAGCGACGTCGGGGTCAATGAAAACAAACCGGGAGCCCGGGGGAAGGAAGGCCGGCGAGGAGGAGGGAACGCTAGGGTGCGCGAGGCAGTAGTCGTGCTGCGGGCACGCGAGCTGGAGGCCGGCTTCGGCCGCGTTGTAGTCACCGCCGCTACAGCCGCTGCTCGCCCGGAGATGTCAGAGCTCGCACCTCGCACACCCGGAGCCCCGCGCGGCGCCCGCCGTCCGGGCTTCTAAGGGCCGCCACCTCCCGGCGGCGCGCGCGGGCTGAGGGCGGCTTGGTGCGGGCCTGGGGCGCCCGGGGCGGGGCCCGGGCGGGCCTGGAAGGGCTGGCCTAGGCTCTGCGCCTTCCCCATCACCGCGGCCGGAGCCGGGTCAGGAGGATGCGCGGCGCCGGGCTCTGAAGCATGGAGGGTGTTTTATACAAGTGGACCAACTATCTCACAGGTATAAGTAAGGGCTCGGGGGGCAGCGGGTAGAGGTGAAGCTGCGGAGAACGCGAGTCAGGGGTTCCCCGTCCCTCCGCCTGCCCTGCGGCGACCCTTGTAACAAATCGGCCCTGCTTTGTCTCCGGGTTTAATCCTCCTCTCTGTCCCTTGTAGAGCCCATCTGGCCTCAGCAGGAACGAGCTCGGGACTACGCACACTCCTGCGGGTGGGACGTGTCTTGACCACTTCTTTGCTATGTAACAATACTTTATGCCTCCCGAAGCTTCCGGAATAACTCCTAGTCACCCTAATGTGTTGTTTAGATCTCCGTCCTTATTCACACTCGGTATTGAGCATTTTGTTATCTGAGTTGTCGGGGTATTGGACTGGAATGGACCTTTTAAGATCAAGGTTTTAATTTTAAGAAATCTTTTCTAAATTAGCCACACAGTTTATTTAAAACGTTTTCTCTTGTTGTCAGGGCCTAGCAATCATGATTTTGGAAGCTGTCCCCAGATAAAATTCTCTTAGCAGTTCGTTGTCAATGAGGGAACTTTATTGGATTCAGGTAAGCGTGGAAGAAAGCACAATACACCTGAGAGGGACACACAAGTCAGTTTCACCCATGGAAGTGGGTTGGAAGGAAGAGTTACATGTTTCTGGAGAAGAGTGAGATCAACAGGTACAGAGAGGGCCTCATTCCATGATACCAACAGCCTGGTTTATTAAAAGGACCTGAGATCTGAGTTTTAGTCCCAACTCTGCCATCAATCCAGAGTAAAGGCTGTTATTCTCTCACTATCTCTGTCTGCCTTCCAGCCCCAGAATTCGATGATTTCATCAAATAAGAGACAGAATAGGTTTTAAATAAATCTAAATAGGAGACTTTTAGGTCCAGCTGATGCTTTATTAGGCGATTCTTGACCTCCTTGTGCAGTCTGCTCACGTGCTTCTCTTTAAGGGCTAGGTGCTGAGCTACAGTTGCCCGTTTTTTGTTTGTTTGCTTAATTGGAATGCTAAAGCCAGATTTATAGCAGCAAATGCCTTAACATTTATGATACGTGGATGTTTTATTTTGTTTGAACCAAAAAAACCCAAGTTGTTTCTATAAATTATATGTTTTAATGGAAACAAATTTTTAATAAGGCAAATTTTAAAAATAATATATAAGTATTTTCATTTAGACAGTTGTGAGAAGAATTTAGTTGAGATATTGTATTAACTTTTAAGAGGTAGTTTCCATGCTTTGATTTGCAAATGATCATCTTCTTGCAAAAGTTTTTAAGCCCACTATCCCTAGAGATAATGCTGGAAACACCACTTTTGCATAGCCCAGAACAAAATGACTGAGATGGTGGCCGTTTTCCTCAGTTCCTGTGGTACTGAGTACCAGCTGGTTGAGCTTTTAACCACAAGTGCTTTAGGTTTCAGTCTTTGCAGAACGTTTAACTACTAGTTTACTATGTAAAAAGCATGCTGAAATGAAATCTTTTGTTTGGAAAAATTCCATTTAAAAATTTTAAATTTGGGGCTCTATTCATGCTGACTATTCATTTCAGTTCATTTTATTTTATTTTATTTATTTATTTTTTTACCGGGAGGTCCTGGGGATCGAACCCAGGTCCCTCCATATGGGAGACGATCGCCCAACCATTTGAGCCACATCCGCCCCCTTCAGTTCATTTTAGATTAGAAGGATGAGTAGCTGTTCATACTAAGTGAGCTTTAAGGAACTTTCCAGTTTATTGTCAGTGTTATTTGAAAATCCTTTGGAGGGAACAGGATTTTGGTAACATTTGGTAGTTTAAGATAAAAAGAATGTGTTTTTTAAAAACCTAAAAAAGGAACTATCTATTGAATTTTTTCTTCACTAATTTGCTTATAGTACCTGGCACGGAGAAAGTGTGAAAAAATGTTATTGTTATTATTCTGAGATCTTTATTAATTTCCAAATTCATATATAAGACTGAGATGTAGAAGCTATGTAGATGTCTCTACCCTATAAATGTGTGACTCAGAGTTGTTTTGTTAAATATTTCTTCAAAAGTGTGTAGAGATAATTGATGGGCTTGATTAGATTTATGTATTCAACTATGATCACCTTTCAGGTTGTTACAAATTCTGAATGAGTAATTTTGCTCAGTATTTGTTTTTAAAAAGATATTGAGTCAAGTGCAGCAGATGAGGCTCAAACGATTGAGCGCCTGCTTCCCACATGGGAAGTCCCTGGTTCATTCCGGGTGCCTCCTGAAAAACAAACAAACAAACAACAAGCAAAACAAAACAAAAAAAACAGCTCAGGGAAGCCTATATAGCTCAGTGGTTGAGTGCAGGCTTCCCACTTAGGAAGTTCCCAATCCCCAGCCCCTGGTACCTCAAAAAAAGAAGAAGAAAAAAAAAAAAGGGAATTAAATACAATAAAACAGTCTTGTGAAGTCACAATTTGTCCTCTAGGTACACTGGACCTGGTTGGAGGAGTGTATTTTCACCACACCTTGCTTATAATTTATTTACCAAGGTGTATTGGTGATTGGAAAGATATTTCCATCATTTCTATGCATGCTTAATACAATATAATCTCATGGATATGCTACATATATGTATTTTTATGGATAACATGAATATCTGACTTTTCTGGCATTCAATCATTCATTCATTTATTTGTTGAATCACTCAAGAAATCCTTTGTTTTAGAGCCATTCTAGTGTTGGGAATACAGTGATGAACAAGATAAAGTTCATGTCCCAAAAGAATTTACCTTCTAATTTACTAGATTGATTAGGGAATAGTGTTTTATAAAAATTTTCAGAAATCTGAAACTTGTTTTTCTTTTAATTATTTTGGATATCCAGATTTCTGAACTGTATTATGACATTCCCTGCCTTATTTATTTATTTTTAAGATTTCCTTTTTTATTTACTTTTTATCCATTTTTAACCTCTGCCTCCCCCATTTTTCCTGTTTTTGTGTCCATTCACCGGGCAAATCTCTGTGTCCATTTCCCACCCTCTCTTCTCATCCTTCTCCTCCTGTCTTCACTGGGATTTGATCCTGTGAACCTCCAATGCCGGAGAGAGGTGTTCTGTCACCTGCGCCACCTCAGTTCCTGGTTTTTTGGTGGGTCTTGTCTTGGCTCTCCCCTGCATCACTCTCTTGCTACGTCGTCATCTTGCGTGTGAGGCACGCCCACTCATGGGTTCTCGCGGCCCGCACGCCTTCTATATTTTTCTTTATTTTTTTACAGGGAGGTCCTGGGGATCAAACCCAGGTCCCTCCATATGGGAGATGGACGCCCAACCATTTGAGCCACATCCATGCCCATTCCTGCCTTCTTAAACAGGGTACTGTTTAAGTGGAATTTAACCTTTTTATGGTGACTCAGGGTTGTCATTTCAAAAGTGTTAGTTGCCATTGAAGATGATGTTAGCTTTGGGTTTTTCATCCCAGGGAATGGAGAGAGTCTGCAGCTGCAGGCAGGATAATCCTATCCATCTTATCCATGGGATATAAGCCCCCTCTCACTTGGAGGTGGAGTGAACATCACCATCTCAGATGCCTCAGGATTCGGGGAAGAGCTATGGACTAGAGTAGACTTACTGGTATTGTGTTATAGACATATTGTGATTCACGCACTGGATCATTAATGTGGAGCCAGTGGCCACCAGACGCTTTGGGGGCAGGGAGAGGGAAAAGCAGTTGTAATACAGGGGCTTTTTCAGGACTTGGGAATTATCCTGAGTGACATTGTAATGACAGATATAGGCCATTTTATATCATCATATAACATGCAGAACTGTGTGGGAGAGAGTGTGGTCTACAATGTGAACTATGGTCCATGCTTAGTGGCAAAGCCCCAAGGTGTGTATATCTATTGCAGGTGATGTGTCACTCTAATGAAGGATGTTTATGTGGGAGGTTGTGGGAGGAGTGGGATGTGGGGCACATGGGAATCCCTACAATTTTTGTGTAACATTTATGTAATCTAAGTATCTTTTAAAAAATAAAAAATATTGTATTAAAAAAAAGGGAGAAAATCAATTTTTACAATATGATATTTTAGTAAAGTGGCAGCTGAAATCTTATCCTATATTAATCATCCTCAGCTGTAACACCCTTGCATTTCATAATTTATAAAAGTAAAGGGTCTTCTATACTGTAAATTCTCCCCTACCACACAGTTAATAAGTACATACATTGCGTGGACAAATGACATTTTCAGAAGCAGATGTCAGATTAACTTATCCATTTGTAACTGAGCCCAGAAAAACAATGGTTGTTTTAAATGTTTTTGGATATTTACATATTTGGTTATTTAATCCTAATCAGTAACCTGCTGATTAAGGCTATTTACCTATTTAACAAGTTAAATAAACAGATGTTCAGAAATCTTAAAAAAATAAAAATAAAAAGTAAAGTCTTTTGGGGAGGTAAGTCTTGGGTCTGTCAAGGTGTAAGTATGATTTGCTAGATGCCACTGTTCTAGGTACCGTCTGGCCCTGGAAACAATGAACTGACTAATCATATAGCGGGCTATGGTTAAAGTGACCAGGATTTTGAAAACCTATGATTTTAAAAGTGGCACAGTTTAGCTTATAACACTTGTGCTGAATTGTAATTTAATAGTTACAGAAAGAACATGCTTCCAGCATGGTCATTGTGTTATTAGTCGGTGAACTGTTACAGATGAGCAGCATGCTTGATAAGATTCTGGGGAACAGTTTGACTTGCAGGAGGAGTGGGAGTTGGTGCTGAGGGAAGTCATTGTCCTCATCACCTAGTTTGTCTTGTGGCCAAGTCTGTGGTAGTTGTGTGTGCTCTAGTCGCTGAATAAATATTTAATTAACTGAATGCTTGCAGTTCCTAGCAGCTTTTGCCCTAGCTGTACAGCAGCAGAGCAGGGAAGGGGGACGAATCCATGCTCTCCCCATAGGGTATATGGGTTCTATGGAAGGGACTGGAATTCATTTGTACTCACTTTGTGTAAGGGAATTTGCTTAGGCAGCATATTTTATAAAGGAAGGGAAGGTCACGTGGAACTAGAGGACTGGAGAGCATCTGAAAGATCATCTAGCTCAACTTACTCATTTTGGAGACTAGGAGTTTTAGAGATTTATTGTCCAGCTAAACAATGTTAGTGGAGCTGGGGCTTGAATCCATGTCTTTTGTACTTTTCCCATTACATCATAACCCCAAGTCTGTTCTCTTTAGGAAAAGGGGGGAGTTATGTTGTATCCTGCAAAGGGTTATTAATAAGGATGGGTCTGTTAATGAGAAGGTTATGAACCATAATAAAGGTATTACTTTCCATACTTCTTCTGAACTAGAGGTTTCTTCAGAAATCTCTTCCAACAAAGTGGAGATTGATTAAAGAACATTTGGGATAAGACTTGCCCATGAAAATTTTGTCAGAACATTTTAGAGCCAAGAAATAATGTGGATGGCCAGTTGTGAAATTATAGTTTTCTATGTGGTAAAAGCAATTTCTTTATTAACCTTTGTTATTTATGATTTTTGTAGGTTGGCAGCCTCGTTGGTTTGTTTTAGATAATGGAATCCTGTCCTACTATGATTCACAGGATGATGTTTGTAAAGGAAGCAAAGGAAGTATAAAGATGGCAGTTTGTGAAATTAAAGGTAAGTGAATATGTGAATTTATAGGAATTTGAAGTTAGGTAGTAAAGAGTTCTGCAAACAAGAGGAAGAAAGCATTTCTCACCAAGTTTAGGGATGTTCTAAATAAACCATTATTTCCTAGCAGCCAAGAGTGACATTTACCGTTTTTTATTATTTCACAGTTATTTCTCTCTTTATAAATATATCTTGAATTGAAATTCAAAATACTTGTTGCTGTCTTCCAATTTGAACTTCAAAAGTTCAGAGCATCTTGTGGATGCTTGTGTCCATGCTAAGTCTACAAGTGTTCTTTTGTTCTTGTTGTAGAAAAAAGTTGTAAAGATTAGAAGCTGAGCCCTAAAGATAATGGGGCCAGTTTTATTGGCTTTTTTCTTTTTTCTTTTCATCAATTTTATTGAAACATGTTCAGAAACCATACAATCCATCTAAAGTATACATTTAGTGGCATTTGGTATAATCACAGAGTTTTGCGTTTATCACAGCAAACAATATTAGAGCATTTTCTTTACTTCAAGAGGAAAACCCCCCTACCCCTTAGTAGTCACCTCTCTCTCTCTCTCTATCCTTCCCCTGCCATACATAACTGCTACTCTGTTTCCATTTCTATATAAATTTATTTGTATTTATGTTTTGTATAGATGGAGTCAAGCAACATGTAGTACACTTTGTGTTTCTTTCACTTAGCATACTTCCCTTTTTTATTTTACCATTGATGTAAGAATATTAATATAATGCTATATCATTCTGTCCATAGTTTGAATTGGTTGTATTTTTGTCCAAGTAACACCCTATTATTTACATCTTGTGCCATTAACATACATTTGTTCTGTTTCAGAGAAAAACATTCATGTAAATGTGCTATTAACCATACCCATTTTCTACAAATGGGTTCGCTATGCTATACTGTTCCACCTTTCCTTTTTTAGCTTTCCTTCTAGTCATATATGACCTTAGACTTTCCCTTTCAACCACTATCTTACCAGTATTTTAGGACTGCTAATTATATAGGGTTTTTTTTTTTTTTAAAGATTTTATTTATCCACTCATTTATCCCCCCCTTGCTGCCTGCGCTCGCCGGGTCAGCCAACCACGCCGTGCGGGCGGGCCCGCCCCCACCAGGGGGGGCCTCCCACATGGCAAACAGGAGCCCCACCGATTGAGCCACAGCCGCTTCCCCTTATATAGGGTTTTGATAAAGTATGAAGTCAGTCATAAATCGGTTCTTTGCTGAATCAGAGATAAGCTCTTTTGGGTAATAGAGATGTTCTCTTTTTCTTCCAAAAGAGGATAAATAATTCAATGGGTTTATTGTAATTTTCAAGAAGAAAGCTTTCATGGATCATTAATTCATTTCTATGTTGGTTGGGGCATGTGGGATAGAGATAGGCAGGATGAGAGCAGATAAAA
>JAKSZT010053929.1:60320387-60490998 GCA_026826555.1 Tolypeutes matacus | reverse complement strand
GGTTGGGGCATGTGGGATAGAGATAGGCAGGATGAGAGCAGATAAAACAATATTGAAAAGGCTTCTCCTTCAAAGAGAATTAAAGGAAGAACTATAGCACTAGAGTAGTGAATGTTAAACTCTTTATAAACCTTTCTCATTTGTCCTTGGTAGCTTGAATGTTTGCCCTTCATGAAAACTGGTTCCTTTGACATGGCAAGCTCTTGCTCGTAGCTACCAATACTCCAGAGTGATCTTACTACTCTATGCATTTTTTAAAAATTTAGATTAAACCAAAGCATCAGCTGAAGTGTTATGCTACATTTTCCAGGATGGAATTGCTACTTTGTTTGATTTTTTGGAGGTTCTTAGTAAGACATAGCCATGAAGACGAGAGAATTCCTGCTTTGGGTGCATATTCTTTAACTATGTACTTGGTCCTTACCTTCCTCTCAGATTTGCTACCTCTAGGGCTCTTTCTATAGCATGGATTCTCCAAAATGCACATACCTGCTGTGTGATTTTGACATGCTCTCTTTACTTGAGAATTACGACTGTTCTAATGGGAGGTGGTCATGGCTATAAGTATTTTATTAAAGAATAATATACTTACAGAAAAGCGCACAAATCATAAAAGTTCAGCTTGATTCACACATGCATAACTACCACGTAGATCAAGAATTAGGATATTATCATTCCCAGAAGCCTCTCCTTTCATGTCTCCTCAGCCATTAATTCCCCCAAAGGTAACATGTAGCCCGACTTTTATCCCTGTAGATAAGTTTTATCTGTTTTTGAGCACTGTATGAATGTAATCCTTCAGTATTTTCTTTTGTGTCTGGTTTCTTTCATTTGACATTATGTTTGTGAAACTCATCCATGTTCTGTGTAACATTAGTTTAGTCATTCTTGTCATGTGATAGTCCATTGTGTGACTGTCCCACAATTTAACTGACTATTCTATTCTTGATGGATATTCAGATTGTTTCCATTGTGGAGCTATTTTGAGTAAAGTTGCTATGAACATTCTTACATAGGATTTTAGTTGAACATATTTAAACATTTCCGTTGGGTATGTATGTAGGAGTGTAGTAGAATTTTTAAGGCATTGAATATGTATATATTCAGCTTTAACAGAAAATGCCAAAATGTTTTCCAAAGTAGTTGTACCAATTTATTCTTCGATCAGCAGAGTATTGTGGGTTCCAGTTCTGCAGCCTTGTCAAAACTCATTATTAATTTTTAAATTTTTAAAAATTTCTAGTGTGTGTAGTGGTATCTCATTGTTACTTTGCATTTGCATTTTAATCACTTGTATTTTTCAATAAATAATGATGTTGAGAACCTTTTCAGATACAATTAGCCATTTGAATATCCTATCTTTTAAAGTCCCTTTTCAAGTCTTGTCCATTTTCTAAATTGGGCTGCCTTTTTCACATTGATTTGTAGGAGTTCTTTATATACTCTGGATGAGTTCTTTGGATATACATATTGCAAATATCTACTACTCTGTAGTTTGTTTTTTCATTTTGTTAATTATTTAATGAACACAAGTTCTTATTTCAATGACATACAATTTGTCACTTTTTTTGAAGATTAGAAATTATTGTGTCCTGCTTAAGGAATCTTATATGTTACATTCTTAAAGATTTGTTTTACTTTTTGCATTTGGGTTTATATTGGTCCGTTATCCACTTCAAACTTCTTTTTATATATAGAGTGAGGTAGGGGTCAAGATTCATTTTTTTTCCCATATGGATATTCATTTGACTGAGCATGATTTATTGAAAAGAGCAATCTTTTTTTCCCTCTGCGCTATAGGGATATCTTTGACACAAAGCAAGAAACCATATATGTGTGAGTCTTTTTCTGAACCTCTGTATATTCCTTCATTGGCTTGTTTTTCTATCCTTGTGCCAATATCATGCTGTCTTAATTTCTTTAGCTTTGTACAACTTAATATCTGATAGTTTGTCTTCTAACTTTGTTCTTTTTCAGGATTATCCTGGCTATTAGTGGTCTTTGCATTCCCTTATACATCTTAGGAATCAGCTTGTAAATATCCACAAATATCTGTGGAAATTCTGATTGGAATTGTATTAACTGTATAGATCGTTTGGCAAAAGTTGTGTTCTTTACAATAGTGAGTCTTCTGATCCATGAACATGGTATAATCTTATTTTTTAATCTGACTTTTGGGTGATTGTGATATGGCTGATTAGTTGAAAACTACTGTTCTAGTGGAAGGTGGCCATAGTTGTCATTTTTTGTGCTCCTTCTATGTCAGGCATTATCCTATGCTTGGGGATACCAAAACATAAACTCCGCTTTCAAAGAAATCAGTAAATAATGAGTGATAAATGTGACAATGTACATGTATTTAAGGTGGCACAGGTGGCCCCAAAGAAGGGAGTTCTTAGTTCCCTCAGTAGTTAATTCATCATTCATATTCCCACTGTCAGCCTGAGGGTGTGTGAGAATTGTAATTTGGAGGGTGCCACTAGTTAGTCCTGGAGGGAGTGGCACTGCCTGCATCTCTAATCCTAGTTTGTTGTTTTCAGTGTCTGAACCCTCTGAGACTCTTAGAGTGATGATTTGATTCTATCCAAATTGCTCTGGTCTAAGACTGTATTTTCCCTTTGTTTATCATCACAGTACATTCAGTAGACAACACAAGAATGGAATTAATCATTCCAGGAGAGCAGCATTTCTACATGAAAGCTGTGAATGCAGCTGAAAGACAGAGGTGGTTGGTTGCTCTGGGGAGCTCCAAAGCCTGTTTGACTGATACCAGGACTAAAAAAGAAAAAGGTAATTATAAAATTTTCCCTTGTGATAAGAGTATTTTCCTAAACATAAATATAAATGTCTTGTCCACATTTAGTAATCTTTCACAAGGAAATAAGATGATTGACAGAAATGTAGATGATTGACACACATAGATGATTATCATAGTAAAAAATTTGTTAACAATGCAAAGGTTTAAATTTAGGGGAATGATTCAGTAAACTATATGTTGCTTCCATTGGCTGATATCTTATGAGTATGTACCCATGAAAATGTTTACATGGAATTTTAATGATGTGAGGAAATACTCCCAATGTTGAATGATAATTGAAAGACACAGGTTTCAGAATTATATATGTGCATTGACTGGCTCTGGGAAGGTCCTGTAAGAAGTGGTCGAGTTGTTACCTCTGGAAAGTAAATGTGTGGGAAAGAGACTTACTTTTCATTGTATACACTTTGGTACCTTTTGACTTTACCATGTGCATATGTTGCCAATTCAAAAGATTAAATAAAAATCTAAAGCAAAGCAAATGATTTTATGGTGTGAGTTCAACTATATGCAGATATAATGTAAAAATAATAACACATCTAGGTAGTAAGATAATAGCTGTTTGATTTTCTTTTCTATAGTTTTTCTTTTTTCCAAAATTTTTCACTGAGCATGTTTTACTTTTATAATTAAAAAAAAAACAGTAGCAGTTACTTAAATTAGTGAAAGCAATGAAATTATGGGTACTATAAAATGAAAGCTGAGGATTGAATTTCTAACATTTTTCAAATATATGAAAGAACATCATGGATAGAATATGGTGCAGAACAGGATAAAATTAAATGACTTTAAGTTGGGGCAGAAATTGATTTAGGTTAGATAAACTAGGCCAGTAGAGCTGCTTTGGTCCACCCTGGCTAGCAGTGCCACAAAGCAGTGCGACTGGCCTGGCTCAGCAATTACGGAGAAGCACCAAAATCTCCTGTGTGTATTTTTTCCTTTCACTCTTGCTAAAACTTCTAGTTTAGAAAGAATTGGCAGGTGAACAGCTGAGCTGAGATTATGGCTGCAGTTTAGTGTGTCTAGAGATATAAAAGAGAACAAAGTAAGCTCTTAATAAAAAAATTTCTGAAAATAGTGTAGTGCAAAAATAAAGCCATGAAAGGGGGAGAATAAATGAATATTTACAGACAATAGTTTTTTTTTTTAAACAACTTATTGAAGTATATAATTCATACATGAACATACATAAATTATAAGTATTCAGTAAACATCGTGAACTTACAAAACAAACATGCATAACATCATACAGGGCTCCCACACATCACCTCTCCACAAATACCCTGCATTGTTGTGAAACATTTCTTAACAAATCATGAAAGAGCATCGTCAAAGTATTACTACCAACTATAGTCCATATCTTACCTCCCCTATACATTTTTTTAAGGATTTATTTATTTACTTTTATCCATTTTTACCCCCCACACCCCCATCCCACCCCCCGTTTTTGGTGTTTCTGTGTCCATTCGCTGGGCAACTCTGTGTCCATTTCCTGCCCTCTCTTCTCATCCTTCTCTTGTTGTTTTCACTGGGATTTGATCCTCAGAACCTCCGGTATGGGAGAGAGGCGTCCTACTGCTCGCGCTACCTTAGTTCCTGGTTTTTCGATGGGTCTCGTCTTGGCTCTCTCTTGTGTCACTCTCCTGTTACGTCATCATCTTGCTGTGTGGCTCACGGGGCCTGGCGGCGCCCCTGCGTACGAGGCCCGGTGGCCCACGCACCCTCCACGTTTTTCTTCTTTTTTATTTTTACCAGGAGGTCCCGGGAATTGAACCCAGGTCCCTCCATATGGGAGATGGACGGCCAACCACCCAAGCCACATCTGTCCCCCTGCTCTATCTCTTAAGGTTGACCAAAAACACCCAAAGTTACAGTCTTTTCCCATACAGGGTGGTCATATAATAAATCAGGCTTAGTTTATCACCAGCATTCCAAAAACCAGACCTAGGGAGAAAAACTAGGTCTGGGGACACATGCATGATTTCTAATAAAGCGAATGTTCAGCCTACTCTGATTACCAAGAAATCAGGACAGTGAGAATATTCGTATACAGACAATAGTTTTAACTATATAAAAGTTAAAACATACAATAAACAAAACTGAGGCCATTTTCCCATCAAGGAGGCTAAGTGAGACACTTTAGGACTCCATCCTCCTATAGAAGCTTTGAACAACCAGTAACAACTGGCAGAAACATCTTTCTAAAAGCTCTAATAAACAGTTAAGGGACTGCAGTAACGAAGTGAGTGTAGAATCAAGAAAAAAGCCACTTAAAGGCAATAGGAGCTCACGGCGCCTTGGCTGGCCCCGTCTTATCCCCTCGCTGGCTTGGCAAAGAGCTGGTCTCGCACCTAGTGTGGATCCCTGGTCCAGGTTCCAGAGGGAGCAGAGTAACCAACCAAACATCAGGACTGGAAAAATGGGTAAAGGACAAAAAAATCCAATTCACAAAAGAAGAAATACAAGCACTTTGCAAATGAAAAATAATGAGTAATGGAATGGATCAGTAATAGAATGGAAGTATCCTGCATAAAACATGCAGTGGTCTTTCGATCACCATGTCTCTGGAAATTAACCTACCTAAACTTCATGGTAAACATAGGACTGTCATTTTTATATCTGATTATTTAAAGAGAAGGTGATTTTTCTCAGGGCCTTTGTATATCATTTACAAGGTCTCCCATCTCTTAATCTATAGGTATTTATCTTTATTGTTTTACTTTTCTTTATGATCCCATTTTATTTTATTACCCAAAGAATATGAAAAGAATTAACATTTATATATGTTTCTTTCAGAAATAAGTGAAACCAGTGAATCTCTGAAAACCAAAATGTCTGAACTCCGCCTCTACTGTGACCTCCTAATGCAGCAAGTTCATACAATCCAAGAATTTGTTCACCACGATGAAAGTCATTCATCTTCCAGTGTGGAGGTAGAGCAAAAATGACCCCTTCAAGTCTGCTTATGCTTTGCAGTACAATGCTGGATGATATTCTTCCCGTAAGATGACAGAGGAGCATTTTCAAAATGAGATTTTTCAGCTATTCTGGGCTCTCTGTACTGCAGACTATCTGGAAATCTAAGGGATCCTCTGGGTTTTGTCTGCAGCCAGGGTAAAGCAAGAAGTAGCACCTTTCTCCAGGGAACCCAAGCCTCTCTTTACAGCCAATCTTGTAAATTGGGGATTGGAGTAGGGAAGAAACATTCCAGGTTCTGTTGTCCAGGCCAACTGCCTGAATTCATTGAAAAACTGCAATTTTCTTTCATTTGGTAATAAGGTCCCAGTTTTGGCTACTGAGAATTGATTACTTAGCTTTATGAAATAACTTTAAAAAAATTCTGCTCAGATCAGTGATGTGTGTATGAATCAACATTCAAAAGTAGGACCTGGGTATGAAGTAGGTTCACTTTCTGGTAAAGTAGTACTTCTGCTTTGTGGTGAAAGGGCAGCATTGTTCCTTGTCCCCTTTTTCCTAACTTGGGAGAAGAAAGCTTCCTCTCTCTCCTGTGGCCTTCTGCTTTTGGGGAGGAATTTTGTGTGGGGTAGGTTGCATTTGGCTGGAGGTAACAGAAAACCAAACCTAACAGTGCATTAAGCCCTGAGGACACGCATTGTTTCACAAGCTCTCTGGAGGTCAGTGACAGCATGAGGGATCCAAGCTTGTTCCATCCTTCCACTCTGCCATGCTTGGTGTGTTGGCTTTAAGATGACTGCCAAGGTCATATGGAGGTAGGAGTCAGGGGGTAGCCAGGGTGGAAAGAGACCTTCTCAATTTAAAGCAGGGAACAAAAATCCCCAGGAACTCTCTAGCAGATTTACCTCATTTTGGTGGGAACCTAGGAAAAATGAGTATTTGGCACAGGGCCATGGAATAGCTTATGCCAGTCTGTATTCATCCTCCAGGGTCAGGGCACTTTTCTGTTCTAAACAAAATTGGGATTTTCATTCTGTCAAGGCAGAAGTAGGAGAATGGCTGTAGGATGGACATGAATTGTGCCACTGTGTAGCTGTCAGGGTTTTCCACTGCCTGTGACTACCTTCGGAATTCTGATTATATTAAACTATATGTAGATTACGGTTATCTAATCTACATGTAGAAAATTACCGTGTAGATTATGGTTATCTAAGGTAGATGCATTTTTGTTCAGTTTTTCAGTATGTTATTTCATTTAAACGCAAGTTTAATATTTTTCTTGGAACTAATACATTGTTGATCTTAGAGACTGACATTTCTTATCCATTTGTGGCTTTAATTTTCCAAGGTAGTATATTTTAAATAAATTTGAACATAATATGTCCAATGGAAATAACATTTCATTACTTGCCCATAAAGTTGTCTATGATGTCACATAATTGTGTGTGAGTCTATTCAATTCTGTGTATGTATGCATAATTTTTCAGAACATGAATGAAGCCTCTTCTTTGCTTAGTGCCACTTGTAATACATTCATCACAACACTTGAGGACTGTGTGAAGATAGCAAATGCCAAGTTTAAACCCGAGATGTTTCAACTGTCCCATCCGGATCCCTTAGTTTCTCCTGTATCACCGTCTCCTGTTCAAATGGTAGGAACTTCTTATTTTCTTCCAGTGAGATTACATGTGGGTTTGTTTCATTTTGTTTTTTGTTTTTAAGGGTGGTAACAAGCAGTAGACAAATAGCCAACAGGTTGACTTTTTCTCATGCATTCAAGTTTTGCATTGGAGCTTTTCTGCTAGTGAGCTCAGCATTTGTGTACCACAGTCCTGATCCACTCCCCCTCAGAGGGGCTGTGCAGGCCTGTCCGTGAGCTGCTTTCTTCATTGACCCCAGTGTGCCAGGAAAATACTGTAATTCTCTTTGTGTGCTGTGACACAAATAAGATTGGGGAGCACTAGTCTACTTAGTAAAACATGACAGCAATCAGCATCTGGATTTGAATCTAGATCTTCCATGTGTATCCAAGTAGACGAGTTACTTAATCTCTCTGGATCTCAGTTTCTTATCTGTAAAATGAAGGGGTTGCGTCTCTACGTCAGAGGGTCATTGCAAAGGGTCTGATCTGTAGGTGTAGGTGCTTAATGTTAGGTTCTTACCTCCTGATTACTCTGGTACAACAAGTACACTTTTTGTATATTGTGAGTCTCTGAAAGAGAGAGGTAGTGTGCTGAAGTTTATTTGACAATTGAACTCTTTTTGTTTTTGAATATCTCACAGGCCTGTGGTGTTCAGTAGAACACAGTTTTTAGTATAATTGTAGATATACTGTGAACTGTTAGGTAAGGTGCAAAGTTGAACCAAAAAGGTGATCTTTTGGGATGCACACACAGTGCTATGTTCATGGGGTTGATATAAAAGGGGTTTGTTGTTCTTTTTTTTTTTTAAAAAGGTTTACTTTACAAAATCAAGAACAGTAAAAACACCTCAAGGCTGCCTCATTTTCTCATTGAACTTCTGAGGAAAATGTCTTGTTACAAATGCTTTGTTGTCAAAAGAAGATATAATGGTCTGTTTTAAACCTAAACCTTTTATCAATAGAAAGATTACAGGAAATCCAGTAAGTCAGTCTAGTAAATATTAAGTTAGAGGCCGTTTATTTTTCCTAGTTATGCCATTTTACTTTTACATATATTTTTATGTAGTCTCATTACATCCACCTTAGAATAAATTTGCATTCAGCTTTATTTCAACTCATCATGGAAGTTCAGACAGTTGTCATTTTGACCCGTGTGTTGAGTGATAATGTAGTGGGGGTGTCTTTGGGTGAGTAATCCTAAAGGGGAAGTGACTTCTGTTAATGTCTACCTGCATGGTCATATCAATCATATTAGATACTTCTGGACTACAGATTGGGTGGGTCATTTCTGTTATTTCTGGGATTTCTCAGAGCAACTGATGGCTCATGTTAAAAATATAGAAGACATTTACATAAACATAAATGTTAGACCCGGATATGTTAGGCTCTTGGGCCCATGTAAATAAAAGCAACTATCCTTAGCCTTTAGTATAAAGTTGGCTTTTTTGTTACCTTGTTAAACTTTGAAATAACCTGTTTTACTTGGCTGCCTCCCTCTATTCTTATGGTAGAGCAGTTAGATCTTACAAACTATGTTTGGTATTTGTCATATTTATTAATGTTCTGCTTAATCAGATATTTCTTTATTTTTGTACATAGGTTTTAGAGACCTATTTGAGGCATAGGGTCCTTCTTTTGAGTTAAAGACCTGAATTAATGCCGTTGCTCCGTGAAAACCCACACTTTAGAATGTGTGTATATCAGCTGCCTGAATAATGAATGGTAAAGAGAAGCTTTACTGTGAGACTCTACTCTTGCCCTTTATGAGAAAGAGAGAGATTTATTAAAATACTGGGTTGCTAGATATTCCTTTCTGTCACAAATAGTATGACATCTGGACTAGTTATATATGCTGCTTTTTATATTTTATATATATACACATATAATTAAATTTTTAATACATACTTATATATACATGTGAATAAATATAAAATTTGGTATTTAGTATTGAGAAAAGAATTGAGTATGTTTTTGGTATTGAGAAAGATTCCAATTAATTGTTATTAAAGAGAAAGCTTGACCTTATGCTAATTATAGTACTTGAATCCATAAAAATAATATTTTTGCCAGCCATCTTTTTCTGCAAATAAATTTACATGAATTATGACAACAGTAATATATTAGAGCAGCATTATCCTGCTTGACATACGAGTTATGCTAATTTTCTGTTTAAATTTCTAGATGAAGCGTTCTGTCAGCCACCCTGGTTCTTGCAGTTCAGAAAGGTAAAATAACCTTTACTTTTGACCAAGTTCTCCCAAAATTATACCTCCTGGGGAAATTTTGGGAGCCTTTAACTAGTGGTGCAGAATGTGAGCTTTGTATGGACAGGGTGTGGTTTTTGTTTGCTCAGCATTACATCTGGGTGTTTAGTATAGGGCCTGGCCACAGTAGGTAGTCAGTAAAGAATGAGTGAATAAATTAGCTATCAAGGTAAGTACCTTGCCAGCTATTGTATCTTTTTTTTTTTAGATGTTTGAAATTATATCAAATACTGGTTAGTAGAAATTCGTTTTTGATGTACCAGGGCTCCAAAGCTGAGGCTCATTTTACTAAAGCTTTGTTATAGCATCATATATTCATGCTGAGCTATTGTTTTAAGAGAGAAAGATCTCACTCAAAAACCATAGAAGAGAGGGAACCAATTGGCAATTTAAAGTATAAGTTGATATCAACCTTAAAAAATTTTTTCCCTGCTCTATAGATCTTGCAAGTTCCCAGGTTCTTAAACAGTTCTTTATTTTGGTAGGTAATATTCTTTTAAGTTGCTCTGGTTGCCTTATTTGATTCTTTGGAAAGTGATGAAATTATAGAGACACTATCATTTTTCTTGGCATTAAGAATGTCAGGTGCTAACTGAGCCCTTATTGTTTTGTCATGTTTTGATTTTTTTTTTTCTCTGATCGTGTAATCTTTGAACCATCTTATATTCAGAGAGTTCCAGTTATGTATGTATCAAACCCCACCAAGAAATGAAGACTACTACCAACTAGATTTTCTAGAAAAAATGGGAGCTTAATCCCTTTGGCAAACTTTTTTATGATACAAATTTTTCTGAATTGTATTTTATCATTTCTGAGATATACTGTTCACAATTTCATTTTTTCTTAATGAATCTCAGGGTCATTGTTAAGAACAATAATGTTGGGCTGCCATACAGTGTTAGCTGAGTTGCCATTGAGGAGTGATGATTATTTGCTTCTATGTGTAATTGGTCCTAGACTTAAAAAAAAAAAAAAAAAGAAAAAGTTGTTCTAGCCTTCTTTTTACCATCTATATTTTCTCTTGTTGCTCTCAGTGAGTCTACCTCTAACATGCTCCCCAACCTACTTGCCCATCCCCTTCAGTCTGCTGCTTTTGATCACTTAAGGATTGACTTAAGGATGGCTGCACTTGTGAAATCCATAACTCTTATTTTTCAAACATTTGCAAACTGTTGCTTTCTGATTATGTTTACTGTATAGCATCCCTACAGAAGAAGTCACTTCAACTTTATTGTAACCCCTCTCCCCCAACTATTTAGTTTGATTCAGAGGCCATCTTCTCCAAGTTACCAGCTGATTCTAGATGGCTTGACTTGCTTGTGGTTTGACCACTGAATTAAGTAGAATGTTGCCACAAATAGTTCCATTTTCATTTAAAGATAAGTCATTTAATACTCCAGTTAAGTTGAAGGGGTTTTCATTTGTTTAATACCTTACAATATAATGCTTTTTATTTAATTTGCAGGAGTAGCCACTCTATAAAAGAACCAGGATCTACACATCACCGATTATCCCAGCGACGCCGAAGAACTTACTCAGATACAGATTCTTGTAATGATATTCCCCTTGAAGACCCAGATAGTAAGTTAGATGGGCTCTGCCTTTTTCTTTGGTCTATTTAGAAAAATTGTAGGGTGCTGTAATTGCTGAAAATGAAAGGATTCTGACAGTAAACACTGTACTTTGCCCTTGGATTAATTCCTTAATTCAGAGCTAAAGAAACAGCACACAATTCTCAGAAGCTCATCTATCCTCTTAAAACAGCTTTGTTATTAACTAAGAAGGGCTAAGCATCTCTTTGTAAAAGAGAATATCATAATCCTTTACTCCTATTACATTTTAGCCGTCTTTAGTAATCTTTTACTCCTACTACATTTACATTTATAAAACATTCTAGAAGAAGGCATGAATTGTGGGTAGGACTCCAGGGGGAAATAATGGCAAGTTTTAGGTTCAAAGAAAAAAATATTCGGCATTGCTACTGTACGTAAATAACTTGAAATAGCTAAGGAAAATAATTTTGCCTGGTGGTGATAGTGAATTATAGTAGTAGTCATTCCTGTACCTTTCTCTCTCTTATTTAAAGAGGCAATATACTTTGAATAGGAAAGATTTTGTGATTTATGTTAACATTTTATTTTTCTCTTCAGAGAAAAAGCTTTGAAAGTGTGTCAGAATATCTAGTTAGACAGTAGTAACCATGATTTCCAGTGAACACAAATATGGCCTTTTTATTACGTTGCTATTAAGAGACTTGCTTTTCAGAATTTTGCTGTTGCCCATGAAGGATGTGGGATAGAAATTACATAAAGTTTCCAATTAAGGAACAGGTTGTGTTCCAAGAGCTCATTTGTAAGTCAACTGTTCAGAACACAGATGTTATTTCCCTAGTGGAAATGACATGATAAATTATAGTTAGATTTTTCATACAGCCTAGATGAGCCCAGCTAATTCATAGTATGGCTGAAATGGGACAAAACAATGGTGTTATATTTCTAGTATTTGAATATATTGAATACATTGGTAAAGATAGAGTGGTTTTATTGAACTGGAAGGTTAAATGGGTTTAAATAGAGGAGGATGGCATCTGTTTTTTAAAATGCTTATTTTATTACATTTTATATTATAGAGCACTATTCTATGCTCATTACCATTTTAAATGTAAATTGGAACAATGGATAGAGACATGAAGGCAGGAAAAGGGGTGCGGTGGGACAGACGAGGAGGAGAGATACTTTCCTGGACTGTTTAAGCAAGACTTGGGAGAGAAAAAGAAAAGAGGAAGAGAGTTAAAGAGATTATGTGAGGAAATTATTACCTAAGGCAGAATTAACTAAGATGTGTATAGTGAAAGAGGGGCAAAAGTGGGAGGGTGCATATGCATAATATACAGATATTAGATTAGCTCAATTCTTTATTATCTAATAATAACTTTTTAAAAAAACAACCTATTCCCTCTATTACAATCCTTTCCTGTATAGGAAATCCTCATTGGGTATTTTTCTGGTGCCTTAGTCCTAACCTGTTCCAAGTGGACCTCAATACCTTTCCCTAAAAGAGTTCTTCCTCCTGTATCTCCCAGTTGGTAAATGGTGCCATCACTGACTCACTGTCCCAAGCCAGAAACCTAGGTGTAGACCAAGGCTTTTCAAACGTTAATGTGGATACAGATGACCTGATGATATTCACAAAAATCTTAATTCTGATTCAGTAGATGTGGTGTGGGTCTTGAGATTTTTGCATATCTAACAAGCTCCCAGGTAATGCTGACACTTTGAGTAGCAAGGGTGTAGACTATATTTCTTTAACGTTTTTTGGAGCTGTGTGCAGCTAACCTTTTTTTTAGAAGTGACATTTACTATTTGGATATTTTTATATTTCCAATTTCATAAAGACACCAAGGCACAGAGATATGAGGTTGTTTGTCCAAGATCCTTTTACTAAATTGTGGCAAAGCAGTGACTTAGAACCCGGGTCAGTTGATTCCCAACTTTTTTCTTTGCTTTTTCCTGCTCTGTTTTTGATGTCAATTCTAACTAGGAGTCATTATTTATTCTTTCAATTCCCTGAAGATCTTGCTTGTGGTTAAAAAGGGAAATGTTAGGTTGTATGTATAATACTAAATAAAAAAAAAAATCCATGGAACTACACAACACAAATAGTGAATCCTAATTTAAACCATGGGCTATAGATAATAGTACAATTATAAAAATATGTTTTCATCACTTGTAACAAATGTACCAAACCGATGCAAGATGTTTTATGCATGATTGTTCTGTAAACCTGCAACTTCTCTAACTAAAAAGAAGAGCCTGCACTCCATAGCATGACCTCTAATGGATGCTGCCCTTACCCCCCAGTCTACCCCACTACCTTCAGAACTTCCTTTTGGAAGTCTTTACTTTCATCTGTTCCTTTGTCACCATTTCCCAACTATTTTTAGAAGTTACATTATACTGAAAAAAAAAATGAAATCTGTATGACATATGATGCGACTTTGGGCCATTGTATCTGAGGTTTCTAGTCTTTGTAGTTGTATTATTCAGCCAAAGGGGTGCTAATGTGAAATACCAAAAATGGTTGGTCTTTATAAAGGGTATTTATTTGGGGTAGAAGTCCACAGATAACAGGCCATAAAGTGTTAATTTTCTTCTCACCAAAATTTATTGCCACGTGTTAGAGCAAGACAGCTGCCAACGTTTGCCAGGGTTCAGGCTTCTTGTGTTCCTCTCTTCCCAGGGCTGCGTTTCTCTCCGGGCTTAACTCTTCTGGTTCCTCCACAAGGTCAGCTGTAGACTATCAGGCGAATGGCTTACTTTTCTTCTGGGGCCTTTCTCCAACATCAAAACTGCTTCTCAAAAACTGCTTCTACTCTGTTTTTTGCCTTGCCTTTTATATTCAATTCCTCACCCACTAAGGGGTGGGGCTCAACACCCTACTGACTTGGCCCAGTCAATGCCCTAATCATAACTTAATCATGCCTAGATTAACAGATCAGTTTACAAGTATGATCCAATTATATTTTTGGAATTCATAATTACATCAAACTGCCCAACGGCCACAGTAGTCTTCTGTATTATTATGATGAAGCTAAGTATTTTCTGTGTTTTGTCTGCTGGATTTGATCACGGCATATGGGGGTTTTGGTTTGATAGGAAATTGCATATTAGAATATTGCAGTGCTCAGTTGTGTTGGACATCTTCTGTTTGCCCCTCCAGATCTACTCTCTACTTTTCCTTACCCTGCTCTCTGCCCTGAATATCAATGTCCTCTCTGGCTTTCTGGGTTCCAGTTGGGTTTGGCCATTGGCAGGAGATAGGGGGAGGAAGGCAAATGAAATTGGCATTTATTTCCTCAGCTTCTTTCCTCCCTCCCTCCCTGTGGGGTCCTGGGTTGGCTTCTTCCCTTGCCTGAAGGCCACAGGTCCTGTAGGGTAGCTCTCTCGATTTGAGGAACTATTCCCTCCCTCCCTTTGTTCATTCAGGCCTAGGGATGTTAATTACTCCCATCTTGGAGCTTTACTGCAGTATCTTTTGATCTATCCCTATACCTTGCCCCACACCTTTACAATTAGGTGTTTATTAAACCCACCTCAAATTACTAAGTTTGACTGTGCCTTCTGTTTTCTGCCAGGTCCCTGACTGACACAAGGTGCTCTCCTGCTTTTTGCTGATTAATTGATGGCATCTTCAGTTTCATTAAGTAGGAATCTCTTTTGCAAAGTTACCCAGCCTCTCCTTAGCATTCATTTTCAGTCATCTTACTCCATCCACTGATGGTCATTCACTGTTCTACGTCTCAGAAGCTGTAAAAAGTTAATCTAGTTTTTCTTCCATATCACAGTTGTTCAGATCTGCCTGCTCACCTTTCTTTTTTAGGACCAAATATGTATAGTTTTTGTCATGTCTCATGACATGGTTTTTGTATTTTTACCCTGCAGTTTGTCTCTGATTCTCTGGAATTGTTATGGCTAGAACTCAGTCTGATTATATCTTTTAATCAAACTTCAGTCAATGTAGCCTGAGGTTGTTTTTGTATTTTAAAGCAATCAGGCCACAGATTGCTTTAAAATACAGGCTCAGAACTGACTTTTTCATCCTATTATTTAAAACACTGGGAAGCTGATGTGGCTCAAGTGATCGAGTTCCTGCCTACCACATGGGAGGTCCCGGGTTTGGTTCCCAGTGCCTTCTAAAGAAGGCAAGCGAGACTGCAAGCTGACGCAAGGGGCTGGTGCGGCGAGCTGACCCAAGAGACACGACAATGCAGGGAGCGGGGGTGGCTCAAGAGATTAGGTACCTCCCTCCTACATGGGGAGGTCCCGGTTCGGTTTCCGGTCCCTCCTAAAAAAAGAAAAAAGGAAGACTAGCACACAACAAACAGACATAGCAAGTGTAAACAAAGAGAGCTTGGAGAGAAATAAAGAAAATAAATCTTTAAAAACAAAACAAAAAAACACTGTGCTACTTTCCTCTACTGGCAAGGATAAAATAAGGATTTATCCTTGCGCGGTATCATCTTATTAACTTTATGTCATAGTTCCAGCCTGTCAGACTGTTTTAAGTCCTGTAAATCAAGTGAGTATACCTTGTCTGTCTTTAGTGCAAATTTCTGAAAGAAAGGTTGGCAGGATAGGGTGCAGTGTATACTAGTTTATGGAGCTGTCAGACCTCCTTGGGGGCTTATGTTATTAAACTATTTAAGCATCAATTTTCCTCATCTAGTCCACATTTTTCTGTCCCAGGGTACTTTCAGAGTGTCTAAAGTGACTGTCTGATAGCCTGTTCACATAGAGATTCAGGACTTACATGACTCCTCCCACCACCTAACTCCCAGTCTTGTAAGGCTACCAAACAGGAAATGGGGCTAGCACAACTTGTTCTTAGTGAGTCTAGACTGCCATGTAGGAGTGACTTTTTTCTCTGTGTCCTTACAGTCCAATTGTTTAATAAGCCTTAACTTTGATCAAGATTAATGTCAGTATTACTATTGTGTAGTTTCCGGGATCTGTCTGTGGTTTTAAAAAAAGTTTTGGAAACTTTTCTTGTTCTCTATAATTTTGAAAAGATACTAAGGGTTCTGACAAGCAAATCCTTTCACTACCTTGGGATGTAATTTAGCTGACTGGAGATCAGAACTCCTGTATGGTCAAACAGTGATTGTTCTTTTGCTATCTCCTTATCTGTCTTGGACTTAAGTGTCTCTTCACTGTGTTAAGTCTCTCTTTGTTTAAAGGCCATTCTTTCTGATGAAGAAGGTAGAAGTCTTGTGGGATCCGGAGTCATTCAGCCTTTTTTCCCTTGCACATAGTGACCCTAGGCAGAGGGACTGTTCCATCATTATTTTCACAATTGCCCTTTATTTTCTTCCCTTTTGCCTTCTTGATAGACTGTGCTTAGCTGTGTGTTCTTTCTGCCTTTTACACATGACTCTTAATTTAGAGATCATGGAAGAATTCTGTACAATGCCTCGTACTTTTCTTCTTTGAGGGGTTCATTTGTGATCATTGAATTTTTTTATTTTTATTTTTTTTAATAAAGCCAGCCATTTTTCTTAAGCTTGCTTCTCTTTTGGGGACTAGTTCTGAGTTTTTGAAAATTATTTTCATAATATCTAAGTGTACATGCCTTAATACATTTAGCATTCTTCAATTTACCTGTTAAGGATTGCAACAGAACTAGTCATACATACACATATACATACATGCATAAACACATAGATATACCAACATATGTATAGCCCAGTTCTCTAGAACTTTAACTTGGTAAGTGGAGGCTAGGTCAGAAGTTTTATTTTAGACTTTCTTCTGTTTATGCTAAAGTTTAGTATTAGTTGACAAGGCAAAGACTAAATTAGTGCTCTTCTTTACAAAGTATGTGTTTTGCAATAGGCAATCTTACTTGAAAGTCTTTATCCAGAAATATTCTTCTCCTTGTGAGATGCAACTACTTTTATTTCTATTAACGACATTAAAAAAAAATAATAAGTGGACATGGTAAAATCAAACAATATGTGTATATAAATGTATAACTGCCTTGGAACAGGACTATGCCATGTGTTCAGCTCTGTTCATTGGAAGCTGCAGTGTTAGCTCTATGATTTGCATTTTAAATGGAAATATAGGAACTTTCTGTATCAGGTACTTTGTCAGCTTTGCTCAGAGCATCTTGTAACAAAAAGAGCTAGATTTGAATTAGTCCTCGTTCTTTTATCATTTGTGTGATCTTGGGTAAGACATGCAACCTTTTTTGGATCTCTGTTTCTTTGCCCAGAAAACAAGGAAGATACTAACACCAGGCTGAAAAAGCAATAGTTAATTGAGAAAGATTAAATTCAATTCAGCACATATTTATTAACTGCCCACAATTGTCCGTCATGGTTTTATCAGTGAACAAAACAAAAATCTCTACTTTAGGTAGTTTCATAATTTATCTCATGAACTCTGAAGTTTCTCTTTATGACTGACAATATTAGAAAAGTTAGATTTTTTTGTATTACACAAACTAAAGCAAGAAGAAAAAGGAATTTCATGTACCTGAATAAAACACAAAATGTTCTTTTGCAGAGGACTGGATTGTTCTTGGTAGGATGTTTAACATATTAATCAATTTCCTAATAGGACCTGTTCACTGTTCAAGAAATACACTTAATGGAGATTTGGCATCTGTAACCATTCCTGAAGAAAGCAGATTTTTGGCCAAAAAAAAGTCTGAATCAGAAGATCCTCTTCCATCCTTCTCTTCCTGAGGAAACTGAAGTGTCCAACTTCCTCTAAGTATTGCTATGCAAAAGCTGCTGTAATTAAACTATTGTTATAGGGAATAGTTTTTTCCTTTACTTAGGATTTCTCTGCACTTTATAGACTATTGTAAAGAAAAAACAAAAACAACAAAACCACCCACATACCTTTGAAGTGTATTTTATCTTTATATACTTTATTTGCAAGAGTATTTTCCTAATAACTTCACAGTATGAATGTGCATCTTTCTTTCTTTCTTTTTTTTTTTTTTTTTTTTTTAAACAAATGATGGTGTAACATTTTGACTACGTAAAGACAAATGTAGATATTTTTCTAAAATACTGTGAGGGACTGACAGCCTAGTCAGTGTGTGTTATAGCTTATAAATGTGAAATCTTATAGACATAAGGTTTCAGTTTGATAAAAGTATGATATATGTGTGTGTGTGTGTATATATATATAAAACTTGTGCCATGGACCAAATAAATGGTCACTTTACCCCATCTAAAAATGAGTTACAATAGCAGCTTGATGGTGATTGTATTGTATTCCTTTAAGCAAAAAGGACATACTTAATATTCTAAATATTTTAAACCCAAATACCATAACATATTGAGGATTTTTTAAAAAACCAGATGATGCTGTCCTTCATATGTGAAGTTGACACTACTGATTTGTCAATACCAAATGCTGGGTTAAAGTATTTAATTTTTATTTATTTATTTTTCTGTTATATCAAAAAATGATTGCATTCTAACTTTTATGACCTACCAAATTTAAGATGTGTATACATTATTTACATTGTTATAGAAAAGAGGTTAATGTTGTAGTGACCTTCCTCACTTGTACCAGATAAATAAATGACTTTCAATGGAAGAGGATTTTAGTGCTTTTTTTCTGAAATAGACATTAAGCTGCTGTTGTAAGGTATTAATGTTTGCAGCTATCTAGACATTTTTTATTTATGAATATTTATAAAAATAGAAATTCTGTTAAAGTGATTGCTCTTCATCACGGTAGAAAATGGCATAATTTAATGAAAGAACAAATAATATTTTTTGGTAGTGCCTGCCCATATCTGTTGTCAGTGTTTGCCTTGTAAATTATTTTTTGAATTCTCTTTGGAATGATGTCCAAATTCTTGGATGAGGAGCACTTTAAAACAAACTGGTTTGCTGTTTTTAAGTTAATCAGATGATTAATAAATATGTGATTTCTGCATTCAACTCATCATATAATACATTGTATTTTTTATATTTGATTATATTCTGTCTAATCTTTACCAATAATAATATTCTTTATTGCTCTGGTTTTGTTCATATATTTGGGTCTCATAGTAAACACACAAATGAGGCATACTTTTTCATTGCTTAGGACCTTAGTATGGTGTGACCTATTTCACTTTAAATTTTTCTTGTAAGTTTATGTGATTTTTTTTTAGAGTTACTATTTGGTGTTTCCTTTAGTAAAATAAATCTGTTGTTATAGACTTTCTTCCTTAAGTCTAAAGTAGGCATAAACTGTAAGCAATCTATATACATTAATATGCATTTAGATAAACTGTATGTTACTTAAAATGCTTGTAACTTTAAATAGCACACAAGTCTTTAGACTACTCTATATTAAGTGGGATCTTTTTCTGATTATATGTTGTACTTCATATGTCTAATTTTAAAAAAAGTTTGATAATGTAGGTTTTCATTTTGAGTTTTGGTAATCAGGTTTTTTCATTTTTTCTTCCTCCTTTTTTTTTTTTTTTTTTTTGGTAAGAACTTGCGCAGTGATAAGACCATAAGGTCAAGGTGCTACTGATAGGGCATTTTTCTGGTAGTTAGTTTTTTTTAAGTGATAAGTTTATAATGAAAACACAATAACAAGCTTTTGAACTCACAAAAATAAATCCATTTTCTATTGCTTTGTCCAAATATATGAGTTCGTATTTAGTTTTCTGTAACTATTTTAAAAAATAAATGCAGTCATTTCTGGTTCATATCATTTTTCCCCCTTGTAACAGGTGCTTTGAAGAGGTTTATTCTATTCCTTAGTATGGCTTTTATTGTAACTTGGAACCACTTTTTCCCCCTTATGAACCAAACACATTTGTGAAGTTATTTTTTAATGGAAAATAAATGTATCTTGAATTACATCTAGGTTTTGATCTGTGACTTGGCAACATGAAACAACCTATAAAGTTTAAGGGAACCTTGCATTTTGAGGATCCCTGTACATTTCAAGTGTGCCTGACTTTTCTGAATTTTAAAAAGATGAACCAAATAAAAAATTTCTGTAAGAATTTTACCTACACCAAGGTCTTGCTCTGAAGTTGTCAGGTTTTTCTATAATGTATAACTAATTGTTCCTTTTTACTTTGCCTAGGCAGCAGAGTTAGAGAAAAATTTGGAACCTCTCCTGACATATCAATGATTTTAAAAAGCAAAACCACTTCTTGCTTTTCAATTCAAATGCCTGGTCCCTGGTATATGGCAATGCTAGGCCACTGTGCTAAAGGGGACCTTGATAAGAGTTCTTTTGTAAGTGGACTAAATTTGAATTTGTTACATTGTATTATATATTATCTTCAATTAGGACAAGTCCAGAAATGCATGCTATTTTTTTAAACCTAAATTCCTAGGCAAGAGATAATGTATCTTCTTCTCCACAGATACCATGGAACCTTTGACCTTGAATTGTTGTTTTTCACTATGCATGATTCTATTTAGTGTTTAAAAATTGTTACAAGGTCTCAGGAAATGTATCCTTTTAGTATGTTAATATTATACTGTTGTTTTTTCTATTTTTGTGTATATTATAATACCATTAATTTGAACTCTACCAAGTTTTTACTTGCTGGGTCTGCCTTTTCAGTTTTGTTTTGTTTTGTTTTTTTTAAAGGAGGTACCAGGGATTGAATGCGGGACCTCATACATGGGAAGCAGGCACTCAACCACTGAGCTACATCTGCTTCCCTGTCCTCAGAGTTTTGCTGTTACCACTTGGTGCAGAGGGAGAGTTCTGGTCTGAAAGAAAGCCTGATTAGGCTTCAGGGGTTCCAAACAGGTCTCTCTCTTAATAGTCCTGGTAGGTAAGGAAATTGTAGCTGGTAGATAGGGCTTCCTCTTCGTGTCTTTCCAGTTCCCCAATGCTCCTATCTTTGAATTTATATTGAATTTGTAAGTTTAAATTATTTTCTTATTTTAAATTTAGCTTACTTTTTATTAGTTATCCATGCACATAATTAAAAAATCAAATAGAGCTCAAAGACTTAAAATAAAAAAAAAAAAGAGCAGTTCTCCCTGTCACCTCCCCCCTTTTGACCCTTTAGCTCCCCAGAGACAAGCACTTTCAATTTTTATTGGTTTGTTCTGGTATTTACTTTCCTATTTTGAAATGTTATATTGTTTTTTCTTGACCCATCAATTTCAGAAATGATCTCTTGATATTCCTTTTATGGAGGTAGGATTTATTTTTTGTATGTTTCTATCTCCCTCCTTTTACTTCCCCTACCCCTCCCAATTGTTGTTTAGCACAATGTTTTGTGGTCAGTAGATATAAATGTTGTTCACTGACAAACTACGTGGTGGACCATCATTATTTCCTTTCTACTAGAACTTTATTTTTCTTGAAGTTAACAATCATTTGATTTAACAATTTGCTTGTTTTTTTTTTTTTTTTTTTTTTTTGTACTGATCACAGTTTTTATCCAAAGACTTAAATGCTCAAAAACATCAGATAATCTTATCAATTTCATGTTTTTTGTTTGTTGGGGGCATCTCTTCCATAACCTTTCCATCTTCTGCCATCTGTACTACTGCTTTCCAGGCCTGTTCCACAGCTCAGTGATTAACTGGGGCCCCTTTTGTTTTTCTCCCATGCTGGAGCTCCTGTTTATTGGATCTTGTAAACTTCTTTTTCCTAATTTACTGGCCCCCCCTTTATTTTCCAAAGCTTATCAATAGCCTCCTGAGGAAGGGTATGTACTCTTGACTGATTGGTAGTTTGAAATCTATGTTGAACATAATCTTCCCTTTGGATTTTAAAGGCATAGCTTTATTGTCTTATAGCATTCAGCATTATTGTGGGAATTCTGATAACTGTTTCTTTATCTGGGATTTGTTTTTACACTCTAGAAGCTTTTAGGCACTTTTTCTTTACCCCTGCCATTCCTTGATGATATGTGGGTCTTCATGCATTTTGATGGATACTTGACTTGGTGGGGACTTTTATTTTATTTATTTATTTTATTTTGCTTTTGTTTATTTTTAGATTGCATGGCATATTGTACATTATAAAAAACATGCACAAATGGAAATTTAAAGCACATGTACAAATGAAATAATATTTAAAATGGTTTTTAAAATTTTAAATGTATAACACATTTTACTTTTTCTTAAAATATAGTATAATTATTAGTAGAAATTTAATTGTTTCATTATTTTTGAAAAATTTGATTTAACACTTTTTTCCCTCCCTTTTTCAGTTTTTTAACCAAATAGTCTTTTTTTAAAAATATATTTTAAAAAATTTAAAGATACTTAGATTACATAAATGTTACATAAAAAATATAGGGATTCCCTGTGCCCCGCTCCCCACACCTCTCACATTTTCCCACATTAACAACATCCTTCATTAGTGTGGTACATTCATTGCAATTGATAAATGCATTTTGGGGCATTTCCACTGAGCATGGATTATGGTTTACATTGTAGTTTACACTCTCTCCCACACAATTATGTAGGTTATGGCAAGATATATAATGGCCTGTATCTGTCATTGCAGTGTCATTCAGGACGATTACCAAGCCCTGAAAATGCCCCTGTACTGTACCTGTTTTTTCCCTCTCTCTGCTCCCAGAGCCTCCAATGTCCACTGCCTCTACATCAATGTTGTAATTTCTTCCATTGCTGGAATCACAATAAGTCTATAGTAGAATACCAGTAAGTCCACTCTACTCCATAGTTCATTTCCCAATCCTGAGGATTCTGGGATGGTGATGTCCACTCCATCTCTAATTGAGAGGTGGCTTTGAGTGGTGGGGACTTTTAATCTGTTGACTTGTCTGCTTTAGTTCTAGGAAATTTTTTGTGTTATCTTTTTGATAATTTTATTCCCTCCATTTCTCTGTTCTTTCTAGAATTTCTGTTGTTTGATGGGTTTTATCATGTTTCTCCTGCTTCTTGTATTGTTTCTATTTCTTCCATGTTCCTGATTTCTGTTTGTTTTATAAGCTGTCTTTCATTCTGAAGGCTTTCTTAGAAAGTCAGAGAGGTCATCCATTCATATTGAGTCAGGTACTAAAAAGCTAACTTCATAGTTCTTTGTGAGGGGGCCAGACTTATCAGTTATCTAAAGGGCCATCAGACAGAGAGCTGGCCTTTTTTCTTGGCATTCCCTAAATGTCAGTGGATGGTCTTTTCTCTGGAGCCATTCAGTTTGTCTAGAAAAGATTCCTGGTTCTAGCAGCAGGGTAGGAGAAGAGGACTGAGTGTATGATGGTTTTTACCTAACTCCCCTCTTTAGCATCCCTGTGCCCCTGTCCTGGTCCTCTGTGGATGGGAGTTTGGAGGTGAATGGGTTGTCTGGCTATAGAGGGTTGTATGGAGGACCTTTGGTCCAATTGTTCTTTTTTTTTTTTTTTTTTTTTTGGCTTTTGCAAAGGGTATTTATTTGGTATTTAACAATCCCAAGGCCCTAAAGAGTCCAACTCACAGTTGCTTTCTCACCAAAGTCAGTTGCCACATGTTGAAACAAGATGGTCACTGATCTCTGCCTGGTGTCTCCTTCCTGGGCTTCCTCTTCCTGTTAAGGTTCCTCTTCCCCATCTCAGCTGTAGGCTGGCATTAGGGCTTGTCTCTTTAGGGCTTCCTATATCAGTCTTGTCTGTCTTCCCAAGGTCAGCTGCAGACTATCATCCCAAGGGCCCCAGGATCAAAATGATCTGTCTCTTCCCGTGCATCTTCCTGAGTAAGTGTCCGTTTTTATCAGCCCACCAAGGGGGCAGGGACTCAACTTTTGTCATGCCTTACCGACGTGTTCCAATTGTTCTTTATACAGACTTCCAGACTTAATTTCAGCCCTATACCTCCCTCCCAACATCTGTAATACCTGTGCTTCCTAGTCTTGAACTTGTTAGGCATTTGGTAGGGTGAGTGGATTCATTGCCTTCTCCTTTTAGGTACTCAGACTTTAACTTCCTCCACTATGCTGGACTAGTTATCACACCTCTTCCTGCTTTTTATTTGTTGAAATACCATGGTTGTGGAGCCTTTCTCCTGTTTACTTTGTCTTTGTTAATTAAAACCTTTTTAGTCCTTTAGTGCCATTTTAGTGGGGTTTTGAAGACAGAGGAAATAAATGTATTTGGTCAGTTATCTATTTAACTAAAAGTTAAATTTAAATTCTACTGGTGTGAAGAAAACACAATTTCTTTAGCATTCTATAATTCAGTCTTTCTACTCCTTAATGATTTTAAATTAATATGGCTTTACTTTTTAATTATGAGGATTAGAAGAACAAACACATAAATAACACTTATAACAGTGCCTGGCACATAGTATGTGTTCAGTAAGTGCTAGCTATTATTAATATTGTTGTTACTATTATTATTACTACTGTCACTCTTAATTTGGCATCCCATTTAGACTTGAATGAAGATGTTTTCACAGAGGAAGAATTATTAATATATTGGAAAAATTTAGTGTTTGATAATACTGACCTTACATTTGACTAGACATCACATGATATGTTCAGGTGTTAAATATTATCTTTGTAAGAAACAATAAAGCCTTCTAAAAATCGTCATTATTTTAAAAGTTTTTAAGAGTATAGCAACCCTTTTGACTTGTGTCTATGCTTTACCAGTGTTATGTTTTGTGTTTATCATCTAAATTAGGAAGCATAGAGAATAATATTGTGGAGATGATGGTTATTAATGCCTTACCAACAGCTGGTAGATGTAATATTCTTTGAATGTGTAGAATACGGAAATAGAATAGATCCTGGTCACTGCATCTCCAACCTTCTTGTGAATGGTTGTACACCTTTCAGAAAATGTTGTGACCTTGTATAAGGGAAAATAACTGCATTTATTAAAAAGTAAAATTTCAATTTAGCGATTTTATAATCAAAATGTTTTGGGAAAGTTTCTTTAAATACTATAGTCAATTTAAAAATTATGCCACAGATTGCTCTTATAACTTATATTTTAATGTATAAAATCAGTTAAATTTTATTATAGTAGAGGCTACTCTTGAGCTTAGTTTCTAAAATCTTTTTCTTTCAGATGTTTTAAGTATCTTCTTTGTGTCTGGAGTAAGAGTGTGCAAAAACACTGTATTCTAAATTAGTAGGAAAGAGTATAAGGAATCTCTATACTATTCCCTTTTCTTGTGTTACTTGTAATTGCAAAGGGTTACAAGGTTATCCAGGTGTATCAGCAAGCCGTCAGCATACCCAGAAGATTGTCCACATACAGTGCCTTGCCATCAAGTTCCATCCTGGGCCTTAGAATGTTAAGTCATACTTACAACCCCCCTTTAGCTTTATTAATTTTTTCTGCTTGTTTTGCAGTAGTTTGCTAAAGAGTAGTATGTGGTAACAAATGTTTGTGGTTCAGCATCATGGACATAGGTGCAAATGGTTTTGTCTTCCTTTGTTTTCCTTCTATGCTGACTGTGATCACTTAGTATGGCTTCTAGGGATTCTGGGTTTGAGGCAAGGGTCAGCAGAGAGTGGCCTACCTACTTGATTAGTGATATCTGCCATGGCTTGTTGGGAGGGTGTTGGGAATGGTGGCAAGGAAATTCTGTCATCCAGAATATAAGGCAATGATTTATGGTCTGATTTTGCATAGCTTTGCTAGATTTTATATTCTTTTAACCGTTCACAATAAACAAGGCTGAATAACTCATAATTGATTTTCAGTTTTCAGTTTCCATTATCCCACTAGGATGAGCTTAACCGTATTTTAAAAACTGGAAACAAAAGTAGCCCGTCATCTCTTCATTCAAGCCAGTGTTTGTATATGTTTAAGTAATGCATATCATTCACTTACTGTGCCTTATATAAATTCGAAGACCTTAAACCTTGACATGGTGCTTAGGGAAAAAAAATGCCAATACACTTTTTTAAAAAGTATGAGTTCTGTAAGTGGAATTCAATAGCATATCAGTACTTTACATTAGTCAAGTTTTGTGTTTAGATCACCTTTGAGTCATGAAGCCTGGCAAAATGTACAAGTATCTACATAGAGTATCATTTATGGCCTCATAGTGGTCTCTTTCTTGGGGCATGGTAGCTTCCTCTACTATAATGTTTGCATCTGTCACTTGCAGATTAGACTTCTGAAGTTGTTTTTCTTTCTTTTGGGGAAGTATGAAGGGGAATGGATATAGTCTTAGATGATTCAAATTCATTAGCTAGCCTGCTCTAGAGAAAATGAAAGACTCACTATGTGAGATTTTTGCCTTCTGGTTTTCAAAATTCCGTGTGTTATCTTAACCTTTCCTTTCTTCAAGCACTGCTAAAGAGCCTTTGTGGAAATCAAGGTTGAATATAAAAAGTAAATTCCTAAGAACTTTCCAATATTACCCAGATTATGAACTGTTTGGAGTTATTTCTCCCCATTCTTTCTGCTTTTTCATTTTTTTTCTTTTCACTTTATCTTTTTCTCCTTTTTTGATGGATGATTATAGAGTCCCCTCAATATCTCTAATATTTGGCTGGCTATTTTGAGAAAGAAAAGACTCACTTGGGAAGATGGCAAGGTCAAGGGGGCTGTTGACCTCTTATATTTACAGCTTATACATTTATTCACCTGTTTAAAAAAAAAATTGTTCAATCACTACTCATTAACCCTTTACTGTGTGCTGTGTTGCCTAGTATTCATCTTTGCTTTTTATTCTTAAGTGCATGTAAAACTCACTGCTTTACTATTCAGTAGCTTAGATAAATTGGTTATATTAACTCTAAACAACATTCCTAAATTTTAAGGTTTTTTTTTTTTTTCCAGGTAACTAATTGAATAGTATTATTTACAATTACATACCAACGAATATTTTAATCTAAACATAAATAAGCAAGCATTAGAAAATATCATGATTGCTTTAAAATAGCTTTATCTTTGTGTATCAATATTGAAAATGTAAGCAACATGAATTACTTTTGCCTTTTAAATATTTTTATTTTTGGTTAGTTGTAATTAAAACATATAATGGTTCTTGTAACAAGTTTGTGGGTATTTAAATGAGTGATTTGAAACTATAGAAGGTAAACAGGAAATATGGGAATTGATAGAAGAGCTAGTCTCTAAATAAACTTAGTAACCTAAGCAAATATGGATTTGAATTGATATAGCTAAGCACTTTACTTTTGAAACATCTTCAAAATAGGATTTTTATTTCCAGGGGAAAAATAAACCATTAAAAAATAAATGTATACTTATTTTGTGATTATTCTTTTTTTCTTTTCCAAATGCCAAAAGTTGTACTCTTTAATATTTTTGTTATGAAAATTCTGCCTGTTTAAAATATTGTAGTGATTTTATAAATTCAATAAAACTGAGCCATGTGAAGAGTGTGGGGAAAAATGTTTAATAAATTTACCATGTCATTAAGAAAAAATTAAGTTCAAAATGTTCTGAAAGTTTAAGATAGGGTTAACCCTTAGCTTTAAACAAAATAATACATATACAGGGTTGTAGCATACTTACATAGAAAATCTGATTGGCTAGATTAAAGTTAGTGCTGCGCTGTGAGAAAAGAGATTAGCAGGAGTAAAGTTAACCTTTAAATAAAACATAAAGGGATCTTCTTATTTGCTTAGATCAGGGATTCTCCACCTTGGTTGCACATTAAAACCCCCCAGGGAGCATTTAAAAATCCTGATACCTAGGTTGATCCAGACCAGTTAGAGCAGAATCTCTTAAGGGTGGGATTCAGTCAGTATTTTAAAAGTTCCCCAGTAATTCCAAGGTTGAGAACCACTAATCTAGACAGAAACTCCTACTCCTGATGTTATATATGAGATGTATATAGCATTAGGTATGGGGTCACCATCTAATAGCCTCAAAGACCAAACATGTTTCCGGGTCTTTACTGGCATGGCCCAAGGATCAGCACTGGCTTTACCTGGTAGCTTGTTAGAAATGCACAATCTCAGGCCCCACTTTAGACCTGCTGAACCAGACTCTGCATTGCAACATGATTCTCTGGTGATTGCTATGCACTTTAAAATTTGAGGAGCACTATTCTAGGTGGTATTAGGGTAAGTAGAGCTTTGTGCACCCTGCCTTTTGCTTCTTAATCTACTTTTCTATCTTAGGTAAGTCCCAACATTTTCATACAGAGTTGGAAAATGAAGATAACATTGTGTGCTCACATCAGTTAATAAGATTAATAGGTAGAGATGATTTTATGATACGGAGCATGTGTAATGGAAACTATCATCACTACACTATCACCACCAGATTCCACTATACCTGAAGAGGGGATAGAGAAGAGAGCTTTATTTTTATTTTTTAAAGAAACTTTAAATTACATAAATGTTACATGGAAAATATAGGGGATTCCCATATGCCCCACCTCCTCTCCCTCCCACACTTTCCCACATTAACATCTTTCATTAGTGTGATACATTACAATTGATGAACACATATTGAAGCATTGCTACTAACTGTGGATTATAGTTTACATTATAGTTTACACTGTGCCTCTCATAATTTTATAGGTTATGACAAAATGTATAATGGCCTATATCTGTCACTGCAGTGTCATGCAGGATGGTTCCAGTGTCCTGAAAATGCCTCCATATTACACCTATTCTGTCTGCCTCCCCTCAGAAGCTCTGGTGGCCACTGCCTTTATATCAATGATGAAAGTTCTTCATTGCTAGAATAATAAGTCTATAATTGTCCATTGTTCATTCCCCAATCTTGAGGATTTTAGAATGATGATGCCCACTGTTTCTAATTGAGAGGGGGCTTAGATCCCATAGGGCAGATGGATGGCACTATCTTGCTTGCAGTTGTGGAAGGGAGCTTTTTAGAAGGCTGCACTACTTCAATCTCTTCTTACAACTTGATTAATAAGGAAAAGTAGAGAGTGCTGTGTTTGCAAGTGTACTTTTTCATACAAAGGCTACCTTCACTTTGAGAATTCTTTGAAAGAGAAAGAAATTTCCCTTTAGTAAGAAACTTTCTCATCCTAGCCTCAAACTACATGACTAAAACTGAATCCTGCAAGTTCTTCCATGCAATGGTTTCTACCAAGCTCCCAGCTCTCAGAAGCCTCTTTTACGGTGGATACAGTGCCATTATTTAAACAATCCAAGAACATTCAGCTTGCTTCACTCTGTCTTGGCAACCCACCAAGAATTGGGCAGATGATTTTGTCAGGACACTTCCTTTCCTCAGGATGGAAAGGTTCTTTCCTGTTGTTTCTTTAGGTCCCATAACAGGTCTCCAGAAGCTCTGTTGTCCATCACATGACATGCTGGGTATGGCCAGCACCCCATCTCCTGGCTATATCGCAAATGCCCAGTAAAGAATCCAGTGTTTCTAGCCTTATCGTTCTTCAAAGAACAGGAAGTGACCTACACTAGAAATGAGGGGTCATTTTATGGGGTATGTCCTGAAGGGCTTTTGCCATTGCTCCATCCCTGGAACAAAATTACCCTCAAAGTTGAGCATCTCTTTTCCCTAAACTAGGCACTCTGTCTCACTCGCTCATCTTTCAGCAGGTTTGGTGTTTGGAGTTGAAGTGGCAAGACCACACTGTAAGCGGAGACTTAGGTTCTAGTTCTAGCTCTTTGGGCCCATTGTTTAAAGACCCTGTGTCTCTGTGATCTCCACTTTGTTTGCCTTGTTCTCATTGGATATCTCCATCAGACGCCTCATTCTCTTACCCATAGTGGCCCCTCCTCTTATTAGGACAGCATATCCCAGCCTCCTACTGGTCTTACCTGATGAGTTTGGTGGGTGTCCCTTCTCTCCCACTTCTCTAGGTTGTTCTAGGCAGGGAAGTGGGGGTGGAGAAGGGACGTCTAGCCTCCCTTACGGATGTGTGCTCAGGATTTGAGCAGATTGGGAACGAGTAAATACCTGTGCTTTTACCTGACTGAAGTCTCTTAACAGATTTCAGTCCTCTCAGAGGTTAACTGGCAGCTGTCAAAAGAGAGCTGACCTCTTTCATGTGCTGCAAATGGTAGGGAAGTATTCTGTCCCTGTGGTGTCAGGTAGGATTCCCTCAACACCCATGAAGACTTGTCTATAACTTAGGAAATTTGCAGCTATTACTTCCCTGGCAAGAAGCACTTTATCCTTGAAACTGCCGGTTCAGAAGTGTCTAGTTTGGGAGGGGCCTTTAGATAAGTACACACCAAGACAAGACTGCACCCCGCCCCGACCCCCCAAACTGTAGAAGGAAAGGAAACCTAAGCCCACAGCCCTCATAGGGGATTTCCAAATTGGAACCCATCACTGCCTCTCAGTTTATGAGGAACTGTGTTTGGTATGCTTTGATCATCTATCTGCCTGTTACGCTCTAAAATGTGTGGGATGGTATTTCTTTTTTGAATCACTAGCATCTTTATAAACACGAACTATCTCCCTAAAAATATATATATATATACACATACATACATGCAAGACCTCAGGGAGAAGCTTCCAGTCGACCAAGATGGTGGCATAAGACACACTTCAGGATGCTATTTCCCCACAGAATCTTTGAACAACTAGCAAAAACTGGCAGAATTGATATTTGCACACTGATGTTCACAACAGCATTATTCACAATTGCCCAAAGATGGAAGCCACCCAAGAGTCCATTAACCGGTGGATAAAGAAAACGTGATATACACACAATGGAATATTATGCAGCTGTAAAAAGGATTGAATTTCTGGTTCATACTATAACATGGGTGAACCTTGAAGACATCATGTTGAGTGAAATAAGCCAGACACAAAAGGACAGATATTGTATGATCTCACTGATATAAAGTAATTAGAATAAGCAAATTCATAGAGCCAGGAACTAGAATATAGGTTACCAGAGCATGGGTGGGGGTGAGGATGGGGAATAATGCTTAATTAGTATATTTCCGTTTGGGGTGATAGAAATGGTTTGATAACAGATGGTGGTGATGGTACTAGAGCAGGCTAGATAGGGAATCAATAGATCTGGAACCTGGCAGAAAAACCATCACCATTAACGTGCCCTCCAGTACCCGGATGGCTGCTGGAAGACCCTGCAAGTTTCTCCCGTTTGGAACAACATTCCCTCTGGGAGCCAGGAAAAGCCCCAGATATTTTCCAGGGGCCTTATAATTGGGTCCTCCTGGGGGATTGTTGGGTGGGGTAATCAATCAAAACAGCAAACAGCTGGTACTCCTCCCATGTCATTAGCAAAGGGATGGAATGATTAATGCTTTGAAAAGGAAGCGCAAAAGCAAAAACTCCCTATTCTGGCCTTCCTTGTCCCCCACCTGGATCAATACACAAGTAAACCTGGGGATTTATAATCTATGATGGGAAATTGTAGTCTGTAAATTGGCCCTCTTTATCACTCTTCAGCCCCCTCCTCTCTACCTGGGACCCATGATCTGTTATTTTCTTTCATTTCTCTTCTCACCATTCCTTAAATTACTGGCCTAATCAATGTGGCATGCTCTTGAAATCCATTTCTTGCAGCTTAATCAAGAATCTTGACAAAATCCTGCAACAGTAGCACAACGTTGTGAATGTAAATAACACCATGGAATTATATATTTGACTGCGGTTAAAAGGGGAAATTTTAGGTTGTACATATGTTACTACATAAATATTAATTAAAAAAAAAAAACACCGTAGAACTGTATAATACAGTTAACCTTAATGTAAACTATGGACTATAGTTAATAATTATAATAACAGTATTTCATCATTTGTAACAAAGGTGCCATACTAATGCAATGTGTTAGTAATAGAGAAAACAGTATGTGTAAGGTTATATAGGGACTGAGTGTTCTGCACGATTTTTCTGTAAACCTATAACTTCTCTTAAAAAAACAACAAAATGAAATGAAACAAAGATCCCGGGTTAAGCATGAATTTCAGGTTTAGAATCCTGACTTTTAGACCATGCTATCTCTCTCAGGCAATTCATTGGAGATTAGAAAGCACTGGCATAGCAGTCCACTTCTCTTTCCCTGCTTCCTAGTTTTTCTAAAAATGAAGTGTCTTCCTGACACCTCATCCTCAGGAGAATTTGGCTTGCTGGGCTGGACTCTTCTACCTCTTCTCTGCCAGTTCCACAGCAGTGGTCATTGTTACTGAGAAGCCTGCGGGCATTAAGGTCTCCTGCCTCAGCACATCCAGGCACACACCCTCTCCAGTGCTGGCAAAGTCTATCAGCCTGGCTTCACTGTATGCCTCTGGAGGACTCCAGACAATCAAGAGACCTTTCCATGAATGGTTACAATTCCCTCCCCAATCCCCCCCCGCCCCCATCTATAGTTACTGGGACACTATGAATTGGAAATGTGATGGTAATTAAAGGTCCCATGCTCCTCTCTCTAAGCCAAACTCAGCATGTGAATGCATTACCCCACCCCCGCCCACCCAGCGTGGGACATGACTCCTGGGAATGAGCCTCCCTGGCACCGAGGGATTGCTACCAAGCACCAACTAGCAATACAACTGGAAAAAGACCTCGAATAGAAGGAGCAAAAGGTAAAAACAAATGAGTTTACATCACTAAGAGACTTCAGAGTTGGGAGGTCATCCCAGAGGTAACGCTTATGCACATCTCAGCAGGATCTCATAGACTTCCAAAGTGGATACCACCCCAAATAGTGGAGCTCCTGAGGACTCTGGAGACACCCAGGTCCTATGGTTAGGGCGGATAGCTCCGGAGTTTGGTACCTTGTCAGTGGGCCCTACTTTGGAGTTTGTGCTCCTGAGAGTAACAGAGTTGGACTCAATTATGTCTTCCCTGCACATGGCTCATCTGTCCCTTCTATTTAAACCTATACTTGGTACTGGAGTTTGTAGCTGTACATCCAGAGACTCGAGTCTTTGGGTTGTCCATATACCAGCTGGTCCCGGAACCTTGGTGGAGCTGCAACACCTACTCTACAGCTCATTGGACTCATCCAGGACAACTGGCGGGGAGATGATGATGGACAACGGCCATCCCAGGGAATGGAGAGAGCCTGCAGCTGCAGGCAGGATAGTCCCATCCATCTTCCCCATGGGCTATAAGCCCCCTCTCAATTGGAGGTGGAGTGGACATCACCATCCCAGAATCCTCAGGATTGGGGGAAGAGCTATGGACTAGAGTGAACTTACTGGTATTCTACTATAGACATATTGTGGTTCTAGCAATGGAAGAAATTAAAACATTGATGTGGAGTCAGTGGCCACTGGAGGCTCTGGGGGAAAAACAGTTGTAATACAGGGGCTTTTTGGGACTTGGGAATCGTCCTGAGTGACATTGCAAACTATTTTGTATCATCACATAACATGTAGAACTGTGTAGGAGAGAGTGTAGACTACAATGTGAACTATGGTCCATGTTTAATGGCAAAGCCCCAGGATGTGTTTATCAATTGCAATGAATGTACCATACTAATAAGGATGTTTGTGTGGGAGGTTGTGGGAGATGTGCGAAGTGGGGCATATGGGAATCCCTATATCCTTTGTGAAACATTTATGTAATGTAAGTATCTTAAAAAAAAAAAAAAAAGTAAACTTTAAAAACAAACAAACAAAAAAAATAAAGATCCCATGCTGGGCTTCCTGGGAGTGGTGTCTCCAGAAGGAAATAAACTCTTTGATGTAGAATGGCGATTAAATGGTGTACTTTCATTTGAATAGCTAAAGACTTTATAAAACTAATATTTGATCAAGTCACTAGTTTGCTTACATCTGTTTAATGGTTCCTCTTACCTCTTAGGAAAAAGCCCCATCTGGTACATGGTACATGGGTTCATGAGGGCTTTCTGCAATGTTGCCCTGCTTCTCACTCCCAGTCCTACAAAGGCTCTTGCATTAACTTCACTCAACTTGTTTCTACTTTTTGCTCTCCCTTGCCTCCATGCCTTTGCAGGTGCTAGAGTCTTCCTAGAAAGCCAGCCCCATCCCTACCCCATCTTACCGGGCACTTCAGGTTTCAGCTTTTACATATAATTTCCTCTAACCTTCCTCTAACCCCCTTCCTCTAACTGGTGATCAGATGTCCCAGCAATTTACTTCCCAAACATGCTGGATTTCTTTTATCATGAAGATAAACAGTACTTTCTTCAACCAGAAATGATTCCTCTTCACACCTTTAGCATTTCCACCTAATGCAGCTTGTCTCAACCTGCATTATGTGCAGCACAGATGAAAAATATGTTCCATCATCAAATAAGTTTGGGGAACACTGTATGCCTCTTGGTTAATCACAGGGCACACTAGCTTATCAAAGGCTCTGAGAAGTCCTGCATAAAGAAAAACAAATAAACAAGTTCTTTATTTTTGGTTTTCAACATCCTGAAGAAAAAAGTGGGAAATACTGACCCAGAGATACCCAAAGGCATAAAACCAACCTTCCACTTTTTATCACCTTAGAAAAAAATCTATGAGTCAATCTATTTTTCAAAAGTCCTGTTTGTCTAGCAGAAAATATTTTCTCTTATTACAAGAGAACTGGAGTTTCTCTGCTGGCATTTCTCAAAATTCCATTTGGAGCAGAGTAAACAAGATTGCAGATTAAATTCTCTTCCTGGAGCACAATCATGAGGCATTATTTTTGAACTAGTCAACATGGAGACTCTCAATTTAACCTGTCATTTTTTTGGCTGTTTCTGTTTACCCATCACTACCTCTACCTGGTTCATCTATATAATCAGTTACTAGTGGATAGAGATAATATAGCTATCTTTTGGGAAATTCCATCAAAAGACTTTCTATAAGATGCGTTGTCCCATGCCTATCATGTCTTGTGATTGGGAGTGAGACCTATGGTAGATCGCCTCCAAAATGCTGGATCTCTGTCTGGTCCCTAAATGCCACTTGAGAACGAAAGAAGCTCTGCATGGGGGGGGGGGTGGCTCACATAATAGCATAGCTGGTATTGACTGCTGTGCCAGGCACTGCTCTGAGTTTTATATGTAGTAACTTGTTTAATCACAACAACCCTGTGAGGTGGTGATAATATCATTCCGATTTTACAGATGAGAACATCAAGGAATAGAAAGGTTAAATAACTGCCTCAGATCACACAAGGTAGTAAATAAAGTCTTAGATTTGAACTCGGCAATCTGGGTTTTGAGTGCATATGCTTCATTTCTACATTGTACTGCTTATCATTCTAGCCAAGGTATGGGGCTTATAAAATGGGACAGGATTCAGCGAAAAGGACACAGATCACCAGCGGATGACAGTGAACATGGTTCATAGATTTTGTGGAGTAGATAGAGGAGTTGGAACCAGGGAGTAGGAGCCGGCTTAACACCCCCTGCCTTGCCCAATTGACGTGAGGGGAGATGGCTATCTCGGAAATGACAGAGGAATCCCTCCTGAGGTTGCTGAAAGTAGGAAGGTATGAAACAGGAATACCTTCCCGTCCCACCTCCGCGGGGAAAGCACTTGTTTTTGGAGGAGCTAGAATAAGGACGTGCTGGGTTCTTGAGGTTCTACGACGGTCTTTCGACCGACTTCCCACCGTTTTCCGCGTGCAATCCTGCGCTTGCGCCCGCGGGCCGCGCCGTGCCACTTCCGGAGGCGGTGGGCTTCTGCTACAGCGTAAAAGAAAGTCAAGCCTTGCTTTACGGTAGATCTTCCCGAGACAGTGTTTTCTCTCCCTTCCCTCCAAAGCCCAAAGTGATTTCAGAACCTGGGAGCTGCAGCTCTGGGAAGTGCGAAAAGCTGTCTTCCCATTGAGAAATCTCACGAAACAGGGACAGTATCGTTAGCTACAGTTCGGGCAACCTAGAATATTAGCATGCAGGGCTGGGAATCCTCCTCTTCTGCCTCTCATTTTAAGGTAAGAATAGGTATTTATTTAGTTAGTTTTTAAACTTTTTAAAATTGAAGTTTATCATTCATACATGAACTTCCATAAACAATAACTGTATAGTAAAAGTTGTGAATTTACCAAAAGAAACATGCATACCATTATACAAGGCTCCCATACATTACCCCAACAAGAATAGGTATTTAGATTGTAAGATAGTGTCGTGGATGTTGTCTCCTGCCCAGACCCCCCGCCCCAGCCCATGTGCACCTATCCCCCAGTTTCTTGAGTGTTGGCTCTTCAGATGCCCTCCTCCTCACCGGGGTTATTCTCTCCCCTCCCTCACCTGGAGATTATTCTTCCCCAGATTTCACAGCTCACAGCCTCTAGGGCAGGGGCTCTTAACCTTCTTTGTTCCACGGACCCCTTTGCCAGTCAGGTGAAAACCACGGACCCCTTACTAAGTCCATACTATAATGTGTGTTATTTAATAAGCATATCACAGACACACCAACATGACCCCAGAAGAAAAATTTTTTTTTGAATTTCAATTCAAGCTCACAGACCCCTTGTTAAGAACCCCTGCTCTAGGGATTGACTGGATGGTAAGGGGGCACAAAAGGTCAGCCCCCCCTTGCACCAAACTGGTGCAATTTATGGGGTACTGTTGAATTTTAATTTTCTGGAGCTCCCTGTGGGGTTAGTCAGAAGCTCCAGTGGAGACCACATTCTTGCTTGGCTTTCTTCCTGCTTCTCTCATTCCCTTTTTCTCAATCCCTCAAAAAATTTTACTTATGCAAGATTCCCTGGCTCAGGTTCTGCTTTTAGGAAACCTGACAAGTCATATGGGAACTTGAGGCCCAGGGATGCTGAATGATCTCATAAAGGCTTGTGACAATCTGTACTTAATAAAGGAAACTTGACTGGCAGATAGCTGGAGGGTCTTCTAACTCACTTCCCAGGATCTTCCTTGTCTGTCTGCTGAGCTGAACTGTCTATTTCCTTTGGAACAGACCTGACATATTCTTTATTTGCTTGGGCTTCCCCTTTCTAGTAAATGGAGGGTATTTAAAGTTGTAAATTAGCTAGCAGAGTTATGAGAATTTCTTAAACAAAAGATAACACATGGGTATAATTTTTGATGGGAATATTTTCTTTCTATATAAATGACCTGAAATTCTGCTAGTCTATTAGTGCACATGAATGTAAACCACAGAAAATCTCTAGTCCTTGTCCTTATTTATTCTATCCTTATCTCCCCCAAAGCTTGTTCAGAGATGGGAATGGTTGGCTTATTTGCATTTTATACATGTTCTCTTCTTTAGTTAACTGAGAGGTTAAAAAAACAAAACAAAACAAAACAACAACAACAAAAATGATTGCCTTCAAATCTTACTCCTCACATCTGTCCCCTTTCCTCTTTTCCATTCCTACTTTCCATATTTCCAGTTTGGAAGCTTTTTACCTCATAGCTGTATTATTTCAGTATTTCCTAGTTTAGCTCCAGACTGCTCTGTAATCCCAAAAGGCTCACTGTGATGTTGTGACCTTCTTGCTAAAACAAAACAAAATCTACCCAAAAAAGTAAAACAAAACAAAAAACGTTCAATAGCTCTCCAAGGCCAGCTGAAAAAATTCCATACTGCTTCTTAGAGTGCTTAAGGTTTGCCTTGATTGAATTGGTCTTGATTTTCCTTTCCAGCTTTATCTTCTGCTACTCCCCTTCTTAAAGTTCACCCTCTGAGCATGACTCACTTGTCTATCTCAGAATGTATATTTTCCAGCATGTCTCTGAAAAGCCTTCCCAACACATCCTGATATCAAAATTGTTCTAATTCTTTGACACTCCTCAAATTATTATGCCCTAGTAAGGCTTTAGCACCCTGATTGGAAGGGATCGTTTCTTTCATCTTCTTTATTTTATCATGTTTCTGCTCACAAGGACAAGTTGATAGTATACTAGTTGCATTATATACTAATTGTAAATCTTTTACAATGTAGTGAGCTGTGTGAGGTCATTATGTCGTCTACATCTTTGCACTCTCTCTCAAGAACAGTACTCAGTCTTTAAATACTTGCTGAATAAAATAACGAAGACCAAAATCTTCCTCTAGGGGAATGGATGTAGCTCAGTGATTGAGCAACTGCTTCCCATGTACGAGGTCCTGGATTCAATTCCTGGTACCTCCTGAAAAAACAAAAACAAAAAACTTCTCTAGTGAATAAAAATTGGCAGTATGTTTGCTTCAGCTTTGGCCACTTGTGCTTACATGTAGGTGGTCAATTTAGGCAAATAATCAGTAGATTTACGATTACAATGAGCTAATTGAAGTGGATGGAGATTTCTGATAATACATGTTTTTTTCAAGTATAAATGAGTTGTTTTTAAAAGAACGTTAGAACTATACTGCTTAAAACACATACTTTAATTCTGAGGACCTTTATGTACTATCTCAGACTGGAGCTGCAATAATCTGTGTGGTCTCAGTTGTATAACTGATTATTTTCTCTGAAGTTGTCACAGTATCTTCACTATATTCCGAGGGGTAGGGCCTATATCATCTTACTCATCTTTCTGTTGTTTCCCATGGTTTCTAGCATAAAATACTGTGAATTGTAATGTTAAGTATCTTTGAGGAATTTAGTTGAATCAGCTCCTATCAAAATATTTTTCTTGATAACTTTAGAATAACTTTTGGGGAATAAACCCATGAGAACTATAGCTAGGCTTTTTTTTTTTTTAAAAAAATTAATCGTTGAATGCAGTTGAACACAATTTAAATATTTGCCTAAAGGAATTTAACATGGGCTGTTTTGAACTTGAGTTACTTTATCTATGATAATTTCTGTGATATGTGAAAGTACATACCTGCCACCACCCTCCTCCAGGATTTCACAGAAAACAGCCAAGCACATTTTGAGGTGCAGATAGCTTGCTTTATTTTGTTCTTACTATCTCAAGTAGGTCCATCAATTACAACTAACAATTGAATTTATTCCTGCATGAAAAGAACTACATCAAATTGACGTTTTGGGCAGTACATAATAATATGTTGTTGTTTTTAATATAACGACAGCTTTATTGTTGTTCTTACTTATTTTTTGCTGTGGCTCATTGCTTAGTTGCCCTGGTTTTTCAGGTGTACTTTAAATTTAGAACTACCACACGAAGGCATTGGCTGCACCCAGGACCTCCAAGAGTTGGCACTGCTCTGGCATAGGAATACTTGAATAGCTTGGTTACGTTAGGGGATGGCCAGGAGATGTTACTTCTCCAAGCTGTCCAGGCACTCTCAATGTCAGAAACAGTGTGAAAATGGGCGAACAAAGTGCTGGCCGTTGCACTTTGCTCTGGTAATATTTAAGTCATTATTTTGAGTGTGACATCATCAGAGACAATGTAAGGCATTAAAGTTTTGCTTACAGGAGGGTAAATGCAAACATCACCTTAAAGCCTTACATTTCTGATTCAATAGGTATTGGTGCACATATCAGGTGATGTGCTCAGCATCATCTTTTAGGTGGACAGGACATCTTCAATGGGGAAGTTCTCGACCCATTGAGGCTTACTTAGACATCAACATTATGTTGAGGCACAAAGATTGATTAAGTGTTGAGCAGGGTATTCGTTCCATAAGAAACTTTCTCCTACCAACAGTTAGTTTCAAAAGTTACAATGTAAAATGTCATAAAATGGTACGAAACTTTATAACCGTTACTCCGGCTATATACAGTATGTACATGTCACTAGAAAAGGTATAATATTCTTGGGTCAACAATTACGAAAAGAATGAAATGCACGTTTTTGAACTTTGGCTCTTTTAGGTTGATACAAAACTACTTTGTTATATTTACAGATCAGAAAGATTAGTCCATGTGAATCGTTTGTGAAAACTTGAGAATGAGTGTGAGTAGGAGAGCACAGGCCCTCTTAAATGGATCGAATATTTATATTCACAGTAGCAGAGTCAGATCCAAATTCATTCCCTAAGCTTAGGGTATAAACTCCACCGTCTTGTTTCTGTACATCCATGATGATCAGAGTTGTCAGGTCATCTGTGTTTTCAATATGGAATCTTCCTTGTTGTTCTTGATTTTGAATTTTTCTTCCACCACAGGACCATGTTATTTCAGGGGTAGGCTCACCCGTAAAAGCACATGCTACTGTTAGAACTTTGCCTTCATCAATGCTGATATCGGAGGGAAGAGCTTCAATTTTAGGTGGAATTCCTTTATGGAGCAACAACAAAAAATGTTTTAGGAGCACTGAAAAAATAATGATTTTCTTTTAACTCAATTGTATGGACTAAAGCATACACTATGCTACTAGGCTTGTCTGCCTCTACCAGTAATTTTATTGCTCACCTCTTACGCATGCTTTAAGCATTTTACTAGTTGAGCTTTCCAGTTGTGTCATACTGGATTTTCCCATAAAACTGCTGGAACTCATTTCTACAAAGGACTCTTCCATGGAAGACATGCTTTGGGCAGACATGCTTGCAAATTTCATTTCAGTCATGCTGCTAGCACTGCTGCTGCTGAAACTGCTGAAGGAGGCCTCCTGCTTAGAGGCAGACATTTGGACTGACTGAGATGAGAAGCTTCCTTGCAAGCTCATATCACCGCTTGTCCTCAATACTACCTCTCTGGAAGGTTCTTCAACTAGAGCTGTGGAGCATAGCAGATACACAGTAAACATCAATGACATCTGGTTAATTGGTGACAAGTGACATTGACTTTCAGAAATGGAAACTTAAATACACACATAAAGCATAACCCAGACAATTTGCTGTTGAGGCATAAGCAAATACATATATACATACATTTGTCAAGAGCTAGCTCAGTGTCTCCAAGAAATGAATCCTTATATTTCTATCATTTCATTATTTTACATGCAGGTGCTAGGAATCACCAGGAGAAAAATGGTTAATCATATAGAAAACAATTTATATATCATGCATTCTGAAAATACATATAAAAGGACAGTTGGTAGCATTTTTTGAAATTTAACTTATCCAAAGCCCTGCTTAGCTGTAAAGAAACTTTGACCAGAAGGATGAATTCACACAGGATGGCTGTGCCTCTTATACATTTAATATAAACAAATTTGAGAGTTTGTTGTGCTCTGAAGACAAAGGCTAAAAAACACACAAAAGCCTGAGCAAAATGGCAAATATATACTTACGAAGGACAGTTAAGGAAGCTGTAGCTGAACACTGGCCTCGGAAATTTTTGGCCTTAATTGTGTACTTTCCACTGTCGCTTATGGATGCATTTCGGATTTCAAGAGAATATATCTTTCTGGAGCGACTTAGGCTGATATTTGAAGAAACAGAAATCTAAAAAGAAGGGGAAAAAAAGTGTTTCTTTAAGGTCTTCAGGACATGGCATTTTAGATTTTCTTCAATTATATATTCATAATTATACTTACAGGCAGGTTGTTTTTAAACCATTCGATTTCAGGGGCTGGCTCACCACTAATTTCACAAGAAAAGAGAACATTCTGTCCTTCGTTAACATTTTGAGATCTGGGCTGTGAGACAAAGGCTGGAGCATCTGAGAGCTCTTTGCTCAGAGTCAAATCAAATTGACACTTGACAATGCCTTGAAGAGTTTTGCCTATGCAGGTCAGGATTCCCTCATCTTTGTGACTAGCTTGCTTGATGGTTAGGGTCTGATCGCTGCCCGAGATACCATATCTGTATTCTTCCGAGTTAGTAAGCTCTCTGCCATTCAGGATCCATTTCACATCAGTGGCACCAGCAATGTTGGCTTTTAGAGTCACTTTTTGACCATCAGTTACGCTCAATTGAGTAGAAAATGCTTTAATCTCAGCCTGTGTTCTGATTTCTTCTGATGCCTGTGATGTTTTAGTGATTTCCTCGTGGACAACGGATTTTTCTGTGGCAATTGCTTCTGATTTCTTGACTTGTTCAGAAATCATAACCTTTGAAGCATCCTCCTTGAGGGCTAACTTTTCTTGAGATTTCACTTCAGACATCTTGCTTTCTTCAGAAATTAGGGCTTTTGGGGACATTTCCTCTTGGACAACTGATTTCTTCTGAGATATCATTTCAGAGGTCTTTTGTGTAGATACTTTCTGTGCCTCAGAGTCTTTTACAGCTAAAAAAGAAACCTCTGTCAGGTATACTTAATTAGAAAGAGGCCCCGCCCTTACTCTTTTGTAGATTCTGCATGTGAATAATTTTAGACAAAGAAAAAATGTTGCAATGTAGGTAATCCCTAATTCTTGTCTCAGTCCCAATCTTGGAAAATTGTCATGCCTGACTTTTGAGATCATTGCCCTGATTTTTTTTTTTTTTAATTATTATTCAATAAGTTTATTGCATACCTACTGGGTACGAGCACTATTTTAGGCAACTCTGCAATGATTCCTTTTTTTTTTTTAAAGATTTTATTTATTTATTCATTTATCCCCCCCTTGCTGCTTGTGTTCGCTGGGTCAGCTAACCACGCCGTGCGGGCGGGCTTGCCTTTACCAGGAGGCCCCGGGAACCGAACCCGGGGCCTCCCATATGGTAAACGGGAGCCCTACTGATTGAGCCACAGCCACTTCCCATGCAATGATTCTTAAACTAAACAAAGTCCAGGTTCAGTGTTTGAAGATGATTCTTATGACTTAAGGAAAAAAAGTCTTGAAAAGAATAATCAAAGGATTTAGGAGATATGTGGGTTTAGATTTTGATTAATAAAAAATTAAATTATGTTTTAGAAGATTAAGATGAAAGCAAACTAATTTTAATTGGGAAAATGATACAGCTCTTTCAATAACTTTGTACTGCTTTGGAAAATTAGAAAGAGTAAAAGTTTAGGGAAGTGGTACCAATTTGTATATATACCTGACTTGGGGTACAGGGGCTGGCTTTATGGAATCTTATATAACACTACATACAACAGGCACTTATTAAGTGCTTTTTAGGCTAATGGAAAGGATACTAACTTCAAATATGTGTGTGTCTACATTTGTATACAAATAATATTTTGGAATTAGGGAAACAGTTTTATTTTGATACTTATGTGTATATGTGTATGTGGTATGTTGTGCAAGGAGAGGTGTTTAAAAATGTTTCCTTAATATGGTTTTCTGAAAAATGTTGGTAAGGACAAAAGCCAACCTACCTTTTATTGTTAATTTGCAGCTAGAGGACACAGATCCCTCTGAATTTGTTACTGTACAGGTATAAAGCCCGCTGTCAGAAGAATCAGTCTTATGTATTTCTAAGAGGAATCCTCCTTTGTCTCCAGAGAGTTTGTATTTTCCTCCTTGTGTAATAGCCTGCAGAACGGAAGTGATGTCGTTTTTTTTTTGAAAATTGTTTCTTTCTTTGGGAGACAGGAATGAGGGAAAGGGCATGTTTCTTAGATAAAATTAAGGGACATTTAAGAATTGTTTACCTTTCCATCCTTTGTCCAGATGACAGTGGGCCAGGGTTCTCCTGTAGCTTTAACTGCAAATTTAGCAATGCTATCTGAAGAAACGGTTGTATCCTGCAGTCCAGTAACAATGATTGGTTTTAAGGAAATTGGTTCAGGAGCTTTGGGTTCACTTTTCTGAGCTGCTTTCTTGGTTTCTGTTGACTCAGCAGTTTTCTGAGCTGATTTCTTAGTTTCCGATATGCTTGACACCTGATCATGTATATTCTTAAAGGCCTGGCCTATAAACTGGAAGTTAGTTTTAGAAGTTCCACCTTCACCAGAAATCTCACAAACATATTCTCCACAGTCAGATTCAGTGAGGTTGTGGATTTTGAGCTCATAGGTACCATCTGCTGAATAATGAAACTGGAAATGCCCATTCTCCTTCAGCTTCTTGCCATCTTTATACCAGCTGACCTCTTTTGCACATAATGCACTACTTTCGACTGCACAGGTTAGCTTTGCAATATCTTTAGAAGCTTGTGCTGTCAGAGACTGAGTTATCTTCGGTGCGGCAGAGACTGGTAGCTGCTGAACTTTCTCTGTTGGTGTGGGTTTTGTCTCTGTGGGTGATTCGGCTTTTGGGTGAGAAGTCACTGGTTCTGGGGATTTCACTCGTTTTGGAGACTTAAGTGCTTCTGGTGATTTCACCCGGGGCTCTGGGGATTTGACTCTTGATGGTGATGTAACAGCCTTTTCAGTAACCCTGGCCTTTTGAATAGTCAAAGAGAACTGTGCTTCTTGTTTCCCTTCACTGTTTTCCACCACTACACTGTAGTTGCCCTCATCAGAACTCTGGACAGAAGAGATCTCAAAGGTTGATTTGTACTTCATGGTGGTCACTTGGTGGCGGGCAGAAGCACTTATCACTTGCCCTCTGCGTAGCCAGGTAACGGTTGGTACCGGCTCACCATCAGTATCACAAGAAAATCTTGCAGACTCGCCTTCATAAACAGTTATGGACCGTGGCTTCGTTAGAATTCTTGCTGCCAAAGTTGTCTTAATCTTTCTGCGTGTGGATTTTTCTTCCAGTGACTTTTCTTCTAAAGCAGCACTTTTCATTTCTGCAGATGCATAGTGTTCATATGATGAGAGACTTTCCCTTGTCTCTGTCATCTGTGATTTCATTTCTCTGACTGAAGAAGAAGCTTCCATCTCGGATGTCTTCTTAAACGATGAAACTGCATATGCCTCTGTTCTTGTCAGCTCAGGGAAAACAGACCTGGGGACGTCTTCATCTCTGCGCTGGGAAGCATAGGTGGTATAATCTCCTCCTGTTACGTCCAAGGTTGCATAGTCAGAAGCTTCTCCTTTGTAGTTGGTGCATACAGCACGGTATGTTCCGCTGTCATCAGTCTGACAGTCCAGAATTTCCAGGGTCAGGACCCCACTTGTGTTGGTGTAATGAATCTTACTGCTCTCTTGGAGTTCCACACCATTATGGTACCATTTTACCTCGGCAGTTGGCTTAGACTGAACGTTTAAGATAAAACATGTGTTTTGGCCACATGGTACCCTGTGAGAGCGCATTCTCAATGTGATTCGAGGGGCATGGTCCAGTGTAAAAGGCTGCTGACTCAAAACTTCATACTTCCTCTCTGATGTCTTCTGAGTCTTTAAAGCAGCTTTCATGGACTCATATCTGGAAAAGATATCAAATCTTGCAGACCTCTCAAATCTTGAGAGCGATCTCTCACTAGACACGGGGCTAGGGGAACGTGGGCGAGTCCTCTCTGGAGTAGGGGACCTTCTTTCTATATCATCTTCATATTCCTCAGCAGGTTGTGGACGTGTCCGGATCAATTCAGACACTGGCCTCATTAACTCAATATAAGTTGGAGACAGAGACCGCCTTCGTCTCAGTAGTCGAGACACAGATGAAGATGATTCTCTTTGAGCCCGTTTTGAGATTTCATATTCTTCCTCAATTTCTGTTATTTCTGTTACTTTTCTCTGTCGACTTGATTTCTTTCTAGACTTTTCTTCTTTTGTCATGTGGTCAAGCTCACTTTTGTATTCTGAGAGACGCTGGGTGGTAGTTACTGGACGCAGCAATTCTTCATCCTCTCTTTCGGCCATGATTCTCTGCCGTTGTTTTGGCTGTCTGTATGAGGCCCGGGCATGCCGTTCTCGCAGTTCTGTATAACTTGTACTCATTTCAACTTTACTTGGGATGTGATAGGTCAAATATCTGAAATCTTTTCTTGTTTCCTCCGCTTTGACATGAGCTTGTGGTGAAGGGTAACGTAGACTAGAAAGCTCAAAACGTGGAGGGCTTCGGCTTGGAGGTGAAGCCGAAAAACCTAATTCAAGCTCTTCTTCAAGTCGCAGCCTCTCTTCCTCTGTTCTTTTCATTGCTAAATAGTCATCAATGGGAAGGAGTAATTCTTCATCTGAGATGTCACCAAGAGAACGTCTTCTAGGTCTGTAATAAAAGTCATAATCAGGAGAAGGTGTGCGCCGGCGGGCTGGTCTCACTATTTCAAGATCATCTTGGGACAGTTTGGGAATACGCCATCTAGGTCTATATTGATCTGTAATGCGTGGAAGAGGCATCACGTAGAACTGTTCCCATCTTGAAAGGCGGATGCGTTTGGGTCTTTTCTGAACAACTCTGTCAATTTTCCCAGGCATTTCAAATTGATCACGTATCTTTTTATACCATTTCATGTCAGACATAGGCACAAACTGCTTAATGTGTTGGTCTTCTTCTATGGTAGTCTGTTTGTACTTGCGTGGCTCTGGTACTTCATAAGGCATACGGAGTTTTCTCTCCTCCTTCTTTTCTTCTGTCTGAAGTCGAAATTCCCCTTTCACAGTCTTGGTGCTAACAGCTGGTTTGTAAAGGATGGCAGCTTCCCTTAGAGCCTCTTGGGCTACCTGTGTCAGTGGCACAGTTTCAGCTCCAGAAAGAATTTCAGCCATTCTTAGTGTCTTGTCAATTTGTTTCTGTACATGTCGTTCACGCTCCTCTTTACTCTTGAATTCTTGCTTGACGTACCTCAAGCGTTCCACTTGTAGGTAAGCCTGGCAGCTGGTGGATCCAGCTGTGTTTGTGGCTGTGACCCTATAATAACCTGTGTCTTCAGGCAAAGTATCCCTGATGTGCAAAGCATAATAATCCAAGCCTTCGTGGATAATTTCAACATTCGGCCCCAGGGACAGTGGCTGACCATCTTTCTCCCATTTTAATGTTGGTGGGGGTATGCCAGACACTCTAATCTCAAAGCAGACACTTTGGCCTTCTTGGCATTCTGCATTTGCCAGTAGCCGTTTGAACATGGGCCTTAAGGTTGTATCTGTTGGGGGTGGATGTGGGGTTACAGTCAGCTTTGCTTTACAGCTGTCTTCACCATATTTGTTCCTTGCCACAACACTATATTCAGCAGCATCATCTGTAGATACACTGTTGATTGTTAGTTGATAAAGACCCTTGTCAGACTCAAATGTGTACTTTCTGTCATCATCACCTGGTTTGATTTTCTGACCCGATTTATACCATGTTATGCGAGGCTCTGGATGGACAGTTATGGTTACTCCAAACCGGACATTTTCACCTACATAAGCTGTCTTGTTATAGAGAGGCAGGGTAAATTCTGGTGGCCTTTCCAGGAGTCTCATTGTATCTGTTCTGCGCTTAATTTTCTTCATGGTTCTACGGCAGTAATAGTCATAAACTTCTCTCACACCTTTAACAAAGAGCTCTGCATAAGAACTGGCTTCACCATAGTCATTGACTACCTTGCATCTGTAGGTTCCGTCATCGAATTTGGTAATGTCTTTGACATACATGGTGGCCAGTCCATCTTCATAGGTGATTTCATATTTCTCACTGTTCTCCAGCTGTCTGACACCAAAGTACCAGGTCACTTGGGTAGACTGATCATAATTTTCAATTTTGCATACATATTTGACATATGCGCCTTCTTCTCCAAATGCATGCATTATCTGCCCAGAAATTGGGCCAATTTCAATGGATGCAACTTTAACTTTAGCAACACTCACTCCCCTCTGAGATCGAATTGCTCCACCGCAGGAGATCCGGGCTGCTGACACAACCATGTTCAGATCTTTCTTGATCAGGGTGTGATAGTAACGTCGGTGCTTTAATGTTCTGATAACTTTTGTACTGACTCTTTCTGTCTTCTGCCTCAGCCATGGATGGTGGAGTGCTTGAGATGCTGTCATGCGTGATTTTCTCTCTTTCACTAACAGCCGGTCCACAAAATCCATGGCTTCAAGGCTAATCTCTTTGAATGCTTCTTCATCAAAAACATATTCAGCATTCATGATATTCTCAATTATCTGTTGGTTAGTTTCAGCCAGGAATGGGTTGATACCACTCAACAGCACATACACTAGTGTTCCAAGTGACCACATGTCTGTGGCTGTACTGACAACATCATGGTGGTGGACTTCAGGTGCACAGTACTCAGGGGCAGTGAACAGAAGCCTAAAATTATCCCCTGGCTTCAGCTGACGGGCTTGACCAAATTCTATGATTTTAATGGTGGAGCTTCTTCTTGTTTGGTAAATGATATTATCTGGTCTAATATCAAAGTGTCCAATATTATGACTGTGTAAGAACTCAAGTGCTTCGCAGACCTGGCGAATATAACTTACAATTTCTCTTTCGTTAAGTTCAAAAGCACTTGTGTTAATGCGTTCAAATATGTCAAGTCCTGATATGAACTCAAAGATCATAACTAATTCTTCCATGCTTTCAAATGACTCATGGAGATATAAGATGTTTCTGTGTCTAGCAATGTTTAGAATGGAAATTTCCTTCTTTACCAAAACCTGATCAGTCCCTTTGACTTTAACAAATTTGGCCATGTATGTCTTCTTTGAGGATGTTTCAACACAACGATGGACAATTCCAAACTGTCCACGCCCGAGATCCTCTGCTATCATATATTTCTCATAGAGTTCCTTGGTTGAAGAGTGAGATGCTTTACTCATAGTAACTTCCCTGGTTTCATCTACCTCTTCATCGTAGTTCATGGCCCTGGTCTTATCTTCTTTGGTTATGGTAGGTTCTGAAGGCTCTGAAGGCTTGCTTAGGCCAAATTTATTTTCAGCTATCACACGGAACTGGTAACTTGTTTTTCCAAATAAATTGATCACAGTATAACGTGTTTCTCGGGCCTGTCCTACACGGAGCCATCTCTCTGCAGTAGTTGCGCATTTTTCAACAATGTAGTTGGTGATTTTGCTGCCACCGTCAGATGCTGGCTCAGTCCACGTTAAGTTGACAGAATCTCTTGAGACATCACTCACTTTGACTCCTCTGGGTGGGTCAGGAACATCAGCCACATCCAGTTCCACTGTCTTCTGATCAATTCCAAATCTGTTTTTAGCACAGACCACATAGAAACCAGCATCTTTTCTTTCCACTCCATTGGGGAAAACAAGCGATGTGAAGGATCTTGTGACGATAACCTGGTAATGGCCATTATTGTCAATGAGATCTTGTCCTTTCTGCCAGGTGATCACGGGATCTGGTTTGCCACTGAAAGGGATCTTGATGCTGATCACCTCACCTCGGAGAGCATGAACTGCTCCCATGCCTTCCAGAGTTTTAGGCAAGTGTATCTTAGCTGGAACTGTATTGGAATAAAAGAAGAAAAATTACAGTTTAGCAACACCAAAAACATCTATTTAAGTGCATCCCCTTCCCCCACCCCCAAATTAGTAATATGTATTCCAGTATCAAACTTATGTTTACTGATTCGTTTTTACCTTCCACTTCTAAGGAGGCAGTGCCAGACACAGATCCCCCTTGGTTGGTAGCTCTGACTTGGTAAACTGTGGCATCATCATCTGTGACGCTTGCAATGATGAGCTGGTGGTAGCCACCCTTAAATTCTTGAATCCTGTACTTTAATCCATCTGCAATGATTTCTTTGCCTTGTCTGAACCATTTCACAACAGGTTTCGGATGACCGGTCACTTTGCAGACCAAAGTTGCATTGCTCTGATATCTGACATTTAGATTTCTCAGTTCCTCTTTAAAGTGTGGTGCCTGAATTGGAACGTCAGATTTAGGAGTGACAGGTTCTGATATTTCACTCCATTCACTTTCCCCACCTAGGTTTTCACATTTCACACGGAACTCATATTCAAGACCTTCAATAAGGTTTTGCACTGAAAAGACAGTTTCTCGAATTTCTTCTGTTGTCACAGCAATCCATTTATTCTGCTTCTTCTCACGCTTCTCAAGGTAGTAATTTCTAATCTTTGCACCTCCATCACTGGGAGGTGGCTTCCAAGCCACAACACAAGAATCCTTTGTAAGAGCAGTAATAGTTGGTTTGCCAGGAGCACTTGGCTTTTCTATTTAAAAAAAGAAAAGATTTGAGTCATGAGATGAAACAGTCAGCTTTATATAAAATCTTATTTAAAAAAAAAAAGAATATGATGACCCCAAGGTTATATTATAAATGGCTATTCCAGAAAATCAAAATTGGTCATTTTATGCTAAGAAACATAGAAAAAAACAGTTCTTTTTTTTTATGGGGATAGGTAATATATTTCATACCTCTTCAATATGCAAAAATTCAATTAGAGTGAGAGAAAAGGTACTTCAACTTTTTCTTAATCTTTGCTATTTCCTTCCAAAATTTATTTCTGTTAAAGAGTTTCATGTAAAGACAGGATTTTGCCAGTTAAGTATGTAGAAATTAAGTTGCACTCACCAAATGGACTCTTAATGATCACAACTGATGGGATTTCTAGAGGGTCACTGATGCCGAAGGTGTTCTGAGCGGAAACCCGGAAATAATACCCAGCATTTTCTATAAGGTTCACAATTCTACAGGTTGTCACTGAAATGGCTGAAGAGACCAGCTGCCATTCAGCCCCTTCCTTGGCCTCACATTTCTCTACCACATAATTGGTGATCCAGGAGCCGCCATCATCTTCAGGTGGTTTCCAGCTGATCACCACAGAGTTCTTCAATAGAGCTTCAATCATAATTGGTCCTGAAGGTTTGTCTGGTTTATCTGTTGTGGGGGGTGGAGTGGGAATAAAATTGTAATGGTGTCCATAGTGTGCTGCCTGAGTTTGTTTTTTCTCTTTAAAAATATAAAGCACCAAAACTGAAAAAGCACTTACCTTGTATTTCCACATTAAGGATGGTATCAACTGTTCCAAAAGCATTGCTGAGCTGAACTTTGTATTTCCCAGCATGTGTCTTACGTTGGACATTCTTCATGACAAGATGCGTATAGTGCTCAGTGTTTTCAATGGTAATGTTTTCTGAGTTTTGCAAAAGTTTCTGGCCATGGAACCAAGTGATGGCAGGTACAGGACGACCGATATACATGACATGAAGTCGAAGTGTTGAACCTACAGCACCATAATATTTCTCTTTCAGTGGGTAACCAGGATGGAACTGTGGTGTTGCTTGCAGGAGAAGCTTACTGCTGGTTTCTACTTCTCCAACCTCATTGGTAGCTATGCAGGTATAGACACCTTCGTCTTCTTGTTCTTCTGTCATTACTGTCAGAGTATGTGTGCGTCCATCTGATGACATTTTGTATTTCCGGCTTTGTACGAGTTCCTTACCAAATCGGTACCATTTAATGTCAGGAAGAGGCCTTCCAACAATCTGGCATGAGAGCTGAGCAGCTTCACCCAATTTGGTGGTAACGTCCTTCATTTCTTTGCGCACTTCTGGTGCCTCTCCAGCTGAAAGATATAACAGATAATACTACATGCATATTTGTTACCACTGAATATATAATCCTCTTTCCTTACACATCAGGAATAAATTTATCCTATTGATTAACACTTTTTTAGATATATGATTGACATGTGAAGCTAATTCTTAAAAACCCTTCACTGTGATTTTCCCAGGGTCTTATGGAAAATGGGGATTCATGCAGTACATCATAATATCCTTATGTTGAGTGATTTTTCTCTTTATGATTGGTAGGGCATTAACAATGTATAGGGTTTGGGGAAATTGTGAGTTCTCACTGTAAACCTGTAGAATCCTGATTGCCCTTACTTAGGCTAGGTGAAATGGGGTTCATTTTTTGACTCATCAGCTCTTGTTAGGAGGTAAACAGAAGCCATTGCATTAGAGGGAGAAATTGCTCCAAGAATGTTCTCCATTCATTGCACCTAACCTCTCCTGCTGAGGTTATGTGCTTGGAATGGCCTCCCATAGAATTTATCAACTATTCCTTGTGTGTGCATATGCCAAAGTAAGTGGTTTCTTTTCTTTCCAAACCCTTGCTCTCTGGCAGAGCTTCTGGAAGTGGTCTTAGTGTAGAGGAAGAATTAACATCAATATGTTATAAATCATTGGCAGAGAACTAACGGTGACTTACTTGTTAGCTTTGTCTTTATAGACATAGCAGTTCTTCGAGGTCTACTAAGCCCAGTTTCATTCTCAGCAAAAACCCTGAATTCATATTCAGTAGCTTCCAGCAACCCCCCTATTGTGAATTGCTTGTCCTTAATACGGTCCTTATTGCTCTTCTTCCAGGTACTGTCTCCAGACTGTCTGTATTCAACCCAGTATCCAAGTATTTCTTTGCCACCATCACATTCAGGTTTCTCCCACTGTAGAGTGACACTGTCTTTGGATATTGAAAGAATCTCAAGTTCTCCAGGTTGGCTTGGTTTATCTGAAATATTTAAAAACATTTGAAAAGGGAATCAACTTTACTGCTGAAATAAAAAGACCAAAGATAGCTTGCCTCTTTGATTGTAACCCCTTCAGAAACTCTTTTCTTACCAAATGGATCTTTGCAAACAACTGGTTCTGAAGCTGGGCTGGCCTCACTTAGGCCCACATCATTCTGTGCGATTATTCGGAACTGATATTCAGCATCAGGAACGAGCCCGGTGACAGTGTACATTGTGGTGGTAATCTGAGTCTTGTTGTGTCTGACCCACTTGTCAGTTGATGTCTCCTTGCGTTCAATGTAGTAGCCCGTGACACGAGAACCACCGTCATCTTTGGGCCGGGACCAAGACAGGCTAACAGAACTCTTGGTCACATCGAGCACTTCTGGAGGGTTGCTTGGAGGCTCTGGAGGATCTGTGAATATCAAATGGAAAACATATAATGTTAGAGGACAGTTCCAAATCTTATAAATTGTTGCCTTTCATTTAAAAATAAAAGAATAACTAAAAGAATCTGACAGTTTTTTTCGTTGAAAGAGCACTTACTCAGTGGTGTTTTTGGTATGACTGGTTCCTCAGATTTCAAGGGTTTGCTTATGCCAAATTGGTTTTCGGCTGAAACACGGAAATGATATTCCACATTTTCTTTGAGGCCTTTTACCACCAGAGATGTACCACGGACTCTGGAGTCAATGGTATACCAGGCGGCTTTAGGCACTTCTCGTCTCTCAAGGATGTAGCCTATGATGTCGGCACCACCATCATCGGAAGGTGGTCTCCAACTGACCCTTACAGAGCGAGCTTGTATGTCGTCATATTCAAGTGGCCCTTCTGGAGTGTTGGGACTTCCAATCACTTTTACTTTGATGTAAACAGTCTTCTTGCCACATTTGTTTTCCAGAACCAGGTCATAAGTGCCAGAATCATCCCTGTCTGCTTCTTTGATCACAAGCTCAGTATGTGTTTCAGAAGTTGCAATCATGGCGCGCTTACTAATATCTTGGCCTTCCTTGGTCCATTTACATACTGGGAATGGTTTTCCTTTGATTGGGATGGTAAGCCTGATGACTCCACCTTGTCTTACAAAGATACCTTCCTGGTATCTTTCATCAAGTTCATAATCAGGATATTCTAGGGGAAAACGTAGGAGTACATTTAGAATTGGTTTTTTTTGGGGGGGTAGTAGGGGTAGGAAATAAATCTTAAGGCAATTATGGAAGAAAGCAGATGATCATATGTCTTACCAAGCATTTCGGTGACTTTGACTGTTCCTGGTACTTCAGCGGGCTCCCCAGGTCCACCAGCGTTACAAGCTAGCACACGGAATCTATATTCAGCACCCTGAGGTAGGTGTGTTAGAGTATATTCCCGAATCTTGGTAGGAGTAGTGTTACATTTGGTCCATTCATGTTGATCTACTTTTTGCATTTCAATCAAGTAGCCTGTGACTTTAGATCCTCCTTCATCTTCTGGGACACTCCAAGCCAGGGATACTGATGTTCTTGTTGTATCAGTGACTCTTGGGTTTTGTGGTTTTCCTGGAGGTGCTGGGAATAAGAATAAGACAATGTACTTGTTGAAATTGCTGCAAAGTTGATAATCAACTGTCACCTAGCAAATTCAGTGAATTGTTGAAATGTGGAATGTTAGCATGAAAATATTTATTTTGTGAAAATTTCATTTATTTTATCAGTTAAAAATATTGAAAGTGCTTTTTTCTTTGCCTTAAATTGCTTTATTTGTGATCACTACTACTATCTTACATTTATCAGCAATTTTAAAAATTAACACCTGAAATATTAACATCTTTTAAAAATTTACCTGTGATATGGGGCATATATCATTATTCCCATTTTAAAGAATAGGAAATTGACTCAAGAGAATATAAAAACTTATTGGGGAGCGGATGTAGCTCAAGTGGTTGAGTGCCTGCTTCCCATGTACTAGGTCCCGGGTTTGATCTCTGGTACCTCCTAAAAAACAAACAAACAAAAAACCCAACTCTCATTGGGGAGTGAATGTTGCTCAGTGGTTGAGCGCCTGCTTCCCATATATGAGGTCCTGGGTTCAATCTCCGATACCTCCTAAAAACAAAACAAAACAAAACAACAAAAAAACAAAAAGAAACCTTCTTTACCAGTGGTTGCTAGGAGCTGCGGTGGAGGAAGGGTAATGACTACAAAGGAATGCAAAGGAACTTTTTGTGGTCATGGAAATATTCTACATCTTGAATGTGGGGGTGGTTGCACACAGTAAATATTTTTCAAAATTATATGTAAATTATACTTGAACCTGACTAAAGCAAAACTTATTTACCAATTGGATCCATGGCCACAGTAGGTTTGGAAGGACGACTTGGTTTACCAGTCCCTCTTGCATTAATGGCTGTTATGCGGTGTTCATATTCTAAGCCTTCAATAAGGCCAGTGGAGCGGTACCGTGTCATTGTCACTGGTACTTTATTTACACGGACCCATCGATCTGCTCTCACTTCCTTGCGCTCTACAATGTATCCAGTCACTTGGGAGCCACCATCATCTTCTGGTGGATACCAAGTAAGTGTCATGCCATCACGGGAGACATCAAATATCTGCAATGTTTCTGGGGGTCCAGGAATACCTGTGGCAAGACAAAGGTAAACACAATATAGCAATATGAATAAATTAAAATAGAGATTCCTGTATTTGTGTTTAAGTACGTCTTAGCTTTTGTATTTCAAATGGTATATAAGACTCTTGTGACTTGTATTTCTAGTGTTTTCACTTTTGTACTTCTCTTGCCATTTCTCATTTTCTTCCAATTCTATAACATCTATTAAGCATACACCTTTTTTTTCCCCTTTCTTCCTCCCTTTTCTCTCCTCTTCCTCCTCTCTTTCATAAAAATGGTTAAGTGATGGCATTAAATATATATATATATATATTTTAGAAGCCTTAGAAAGACCCTGGGGTTAATTTTGTGACCTGTTTTTGTTTATGTTTGGCATATTACAAACAAATGCCTTTTTTTTTTTTTTTTTTTTTTAAGTTAGGCCAGTAGTTTATTGAGAAAATGGGAGAACAGAAAACGGGAGAAAATAACAGATTATGCATCCCCAGGTGTAGGTGTGGGCTGCTCCAGGCAGAGAGGGATTTGGCTTGTGTGGTTACTTTTTAAAGCTATTAATTATTCCTCCCCTTGCTAATGTTTTGGGGAGGGACCCCAGCTGTTTGCTTTTCTGATTGATTATCCCACCTGGCAGTTCTCCAGGGGGCCCAATGGTAAGGCCCCTTGAGGGTATCCGGGGCTTTCCTTTGACCCTGAATGAGATTTAATTCCAAATGGGGTTCTCATGCAAATGCCTATTTTTTTTTTTTTTTCCACATAGAATCAGGGGTCGGGAGATTAATGGAAGGGTCCAAGGACTTACTGATGCTGCTGCGACATTCTATGACCTCAGACTGCAAGTAAGAGCCAATCCCGAATCGGTTTGTTGCAGCCACACGGAACACATACTCGTTTCCTTCAGTGAGTCTGGTAAACTTAAATGTTGGTCTAGTCACTGATTCAGAAACGGGCAGCCATCCTGGACGATGAGCATCACGTTGTTCTACCACATAACCACTCAGTGGAGCACCACCATCCAGCTCAGGTGGTTCCCAGGAAATGGTAACTGAAGTAGCATCAATGTCATCAATCTTGATAGGCCCAGTTGGGGGACCAGGCTTGTCTATGAAAGAAAAAGAAATCCAGGGAATGAATTTTCACTTCAAATCAAAATTGGGTGGCTTAACATCAACAACAACTTGGTTGTACCTTTGTCACACATCCTTACCTAGAATGATAACTTTAATGGTCTCTGAAGTAGTTCCAGTTACATTCTTCAATTCAAGTATATATTCTCCAGTATCTCTTATAGTGGTTTCACGGATGGTTAATTTAGCTACTTTAGTATGAGTTTCAACTGTGACACGCTCTGATTCTCTCAGTTTAGAACCAGCAAAGAACCAGGAAGCAGCAGGAGGTGGACGGCCGGCGATTGGTATCACAAGCTCTACTGGTCTGCCAGCTGGGACATGGATAGTCTTTTGAGGCATTGTAGAAAGATCAATTGTTGGCAACACTATAAAAAAGAAATTAGGCATTTATTCTTGAGCATTATTTATAATGATAAAACGTTGTGAATGCTGAATGTTCTCTTTATTTGAATTTATTTTTATTATTTTTTGGCTCTTTGGTACGTACCTCTCAAGTCTTGTACAGTCACAGCTGTGACGATCTCTCTTGGTTCTGACACACCTTTCTCATTTTGTGCCCTTACTCTAAAAGAGTACTGTTCACCTTCATTTAATGAAATAACAGTGTGTTCCAGGACTGTGGGTTTTAAGGTGACAACCTTCATCCATCTTTCTGTGCCAGCTTTGCAGGCCTCAAGAACATACCCAGTGAGTCGGCTTCCACCATCATAGAGTGGTTTTTCCCAGGCAAGGGTAACAGTTGATTTGGTAACATCGACCACTTCCAGCTTTGTAGGCACCAAAGGCACTTCTGAGACCAAAACTGCATCAGAGGTTTCACAGGGTTCTCCAATGCCATAAATATTTTCTGGTAATACCCTGAAATAGTACATGGTTCCTTCTACAAGTCCGGAAATTCGGTAGAGTGTCTTGCTACATTTGGTCGTTACTGTTTTGAATGCTCTCATGGCAGCTTCACGTTTCTCAATAATGTAATTGCTGACTGGAGCCCCACCATCAATTGTGGGAATTTCCCAAGTAATGGTCACAGAATCTCTTGATACCTCCTTGACTTTTACTGAACGACAGGGACCAGGAGTATCTAAAAACAAACACAGTTTTAAAAATCCATTATTTCCCATTTGCCTGATGGTTATACTTTCCTGCACAAAAATTTTCAAACATAGTTCTTCTCTAGAGCTTTACCTCCAGGGAGGTGATCAGTCCTAGGTCAAAGTGTATATTTTTAGAGAATCTACTCATGGCATAGTCAATTTTAAGAAAAATACTTACCATATACTTTAACAAGGACTGTTGCTGATTTCTTGCCAGATTGATTTTCGGCTTCAATTGTGTATTTCCCAGCATCATATCGATTAACTTTGTCCACGATAAGTAAAGTGTAGCTCTCTGTGGTGTCAATAATTGCCCGGTTTGCAAGGTCAATACCCTTCTTGCTCCATGTGATGACAGGAGGTGGTCTCCCGGATACAGACACCATCAGGCGCAATGAGGCCCCGGCCCTGATGGTCACAGTCTTCTTTAGATCATCTGCAAGGTCAAGGTCTGGTATTTCTGGAAGGTAAATGTCAAAACTTGATCAATTCATGAACAGGTGTGATGAGAAAATAATACTCCTAAAAGTTATGTTATAAATACCTAGTCTTTCCACGGGCTCAATTTCAGCAGTTGATTCGCTGTACTCACTCATACCCTTCACATTTACAGCAGCAACTCTGAAGGAGTATTTCTGGCCCATTTTGAGGTCTGGCACAGTGAATTCAGTATTTCTTATCGTGGCATTGGTATGCACTCGGTACCACTGATCAGTGTCTTTTTCTTGCATTTCAAGGACATACCCTATGATGTCTGTACCACCATCATATGTGGGCTTGGTCCATGCCAAACTAATGCTGCGCTTGGTGGTATCCACAACTCTTGGAGCAGAAGGTGGTCCAGGAGTGTCTGTGGAATTTAAAAAGGTGGATGCAGATTATTACACAAAGGAGGAATCTTTGAGATTTGCATTTTTGGTTTTCAAGACTCACAAAGACATTATTGCTTTTGGTCCACATTTACTAAGATAAGATAGCCTTTGTAACTGGGCTTTTCTGATATTAAAGAACAGTACCTTATCTGTCTTATCACTATTATTATTATAAGGATTAAACTGCTTTAGAAAGGTAGATGTTTCTTTTCCATTACTTTTGGCTAGCTCCTCTCTGTTTCTTCCCTTTCTAGCTAAGCTTACTGCTAAAAACACCCATTCTTAGGGACTTTTCTTTAGTTGTTCATCTTTCAACATCATTTATGACTTCTGCATTTCTAACGAGTACAGAAATCAGTTTTCTCAACTTCCTCTATTCAGTCCCAACCATTCATTCCCTTTTAGTTCCTGGGCTCAAACTCTGTCAAAGGATTTGTCACTTATTTTTGGAGTTCTTGTGATAATTATTTTTTGTTAGTTATTTATTAAAATACTAGAAACTTTATATTCCTGCCTTTTTGGTTTTTAGTAGTAGTTATTAGTATAATGCATTCTTCTCCATTCTTAGGAAGATTTATAAAATATGTCCCCTTCATATAGGTAATAAATGTTTTTCAAAGATTAGAAAATACTGCAACAATTTTCAGCAGTGCTCATTGCTAACTTAGAAGTTGTAGTTGAAATGTTCTTAGAATTAGGCTGTATTTAAGATCACTGTAATAAGCATACACTTTTCTAGACAACTGATAACTTCTACAAGTTCTTGGCATGTTGGAAAATTATTTGTTGTACAGATTTGATGGGCACTCCATTTATGTACAATTATGTATGATTCTGGGAACTCACATGATGGTTCTCTGCATGAGATGAAGTTGGAAGCTTCGCTGGGTTCACTGTTACCGGCAGCATTCACTGCAGTTATCCGGAACTGGTAATCACACCCTTCCATGAGGCTGGTCACCTTCAGCCTGGTATCATACACCACATAGTCTTTGTTGACACGGGTCCAGCGCAGGCTCTTTTTCTCACGTTTGTCTACTAGGTAGTTGCTGATCTCATTGCCGCCATCAGATTCAGGTTTGGTCCACTGAATGATGATATGCTCTTTGCCAGCACTTACTTCTTCAGGTATGCCAGGTTGTGATGGAATTGCTGTTTATATTTTTATAAAAATAAGCATGATCATAATTGCACAAAATCACTATTGACATGACCCCCCCGCCCCCCCCGATCCCATCACATTTCAACTCCCAAATAATTTATAAGTGTTAATACTCACTGAATGAGTTTCTGGCAACAATTGGCTCTGATTCAACAGGCACACCTGGGCCATATTTGTTTACTGCCCTCACTCGGAATATGTATTCATTTTTCTTGATGAGTCTGGTAACCACATGGGACAGGGTTGGGCATTCGCCTTCAACAATCACCCAGTTGAGCCTGCTGGTTTCGCGTCTTTCCACGATGTAGTGGGTTATTTCTGCTCCTCCATCTTCCTGAGGAAGACTCCAGGCTAATGTACACTTTTCCTCTGTTACTCTGCTGACAGTGAGCTTTCCACATGGACCAGGGGAATCTGAAACAGGTGTAATGGCAAGCATTACATCCTCCCCTCCCAACATAGATGTGCTATAAGATGAAAGAATATTTAACACTCTTACCAAGTACTTTGACCATGACAGACACAGCCTTGGTCCCACTGGCATTCTTCACTGTTAAAGTGTATTTTCCACTGTCACTTCTGTCACAGAACTTGATCACAGCAGTTGCTCGTTTGCCAGTATACTGCAAAGAGACTTTTTCACATAGATCTAGTTCCTTGTCTCCTTTGGTCCAGATAATTTTGGGTTCAGGTTTGCCACCAACTGCTGCATCAAGAACAAGGTCAGAGCCTGCTCTGATGGTAACCAGATCACCATGTAATCTGGCATCCAGTTCAGCTTTAGGTGGAGCTGTTAGTAGGCAAAATAGATGTGAATGAATATCTGACAGTTTATTTTCACATTTTCACATAAATTGTGATCATTTAAAAGGAGAATGTTGACTATTCTTACCGTATTCATCTCGGCAAGTGACAGGGCCTGTGGATTCTGACCCTTTGCTAATTACGCCTGCTGCATTCTTGGCCAGCACGCGGAATTCATAAGTGTCTCCTTCACTGAGAGCAGTCACAGTGAAGAAATTGTCAGACACAATGGTGTAGTTGCACTTCAGCCAGCGACCATCTCCTACTTCACTGACTGGCTTACGTTCTATGATGTAGCCTACCACCTTGCTGCCTCCATCATACACTGGGGCAGACCAAATCAGTGACACTGTTGATCTTGTGACATCTGTCACCTCCGGTCGTCCTGGTGCATCTGGAAGGGATGCAAAAATCAGGTTTAAGAAATAGAACTCTGAATAACTCTAGAACCCAAAAATAACAATAGTAAACAAACATACCCCTTAAGTTCTGATACTTACCAACTGGGTTTTGAGCCATTATAGGTCTTGAAGCTTCACTGGCTTTGCTAACACCTGCAGCATTGAGTGCGTAAGTTCTGAACTGGTATTCCAGGCCTTCTACCAAACCAGTCACTTTGTAGTTGCACTCCAAACATGGCACTTTGTTTTCTTTCACCCAAAGAATGGTGTTTCGTTCTTTCTTCTCAACCCAGTAGCCAATGATTTTACTGCCACCATCATGGTAGGGTTCTTCCCAACGAATAGACATGGCACTGGCCGACACGTAGTAGACTTCAGGTCTGGTAGGAGCACTTGGTGGGACTAAATATAAACAAAGGTATAAAATATGAATACAGTTTTGTATAATTCAGGGGAAAATGTTTAATAACAGAGAATTCCAATATGATTTTTATTTCTCTTACCAAAGGAATGCTCGGCAACTATTGGTGCTGATTCTAGAGGCTTGCTGACACCAAATCTGTTCTCTGAACTGACACGGAAAGAATATTCCATGTATTTTGTGAGATGAGTGACTTTAATCTGGGTGCGCTTGACACTGGAATTGACAAGTTGCCAAGCTGTTTTGCCTGACTCACGCTTTTCAACTATGTAATTAGTAATTTCGGTGCCTCCATCATCTTCAGGCTCAGCCCATGACAGGACACAAGATTCGGCTGAGACAGATGAGATCTCAATGGGGCCAGTTACAGGACCTGGCCTTCCGATGACCACGACTGTGATGGTGAATGTTTTGACGCCAGCTGTATTTTCAAGGGTTAAGAAATATCTGCCAGAGTCGCCTCTCATGCTGTCCTTTATAGACAGGGTGGTTCTGTCTTTCGTTGTTGTGATACTTACTCGGTCAGTCTCCTTGAGCCTCATTTCTTCCAATTTCCATGTTACTTTGGGAGCAGGACGCCCACTGATTGGCACATCAATGGTAAAAGTGCTTCCTGCTTTGCAAGTTATGAGTTGATTGGTAATTCCGGTGAGATCAGCAGTGGGCTCTATTTGAGGCTCCTTGATGATGACAGAAGAGAAGGCTTCCCTGGGCTCGCTGTAGCCAGCATCATTCTTGGCCTTCACACGGAACTCGTATTCAGTGTTCTCAACAAGGCGCTCCACTGTGAAAGTCATTTGTTTGGTGTGACCAGCTTCAACCCAGAAGTCAGATCCCTTTTGTCTCATTTCGAGCAGGTAGTCCGTGATCCGACTGCCTCCATCGTGGTCAGGTTTAAGCCAAGCTAAGACAGCAGATGATTTGCTTGTGTCAACAATATCAAGTCTCCTAGGTGGAGCAGGCTGTTCTGTGGCTACAATTGGTTCTGGCATTTCATAGGGTTCACCAATACCATACTCATTTACTGCAGAAACACGGAAATAATATGGAACGCCTTCTGTCAGATCACCAACCTTGAGAATCTGACGAGTGCATTTTTCACTGACAACCTGCCAGCTACGTCGGCTTGCATCTCGCTTCTCTACCACATAGTGATGGATTCGGGCACCACCGTCAAGGAGAGGGGCGTCCCACATCAATGTAACAGATCCTCGGGTCACATCCTTGAAGGTAATGGGACCAGGTGGGCCTGGAGTGTCTAGCACTTTTACGGTGAATGTGATTGATTTACTACCACTGTTGTTTTCCACAGTAAGGGTATATTTCCCTGCATCACTTCGGTTGCAGTTTTCCACCGTGAGGGTGCTGAAGGAATCAGTTGTATGGATGTCAGCACGAATGCTGAGGTTAGAGTCCGGTTTGCTCCACACAGCTGTAGGAGCAGGTCTACCCAGATAGGCAATGAAGAGGCGAATACTGGCCCCAGCTCTGACAATGTGAGTCTGCTTGAAGTTTGCATCGATATCTAACTCAGGAGCTGTTAATCGGTCAACTGCTTTAATTGTTCCAGTGACTTCACAGCTGTCACCTTTTCCAGCACCATTGATAGCACTGACCCGGAATTTATAGTCTTCACCTGCTTGTAAATCAGTAATGGTATATCTTGTTTTCACACATGCTTCTGCATTTACCTTGTGCCAGTCTCCTAAGTCAGCTTTGCACATTTCAATAATATACCCAATTATTTCCATGCCACCATCAAACACTGGCTTGGACCACTCTAAGCTCACAGTTGTCTTTGATGTGTCTGTCACTTTGACCACGGTGGGAGCACTTGGTGGGTTGACTGGCTCTCTACACTTAATTAGTCTTGAGATACCACTGGCAGGTCCTACTCCTGCAGCATTTTCAGCCATGACATGGAATTCATATTCATTGCCTTCTGTCAGACCAGTGACTTTATATCTAGTCTCAGAAATTGGTCTTTTGCTGATCACTTTTACCCATCGCGTACTTTTCTTTTCTCTCCTTTCAAGGATATAATGTTGAATTTCATTGCCACCATCTGATTCTGGCCTTGCCCATGTGAGGATAATGCTATTGCCTGTTACATTGCTAGGTTCTGGAGTTCCAGGGGCATCAGGAACAGCTGTAAGATGAAAAAAAAATCAATTGAACACTTGTGCTTGGAAAGTTAATCTTATGACATGGTACCACTTTAGTAAAAATGGAAACTTACTGTATTGTATCTGGGCAACCACTGGATCAGAATCAAGTGGCCTGCCAACACCAAACTTGTTAACTGCAGAAACACGGAATTGGTATTCATTGCCATTTATTAGTTTAGTGGCATTGTAACTGTGGGCTTCACAGTTATCCTCAATTAGTGCCCAGGCAAGTCTGCTGGTTTCTCGTTTTTCAATAATGTAGTGAGTCACAGGAGCACACCCGTCATTTAGTGGAGCATCCCACCACAGAGTCATCTTCTCACCAGTAATATTGGTGAATCTTATTGGTCCAACTACTTTTCCTGGTGTATCTGTAAGAAAAAGGTCCCAGAGTGCGTTTCATTTTTATTGTCCGTTAAAATTAGGCATTTCTCTAAGTCCCATAAATTGTAAGATTAAGAAGATATTTTAAAAGTACCTTGTACTTTCACTGTAATTTCTGCTTTTGTTGTGCCTGATAGATTTTTGGCTTCAACTGTATATACACCACGGTGGTCTCGAGTAGCGTCTCTAACAAAGAGGCTGGTGGATCCAAGGACATCAGTTATTTCCATATTCATCCTCTTTTCAATTTCCACTCCATCTTTGAGCCAAGTTATTCGAGGTACTGGTCTTCCTTGTACCAAAGCCTTAAGTCTAAGACTTTCTCCAGACTTAATAATGACACCATCAAAATACTCAGGGCCAAACTCTACTGTTGGTGGAACTATAAAAGAAATGGAAATACTGTGTAATAGTTTGGCTTAATAGAGACATATATAAGCATGCTTTCAATTAGCTCCATAGTATAATCATAAATCCTGGAAGGTAATGACTGATACTGTGCTACCAAAACCTATTTTAAAAGTAGGACTGACAATTGAGAATTTAGTCTGTGGAGCTAAATGTTTGCATTTTAGGCTATTCCCTTTGTTAGATCTGTCATGTTATTAATCTTGTATTGCCATTTATAACAAGAGAAATGAAACATTTGCAGATCATCTACTTCCTAATACTGCTGCATATTCAAACAGGGTCCTGTAAGAGGCCATCTTCTGGACCCAGGAAAGGTGATGATTGTGCTGCTGGATGTATGTTGTATTTCAGTAACTTCAGTAAATATGGACTATTCTTGAGAGACTTTTTCTTTATTATTAAAAATGTCTGAAATTACAAAACTGAAAACTTGTCCCCACCTGTATGCTATTTATATTGGAATGGAGTAAAATAATAGACATGCTAAAAATAATTGATGCTACTTATGTTTTCTCCTCTCTTCATCCAAAAGGTAGAAAAGACCTAACATACCCACATAGCAAGCTTGCATAATCTGTATGAAATGGATGTTCCTATTTCCATTTTTAAAAAGTATTTTTTTAAAATGTGAATGCCCTTAGTCAAACTGCAAATCAGCTCCCAAATGCTTACCATTTTCATCTCTTGTCATAATAATGCCAGAAGACTGTGAGGGAGGGCTTATTGTCCCAACAGCATTTCTTGCAATTATTCTGAACTCATATCGATCCCCAGGACTAAGTCCTGTAACTGTGTACTGACATTCACTGACATCAGTAAAGTTGCATCTAGTCCAGTGATCACTCCCTTGCCGTTTCTCAATGCTGTAGGCCACAATCTTACTGCCTCCGTCACGTAGTGGTGGGTTCCATTTAAGTGTGATGGTTTCCCGGGTGACATCAATGTAGTCAGGAGTACCAGGTGGGTCTAAAAAAATTATTTGGAAGTTAAATGCATCATTATTTCTGTAACGAACTCTTTATCATCAGTGGCAGAAAAATAAAATGAATAAATACATTAAACCCATTTTAGCCATAAATTTCAACTTTTTGTTTCACTAAATCTTTAAAAAGAACTTTAAATTACTTTATGAGTTGACTTAAAATCACCCTCTTTACTTGGCCAGCTTTCTAGGGAAAAGATACATGGAAGAAAAGCAGTGTTTCTATTTTACTAATACATTCAATTGCTGAATTAAATATATTTGAATAACAATCACTTACCGACTGGGGACACAGCTAAAGTAAATTTGCTTGGGTCACTAGGTGAGCTTAGGCCAGCAGAATTTTCAGCATATACACGGAATTGGTAATCCAGGCCTTCTATTAGCCCAGTAACTCTGTATTCTCTTCCAGATATTGATGACATATTAACTCTTTGCCAGAGGATGCTATTTCTCTCTTTCTTTTCAACATGGAATCCTGTAACTTCTGAACCACCATCATAAACTGGAGCATCCCAAGTTAGTGACATGCCATCAGAAGTCACATTATATATAACGGGCTTTCCTGGAGGGCCAGGAATCCTGAACTGGTGTTTTGCCACAATAGTATTTGAGACAAGTGGTTCACTGACTCCATATCTGTTTTCTGCCCTAACTCTAAACTGGTATTCAGCATCTTTGACAAGATTAGGAACTTTGAAAGTTGTCCTGGCAACACTAGAACACACCATCTTCCAATTAGTTTGTGAAGCTTCCCGCTTCTCAATGCTGTAACAAGTAATTTCACCTCCTCCGTCATCATCAGGTACATCCCATGACATGATGACACTGTCAGCCTTGATTTCATCAAATTGAATCGGCCCTTTGGGCTTTAATGGTGGGCCAAGTGTGATGACTGTAATGGGAAATGAGTTTCTACAAACTGCATTATCAAGAATAATGGTATATTTCCCTCCATATTCTTTCTTGGCATTCTTGATATCCAAAGTTATTTTGTTTTCAGTTTTACTGAAACGAACATGTTCAGTTTCTTTCAATGGCAAACCATCTTTCAGCCAACTGATAGATGGTTTAGGCTTTCCTTTATATGGTAATTCAAGATGCACATTATGTCCAATTTTCACAGTGACTTGTGCCCCAGGGATTTCTGAAAGGTCGACCTCAGGTGTAATGACAAGTTCTTTCACTGTAACTGGCCCAATGGTGACAGCATCACTCAGTCCTTTCTCATTTTTGGCAGACACTCTGAATTCCAGGACGGACTGTTCCTTAAGTTGGCCAACTTCAATTTCACATGTCTTACTTATGCCAGCATGTGACCATGTTTGTTCACCTTTACCTTTCCTCTCCACAATGTATTCTGTGATGATGCTACCACCATCAAAGTCAGGTTTGGTCCAGCTTAGGGTAACAGATGTCTTTGTTGAATCTTTCATTGAGAGATCTCGAATAGGAGCTGGTACTTCAGCAGCCTTCACTGGCTGTGTGGTTTCACAGGATTCCCCAATTCCAATTTCATTTTCTGCAAGAACTCTGAAGAAGAATGGAATTTTCTCTGACAAATCTGTTATTTTAAAGGACATACTGGAACATTTGTGTGCCACGGAAGACCATGTTCTCTTGGTAGCATCTCTCTTTTCAATGACATAATTAATTATGGGAGACCCTCCATCAATGAGAGGAGGCTCCCAGAGCAGAGTGACTGTGCCTTGAGAAACATGTTTAACCTGTAGTTTCTGGCAGGCTGCTGGTGTATCAAGCACTTTAACACTCACAGTTGAGGACTTTGGTTGACCAACTCCATTTTCTATTGTGAGAATGTATTTTCCAGTGTCATTGCGAGTAACTTGAGGAATGATAAGTAATGAAGATGAATCGGTGTTTTGAATGTTGTATCTGGCATCACTGCCAAGATTCTTCTCATCTTTTCTCCATATGACGGTAGGTGGAGGCCTGCCTTTAAAGGGAATCAACACTTGTACATCTTCACCAGCTTTAGCTATAATAGAGGTCCTGAGAGCCACATCTAGGTCGATCTCTGGTTCCTCTGTAGAGAGCAAATGGACATATAAAGTGAATTTTAATGTTTTCCTGGAGATACTCTAATGAAAAAATAAAACAAAATTATACCAGTAGGTACATACCAAGTATATCTTTAGCTTGGACAGGTTCAGTCATTTCTATAGGTTCTCCTTGTCCAGCACAGTTTATAGCGGATACCCTGAAGTAGTAATTGACTCCAGGTTTCAGATTAGATACCACATATTCTGTAGTTCTGACCTCTCCTTTGGTAGAGACAATAGTCCATTCCTCTTCCTCTCCTTGTCTCATTTCGACAACATACCCAGTAACAGCACTGCCTCCATCGTAGACAGGCTTACTCCAGCCAAGAGTGATGGATGATTTAGTTGAATCTGCAATTCTTATCTTAGCTGGTGGGCCTGGAGGATCTGGAATGGCCATTCACAATATAGCAATTACACAATCATGAACAGTTTGGTCATACAAAAGAAGACATGTGGAGATGCTGCACTTAAGAGGTGTGGGAGGTGGGCAACATGGGAATCCCAGTGGGTTCCATGTAATATTTTAGGTAATCTAAGCACCTCTTAAAATATATGTATATATATATATAAAAATAACATTTTTGTAAGCAAATACACATATATGCATATATAAAAAAAACAAAAAAAAACAAAGAGATATACAGGTTGCACTCATGTACTAGCAGCAAATTAATGTGAAAATGAAACACACATTTTTACAGAAAATACAAAATTGTAAAAAAAAAAAAAAAAAAAAAAAAGAACACTTACCAATAGGATCGGCAGCTTTGTAGAAGTCAGATGGTTCAGAAAATGGACCCTGTCCAGCAGCATTTATAGCACAAACTCGATACTGATAGTCACTGTTTTCCATGAGTCCTGTCACTTTCTGTCTGGTGTCACGGATAGTCTCCTTGAGTACTTTAAACCACCCTAGACTCTTCTTGTCTCGCTTTTCAAGGAAGTAGCCCTTTATTTCATTACCACCATCTACAATTGGCCTGCTCCAGACAACAGTCATTGAATTCTTGGTAATTTTTGTCACCTCTGGTACGCTTGGTGGCCCAGGTGTAACTAGAAAGGAAAAGGAAAATGAGTTCAAAGCACCAACATTGCTGATAAATTCTCTCGGTCTTCAATTCCTATCTAGCCAAGAATATTAATATCATTTATTATGCTTTCCACTTTGTAAAATGGGTGGTAATGAGAGAAGATGTGAAACAAAAGAAAATCTTTCTAAGAAAATACATTTATGGACTAGAGGACTAGTTTATACTTATCTTTTAAAATTTCATGTGTTTGATTTCAGTTTTCTAATGAAAACAGTTCTCACCAAATGCATTCTTTGCTACAACTGGATCAGATTCCAGTGGATCACCAACTCCATATTTGTTCACGGCTCGAACCCGGAAAATGTATTCATTTCCTTTGATAATTTTGGTGGTTGTAATGATGCATTCTTCCAAATTTTCAGACACCATAGACCATACTACACGACTTGTCTCACGCTTTTCCACGATGTAGTGAGTGATTTTTGCACCGCCATCATCTGTTGGAGGCTGCCAAAGAAGGGTTATCTTTTCAGCGGTGACCGTCTTAAATTCAATTGGTCCTCCTGGAGGTCCTGGTTTGTCTATGAATGAAAAAAAGAAACTATGTTAGTACTTTTAAGAAGGCAACTAACTTAAAACTACTAAGCTTTAAGCAAGCAAAATATGATGTTGGCCTGCATTAAGTACCTACCAAGGATCTGCACTCTGATGGTAGCTGAGGCTGAGCCCATAGCATTTCTTAGTTTTAATTCGTAGCTTCCACTATTAAGGCGATTAGCATCTTTGATGAGTATAGATGCAAGGTCAGTTGTATTTTCGACACACACCAGTGCATTGGTTTGTAACTCTTTATCATCTTTATACCACTCGATTGTAGGCTCAGGTTTGCCAGAAATGCCAGCTCTGAGTTTCACAGATGTGCTTGCTCTGTATTTGACAACTTCTGTATATTCTAGAGGCAAATCAATTACAGGTCCACCTGGAAGGAAAACAGATGAGAAATATTTAAAGGATCATAAAAATGAAAAAAAAAAAAAAACAATTTCAGGAATGTCAAAGGTCATTGGTTCTTATTCAACAATATATAGAACACATAATTCTAATCCTAGTAATACTTTTTATTTTAAAAACTTAAATTTTACAAAAGCCACTCTTCTATCCCAGATGTGGATGGAAGACTGTGAGCAAGCTCTTACCCCAGTGACACTGCACTAATTGCACATGGACTTAAGTGCCTTTTTAATGTATTTTTAAAGTCTATTAGGTGTTTTATTTCAGTGGTGAAGTGGGATAAGTCACTGAGGACATCAATGAAGAAGCTGCATTATCATTTCCTTTCTTTCTAGGTTCTCATTCTTCTTCCTCTAACTACTTTATATTCTTTTTATTTTTTTCCTCCCAGTTCACTGCTAGCCAAGTTTGGGCCCTTGAAGTCTGAAATTTTGTACACATGGAGCTATACATTCACTTGTCAGCTTTTCTGTTAGAACTTTTGAGAAACAGAACTAAATTTGACTTGCTTCACAGTCTCACAAATATTGATTCAGTGTCCACAAAGCCTGATCATAAAGAGCAGCCCTGGGATTATCAGCATGAGCATTAGAGTGGATACTTTAGCCTATCAACTAAAGTTGTTCAATGGTGGATCTCTTAGAAAACGTCTCACAGGATAACTAACTCATGAAATTATAAATTTGAAACTATTCTTGAGTTGAATGCACTGGTTATTTCCCAGAATGGTGGAATATGCACATTTTAGACTGATAGCAATGTAGAGAGGGTTCTGGAGTCTGTCTCCTGGGGGTTGAATCCCCACTCCATCACTAATGAGCTGCTTGACTAAAAAAACCAAAACTCAGTTCCTCTTCAGTAAATTGGTACCTATCATAATGCTGTTAGAACAAAGGAAGAGAATCCATACAAAGTACCCCTTCAGTGTTAGCTGCTGCTAATACTATGATTATCAAAGTCTCTGTTTAGTTTTTCACTGATTTAAGAGGAATTATTCTCTAGGGAATCACATGGTTTTAATGATTGAGTCTGACCATTTAAAATGGAAAAGTGAAAGCACTACCTCCTACAGTCAAAGAATCATAAAAGGTTAAAGTTAGAAAGGCCCTTAGATATCCTGTAGTCCAAATGTCTCATTTTACAATTCAGTCAAGAGGCCTGGAGAGGTTAAGGAATTTTTTGAAGACTCCCAGCTAGTCCATAATTTCTTCCTAAAGTCTAGCCAAGGCACATAGTAAAAGTTATCCTATAGATTAGAACTGGAAAAAGTAAGGAAAAATGTTGTGTCACATTGCTCTTGGGATTCAAAATGCTAAAAATGCTTACCATAAGAATCAATGCATGTAATGGGGCCTGCCACCTCGGATGGATTGCTGATGGAACCCACAGCATTCCTAGCAAAGACACGGAATTCATACTGGGAATTCTGAGTCAAGCCAGAGACAGTGAATTGAGTCTCGATAACATTGGTGAAGCTGGCCTTGGTCCATCTGCCATCTGGAAGGTCATGTCTCTCAACAATGTACCCTGTAATCTTGCTTCCTCCATCGAAAGCTGGTTGTTGCCATAAAAGACGGACAGAGTTCTTTGTAATATCAGTGATACGAACATTTCTTGGGGGTTCTATGGTAGTAAGAGAAAGCAGGTTAGTGGCAGTTATTCCATATTATTTTGCTTTGCAGAAATAAGATTTGCATTTTTAAGTAGTTAGAACTCTCCTTCTCATGACAAATACATACCACAGGCATCAATGGCCAGGACTGGTTCTGAAGGATGGCTGGGTTTTCCAACACCAGCAGCATTTTCTGCATATACCCTGAATTCATAAATGAGTCCAGCACTGATTGTAGTGACTTTGAAGTGAGTTGTGCGGATGACCAATTTATTGACTTTTTGCCATAAAATACTGTTTCTGTCCTTCATTTCCAGGTGATAGCCTATGACTGCACTACCTCCATTAGATACTGGTTCATTCCAGGCCACAGTGATGCTTTCTCGAGTAACATTAGTGACCCATGGTGTAGATGGGGGTCCAGGTGTTGCTACAAAGAGAGAGACACCCCATAGGTTAGCACACTCATTTACAACATTGATGTTAAAATGAAAACTTGGGATCTTTGAAGAGTTTGACCACTTACTGTATGGTAGTTTGACAACCACACAAGCTGAGTCTATGTGATCGCTGATGCCAAAGCGGTTTTCTGCCTTGATACGGAATTGATATTCTTCCCCTGTGGTCAATTTCATGACTTTAATCATGCTTCTTGCAACTGTGGCAGACACTTCAGTCCATACTGTGGTACTTGTTTCTCTCCTGAGTACAATGTAATTGGTAACTTGACTTCCACCATCATACTTAGGTGGCTCCCATTTGAGAGTCACACTTTCCTCAGTTATATCGCTAATAACAACAGGGCCAGTGGGAGGACCAGGCCTGTCCAGCACGACAATGTTAATGAAAGTTTTGGTTGTTCCACTGGAGTTGGCAGCAGTGATCTCATACCTCCCGGCATCGGCAGCTACACTTTCTTTGAGATTAATGGTGAGGTTCTCAGCAGTAATTTCAGTGTTAAATCTCATGGTTGCTTTCAGTGGGACACCATCTCTTGATAAGGTCACTTTGGGCAGAGGTTTTCCAGAAATTGGAATGTCAACTTTAAGATTTGAACCAGCTCTGACATATACAGTGTGACTTGGGAAATTCTTCATATCAATTTCAGGTGGTTCTGAAAGATAAAGTATGACAATGAAGGTGAAAATGAGTTTCTAAAAATTAGCTTCAATCAATGCAAATAATTTCAAATTTTGCTTCTATTTAACAATAGACATACCCAGTTGTTCCTTGACAAGAACAGGAAGCAGAAGCTCTCTTGGGTCACTCAGGCCAGCTTGATTTTCAGCACATACCCGGAAGAAGTATTCAGAATTCTCTCTCAGACCAGAAACAACGTGATGGGTTGACTTGACCACTGCACATTTAATCCAGTTTTTCTGTCCTTTTTCTAGTGCTTCAATGATATAATGTACAATTCTGCTACCACCATCGTGTTCTGGTTTCAACCAGGTCAGGGAAACACTATCTTTGGATACACTTGCTATTCCAAGTTTTTCAGGTGGGCTTGGTTTTTCTAAGAAAGTAAAGTATCAAAAGAAAGGGAAGATGATTACATTTTTTTCCATGTGTTTTCTTAATGCACAGTCAAAAACTTTAAATATAGGAAATATATTTGAGTCTTTCTTACTTTCTATGTGACAAATTTGGCTTCTGAGCCAACCAAAGCCCCCCACCCCCACCCCAGGCTAAATGTCATTACATGTCACAGCATACAAAGTCAAATTAAATATCAAATGACTACATTAAATGAAATAATTTACTCCAAATCCATCATGGGTATAAAAAGGAAGAACAAGTTGAACACTCTTGTAAGAGACTTCTTCATACAGTTTCTGCACATTGATATATGGTCAAACTCAATTATACTTAAATTTAAGTATGTTATCCAATTCTAGCTATGTAACTTTCTATGTTATATTTTTTCAGCAGTAAAAAACTTTATTAGCGATTTCATTTTGTGCTAGAGCATGAATATTTTGGGGTGTGAACCAAAGCATTTAAATTAAATCTAAAATTACTAATTAGAGTGATTCACACTACTTTATCAAAGTTAATATGGATTTTCTTTGTTCTTAAAACATACCTGTAATTTTTACTCCTTCCTTCGTTTCAGCTGGTACCCCAACACCAAATTCATTTTCTCCAGAGACTCTGAAGTAGTAAATAGCCCCTTCTTGTAAGTTGGTAACTTTGTAGGCGAGGCGATTACAATTGTTGGTCACAGAGACCCATGCTTTCTTACTGGCCTCGCGTTTTTCTATGTGGTAATTCTTCACTGGCGCTCCACCATCATTTTCAGGAGCATCCCAGGATAACACTGCAGATTCTTTGGTTACATCTTGTACAGTAATATTGGCTGGAGGACCAGGGGAATCTAAAACTTTGACAACTAAAGTTAGTGAAGTGGCACTCAAAATATTCTGAATTGTTAATGTGTATTTTCCAGAATCATTTCTATTGGCATTTTCAATAGTAAGTGATGTACGAGAGTCTGTGGAATCAATATAAGCTCTAGTGCGGAGGTCAGTGTCTGGCTTACTCCACAAAACACTGGGTACTGGTCTTCCTCGGAAAGGCACAGTTATGGTAAATGAGGCTCCAGCCTTGACAATCAAAGTCTTCCTCATTTCACTGTCAAGATCAAATATAGGTTCTTCTTCTCTTTCCTTTGCTATTTGGGGATCGGAGCTATCACTGGGATCACTAGCACCAACCTTATTGACAGACTTCACTCTGAAGACATATTCAGCTCCTGTTGTGAGTCCACCTACTGTATATTCTGTGCCTCTTAAGCTCTGAATAGCAGTTGTCCAATCAGTTTCGTCAGATTTTTTGTATTCTACAGAGTATCCAGTTATTGGAGCCCCACCATCAAATAAGGGCTTAACCCAGCTGAGAGTTATATTTGTCTTGCCTGAGTCCACAATTTTGGGTTTGGATGGAGGAGATGGTAAGAATACTGGATCTTCTGCCCGAATTAAGGCAGAGGTTTCACTTGGAAGGCTTAGGCCAGCAGCATTTTCTGCATAAACCCGATACTCATATTCACATCCTTCCCGAAGTCCTGTTGATTTCACTCTCAGATCATAAACTGGTTTCTTGTTTACACGTACCCATCGTAGACTGTTTTTCTCTCGCCTTTCAATTATGTATCCAGAGATTTCACTGCCTCCGTCACTCTCAGGTCTTGACCAGCATAGCGTCATGAACTCTTTGGTCACGGATGTTATTTCTAAAGATGTAGGTGGAGTTGGAACTGTAAACGGATCTAGTGCCTTTACAGCCACACTCTCCAGGGACTCACCAACACCATATTTATTAACACCAGTTACTCTAAATATGTATTCATTGCCTTTGAGTAACTTGGTTACTTTACAGAAAGTTGTCCTTAACTCTCCTTCACATATTGTCCATGCAAGATGGCTTGTTTCACGTTTTTCTACAATGTAATAGTCAATATCTGCACCACCATCTTCTTGGGGACGTCCCCAGGAAAGAGAGCATTTCTCAGAAGTGAGGCCACTTATTTCAAGTGGTCCAGCCGGTGGGCCAGGCTTATCAAGGACCTTGCAATTAACTGCCGCAGACCGTGTCCCTGCAACATTCTTAAGTGTTAATACATACTGCCCAGTGTCTCGTCTTATACAGTCTTTAACTGTTAACAAAGTATTAGAGTCCGTTGAGACAATTTCTGTTCTTGCTCTTTCTTCAATTTCTATACCATCCTTGGCCCAGGAAATTATTGGTAGAGGTCGCCCTGCAACATCTGCATTTATCTTAAGTACTTCTCCAGCTTTGATGACAATGACATCTCGGAACTTGACATCCATCATAATTCTTGGAGCCTCAACATCATCTTTAACTGTAATAGGTCCAGTGGATTCAGATGGTTCACTAACTGAGTCAGCAGCATTCCTTGCAAAAACTCGGAATTCATAGCGCTGGTCTTCAGTAAGTTCAGTTACTTCAAAGTATGTTTCTGGTACATTAGTAAAATTGCATTTCAGCCATCGGCCATCTGGTAGTTCTCTACGTTCAATAATGTATCCTGTGATCTTAGCTCCTCCATCATAATGTGGTTTTGACCATTTGAGTGAAACTGATTTTCTTGTGATATTTGTGACTTCAGGTTGTCCAGGAGGATCACAGGGATCTCTTGCAGGGACTGGTTCACAAGATTTACTGCATTTACCAAATCCAGCAATATTCTCAGCATATACACGATACTCATACATCAGTCCTTCATCAAGGCCAGTGACTTTCATTTGAGTGTCAGCAATGAGGATTTTATTTGCTTTTGACCAAAGAATGCTACTTCTTTCTTTATACTCAAGATGATAGCCAATTACCTGACTCCCTCCATCATTAACTGGTACTTGCCAGCTTACAATCATGGTAGATTTTGTGGCATGCACAACTCTAGGAGTACCAGGAGGACCTGGGGGACTGAATGGATACTCTGCAACAACAGCTGAAGATTCACTGTAGGAGCTCTTTCCATAACGGTTTTCTGCACAAACACGGAACTGATATTCACTTCCTGTTGTAAGACGAACTATTTTAATGGATGTTCTTGCAACTGCCTGTGACACTACTTGCCATGTTGTAGAAGTGGTTTCTCTCTTCTCAACGATGTAATTGCTAATTTGGCAGCCACCATCATATTCTGGAGGATTCCAAGAAATGGTTACATTGCCGCAACTAACTTCATCAATATGTATAGGACCTGGAGGTCCTGGTTTATCAAGGACAATTACAGTAATAGATACTGTTGTAGATCCAGCACTGTTTGAAACACATAATTCATAATTTCCAACATCTTCCCTTGAAGCATCCTTAATAGACAGTGATGTTACGGTCTTTGAAGAAGAAACATTGACTCTAGTTGTCTCTTTAAGAGTCTGACCATCCTTTTTCCAGTTTACAGTAGCTTGAGGTCTTCCTTTAAATGGCACATCAATCTTAAGTTGGTCTCCAGCCTTTACATTGAAAGTGTTGAAAGGAAGCTCAACTGAAGGCTTTATTTCAATGTCTCTCGCAATTACTGGCACTCCAAGTTGTCTTGGATCACTTTTTCCTTTTTCATTAACTGCAGCTACCCTGAAGATATACTCTTCTCCTGCAGTTAGGCCAGATATAGTTGCTTCTAGAGTCTTAACTTGTGTGCAAGTACTCCATTTTTCACTCCCTTTAGTCTGCATTTCAACTACATAACCAGTAATTTTGCTGCCACCATCACTTTCTGGTTTCTCCCACTTAATTGTAGCAGTATTACGCGTCACATCAACAAGAGTTACCCTCCCAGGTGGGAGGGGTGGTTCAGACACTTTAACAGGTTCAGTTGTTTCAGCTGGCAAACCAATCCCGTATTCATTGCAAGCCAAGACTCGGAAGTAGTAAGAACATCCTTCTTGTAGATTTTCAATTTTAAAACTATTCTTAGTGCAATTGTTTGTAACAGTAGCATATGCTTTTCTTGTAGTTTCTCGTTTTTCAACAATATAGTTTGTAATCTTAGCTCCACCATCAATAAGTGGTGGTTCCCAAGACAATGTCACTGAATCTTTCTTCACTTCTCTTACAGCCAAATTCAGAGGGGCACTTGGTGAGTCAAGAACTCTGACGTTAACAAAAGCTGTTTTGGAGCCACTGTTATTTTCTAATGTCAGATTATACCGACCACTGTCAAACCTGGTAACATTATCAATCACCAACATTGTATATGAGCTGGTCACCTCAATCTGGGCCCTGTCAGTGAGAATACCTTCAGCCTTTTCCCATTTAACTTCAGGTTCTGGTCTACCTTTGATAGTAACAAATAAGCGTAAAGTAGTACTTGCACGCAGAATGACCACCTTTCTGAGATCAGCATCAAGTTCTATTTCCGGTGGCTCTACCCTTTCCTGAGCAACAACTGAACCAGGTATAGTTGCAGGTTCACCTACACCTTCAGAGTTGATGGCACAAATACGGAAGTTATATTCAATATTTTCTTTAAGCTTAGTCACTGTGAACTGCTTTCCTTGTAACCCTGTTGGTGGAGTGCAAGTTGTCCAGTCATCAGCAGTGGCTTCTTTAACTTCAACAACATAACCTTTAACAGGTGCACCACCATCAAAAACTGGCTTATTCCATGCCAGGGATACAGAAGATCTGGAAGTGTCTGTCACTTTTGGATTGCTTGGGGGGCCTGGTGGATACAAGGCATCACATGCTCGATAGCAAACAGATGGCTCGCTAGGTTCACCCACACCAGCTGCATTCTCAGCAGCAACTCTGAATTCATAGGAATGGCCTTCAGTAAGTCCAGTTACCCTGAATCGAAGATCCGTTAGTGTTTTCTTGTTGCACTTCGTCCATCTAATGCCTTCTTTATCTCGTTTTTCAAGAATATAGCCTTCAATTTCAGCACCTCCATTATCCAATGGACGTGCCCAGGTTACTATCATAGAATCTTTGGTGATTGCTGAGACTTCAGGTGTTGAAGGAGGACCTGGTAGCTTATAAGGATTACAGGCTATAACAGGCTCAGATTCTAGGGCCTCTCCAGTTCCATATTTATTTACAGCCATGACACGGAAAATGTACTCATTACCAGGGAGAAGTTTAGTGACTTTGTAGTTAAGGGCCTGTACCTCAGTTGAAACCTGGGTCCAGGAGAGTCTGCTTGTTTCTCTCTTTTCAATGATGTAATGTGAAATATTAGCACCACCATCTTGTAAAGGTGGGTTCCATGCCAGGTAACATTTTTCAGCTGTAACCCCTGAAACTTTCAGAGGTCCTTCAGGAGGCCCTGGCCTGTCAAGAACCTTTACAGTGATTGGTATAGACTTTGTGCCACCAACATTGCTGAGTTTCAGTATATATTGTCCCCCATCAGTCCGTATACAGTCTTTGACAATAACAGTTGTTTTCTGAATAGTAGATTTAATTTCCATCCTAGCAGTTGTTTCTTCAAGCTCTTTTCCATCTTTTGACCAAACAATATCAGGTATAGGTTTGCCACGGATATCAGCTTCAAGAACAAAAGTCTCTCCTGCATGAACAACGATGACATCTTTATATTTCGGATCCAGGGAGGCATTTGGTGCATCAATTTCATCTCTGGCAGTAATGGCACCAGTACTTTCTGATGGTTCACTAAAGTTGCCAGCTGCATTTCTTGCAATTACTCTAAATTCATACCTTTGGTCTTCTACAAGTCCACTCACTGTGAATTCAGTTTCAAATACATTGGTAAAGCTGGCTTTCATCCAACGGCCATCAGGTAGATCTTTCTTTTCTACAATATAACCTGTTATTTTGCTCCCACCATCATAGGCAGGTTTTTTCCATTTCAGTGTGACATTGTGTCTTGTAATCACAATGGCTTCTGGGCGGCCAGGTGGGTCACATGGATCACGGGCAACAAAGCATTCAGATACTTTGCTAGGCTTGCCAATACCAACAATATTTTCAGCAGAAACTTTGAACTCATACTCAAGGCCTTCATCAAGTCCAGTTGTTTTTAACTTGGTGTCTTGAATGGGGGTCTTATTTAACTTGACCCATAAAATGCTGTTCTTTTCTTTCTGTTCAAGATGGTAGCCAATAACTTTGCTACCACCATCATTTACTGGCTCATGCCATTGTACAAGCATTTGATCTTTTGAGATTGATGTTACAAAAGGAGTTCCAGGTGGCCCAGGTTCTTTAAATGGATATTGTACAATAACTGGTTTAGAATCTAGGGAGGTACTTTTTCCATACCTGTTTTCAGCAAAAATTCTAAATTGGTATTCAGAGCCTGTTTTGAGTTTGGTTATTTTAATTGTTGTTCTTGCAACAGTAGCTGATACCATATGCCAAGTGGTGGTGGTTGTATCTCGCTTCTCTACAATGTAGTTGCTTACTTGACAGCCACCAGTATAAGCTGGTGGTTCCCAAGATATGGTCACAAAGTCTGCACTAACTTCATCAAACCGAACTGGTCCAATAGGAGGTCCAGGCTTTTCCAAAACTATAATGCTGAGATTTTCTGTTGCTGTGCCTGCACTATTTGTTGCTGTTATGGCGTATTTTCCAAAGTCATCTTTGTTACTTTCTTTAATGTGCAGGATAGTTGAGGTAGCTGTTTCTTCAACATTTACTCTTGTTGTCTGTTTAAGAGGCTCACCATCTTTGACCCAAGAAATTTTAGGTCTTGGTCGGCCTATAACTGGAATTTCAATTTTAAGGTCTTCTCCAGCTTGGACACTATATGTATTAAATGGTAACTTAAAACTAGGCTGTATAGTCAGGTCCTTGGCTATGACAGGAACACCAAGCACTCTTGGATCACTTTTCCCTTTCTCATTGTAGGCCTTTACACGGAACTGATATTCTTGTCCAGAACTCAAACCAGTAACAACTGCATTACAGACTTTGGATTCAGCCACAACACTCCATTTTTCAGTTCCTTTGGGCTGCATTTCAACAACATACCCTAGAATTCTGCTACCACCATCATGTTCAGGTTTCTCCCACATAAGCGAGGCACTGGTCTGGGACACATCAGTGAGAGTAACCTTCCCTGGTGGGGAAGGAGGTTCTGCTGCTTTCACGGCATCAACAGTTTCCACTGGAACACCAACTCCAAATTCATTCTCAGCCATAACTCTAAAGTAATAAATGGCTCCTTCTGTAAGATTCTCAACTTTAAAACTTGTTTTGCTGCATTTGCTGCTCACATTAGCATATGCTTTTCTGGTTGATTCACGTTTGTCAATAACATAGTTTTTAACCTTTGCACCCCCATCAATGAGGGGTGGTTCCCATACTAGAAGAACAGAATCTTTTTTCACTTCTTTAACTGTCAAATTTTGTGGTGGTCCTGGAGTATCAAGAACTTTCACAGTTACAAAAGCAGACTTAGATCCACTACTGTTTTCTAGTTTGAGAATGTATTTTCCAACATCATTCCTATCACAGTTATCTATTGATAGTTGGGTAAAGTTTGATCCCTTTTCAATTTGGACTTTATCTGTGAATTCACCTTCCTCTCTAGACCATGTGATCTCAGGTATTGGACGACCTTTGAATGGAATGTGAATTCTGGCAGACCCACCAGCTCTTACAGTGATTCCTTTCCTTAATTCAGAGTCAAGGTCAAGTTCAGGTGCTTCAAGTTTATCTTCTGGTTTCACAGTACCAGGAACTGATGTGGCTTCACCTAAACCAACTTTGTTGAGGGCACAGACTCGTATTTTATACTCTTGGTGTTCAATGAGTTTTGAAATTTCAAATCGAGTGACTTTCCAGCCAGTCTGTGGTGTAACTATTTGCCATTCTTCTTCATCGGCTTTACAGATTTCTACTACATATCCCAGGATCTCACTTCCGCCATCATAGATGGGTTTACCCCAAGCAAGTGTAATTGAGTTTTTTGTGGTATCTACAATGTGTGCATTGGTAGGTGGGCCAGGTTTGAATATAGGATCACAAGCCTTATAGTACACTGTAGCTGGACTTGGTTCTCCAACTCCAGCAGCATTTTCTGCAGAGACTCTGAATTCATATTCATGATCTTCTGTTAATCCTGTGACTCTCAGCCGCAAATCTGTAATGCGGTGTTTATTGCACTTTATCCACCTAATGCCACTTCTGTCTCTTTTCTCTACAATGTAACCAGTAATTTCACTTCCACCATCACTATCTGGACGGTTCCAGCAGATGGTCATGGAGTCCTTGGCAATGTTTGTGACTTCCAAGCTTTTTGGTGGTCCAGGAAGCACAAACGGATTTTTCATAAGTACTGGTGCAGATTCCAAAGGCTCTCCAACACCGTATTTGTTGACAGCCATTATACGGAAAACATATTCATTCCCTTCTAAGAGTTTGGTAACTTTCAGAGAATTGGTCACAACTTCTGAAGCAACAACAGTCCAGGCAAGTCGACTGGTTTCTCTCTTTTCAACAACATAGTGAGAAATGTCACTGCCACCATCTTGAAGTGGTGGAGACCAAGTTAAAGTGCATTTCTCAGAAGTGACTCCGGTAACCTGGACTGGCCCTTCTGGAGGTCCTGGTCTATCTAATACTTTTACATTTACTGGGAATGACTTAGACCCTGCAACATTGGAAGCTCTTAAGATATACTGCCCACCATCAATTCTAATGGCATCCTTTATAATAAGTAAAGCCTTGAAATCTGTGTTCTTTATTTCACATCTAGCAGATTCTTCAACTTCCTTTTCTCCTCTCAACCACTCAATGGTAGGTAGGGGCTTTCCATGGACATCAGCCTCAAGCCTGAATGTTTCTCCAGCATTTACCACAATAGTGTCTCTGAATTTTGGATCCATTGAAATTCTTGGGAGTTCAACTTCATCCTTGGCAGTTATTGGTCCAGTACTGTCAGAGGGTTTACTTACTGTACCAGCTGCATTCTTTGCAATGACTCTGAATTCATATCTTTGATCTTCAGTAAGACCTGATACAGTAAATTGAGTTTCAATGACATTTGTGAAGCTGGCTTTCATCCACCGACCCTCAGGCAAATCACGTTTCTCTACAATGTAGCCTGTAATCATACTTCCACCATCATATGCAGGCTTGGTCCACTCCAAAGTAATTTCATTTCTTTTAACCATTATTGCTTCTGGGGTTCCTGGTGGGTCACAGGGATCTCTGGCTACATAGCATTCAGAATTCTTGCTTGCTTTGCCTATACCAACAATATTTTCAGCATAAACTCTGAATTCATATTCAATGCCTTCTTCAAGATTGAGTGCTTTAAACTGGGTGTCATGAATAATAGTTTTGTTGACTTTTGTCCACAAAATACTATTTCTTTCCTTTCTCTCAAGATGGTAACCTATGACTGGGCTTCCACCATTATTGATTGGTTCATGCCACTGTACGACCATGGAGTCTTTGGAAATGGTTGTGACAAATGGTGTGCCTGGAGGGCCTGGTTCTTTGTAGGGATATTGAGCTACAATTGGATCAGACTCCAAGGCAAAGCTCTGTCCATATCTGTTTTCAGCAAATATTCTGAATTGATATTCTGTACCAGTTTTCAGTTTGGTCACTTTCAGAGTAGTTCTAGCAACAGTAGCAGAAACAACATCCCATACTGTGGTGGTTGTATCTCTTTTTTGGACAATGTAGTTGGTGATTTGGCAGCCCCCTGTATATAATGGAGGGTTCCAAGATAATGTAATACTTTCAGCACTGACTTCATCAAATTTGACAGGTCCTTTTGGAGGATCAGGTTTATCAAGAGTTATAATTTCAATGGATGCTGTTTTCTGGCCAACGACGTTGGCAACTGTGATTCCATATTGTCCATCATCATCCTTGTGAGTTTCTTTAATACTGAGCACGGTGAGGTCTGGTGAATCAGTCACATTGACTCGTGTGGTTTGCTTCAGTGGAAGACCATCTTTAGTCCAGGTAATGGTTGGTTTAGGACGTCCAGAAATAGGCACTTCTATTTTTAAATCTTGGCCAACCTGTATACTGTAACTGTTGAATGCAGGTCTTACATCTGGCTCAATGACCAGATCTTTGGCAACTATTGGAACTGCAAGGGACCTAGGATCACTTCTCCCTTTTTCATTCACAGCAACAACTCTAAAAAGATATTCTTCTCCCTGAGTTAGGTTGGTAATGACTGCTTCAAGGGACTTTACTCTAGTACATTCTGACCATTTATCACTTTGTTTAGCTTGCATCTCCACAATATACTGAATGATTTTACTGCCACCATCATGTTCAGGCTTTGTCCATCTCAGAGAGACACTGTTTCTGGTGACATCATCCACAATTATTTTTCCTGGAGGTTGTGGTACTTCAGCAACCTTAATTGGATCAACAGTGTGTGCAGGAAGGCCAATACCATATTCATTCTCAGCTGTGACTCTAAAGTAATAACTGCAGCCTTCTTGGAGTTGATCTATTTTCCAAGAATTCTTATGGCAGTTTGTTACAACAGCAGCATAAGATTTTCTTGTGGCTTCACGTTTCTCAACAATGTAATTTTTTATTTTGGATCCTCCATCCAACAAAGGAGGTTCCCATGTAATTGATACTGAGTCTTTGGTGATTTCTGTGACTTTCAAGTTAACAGGTGGACTTGGTGTGTCCAGGACTCTTACAGTAACAAAGGCAGACTTTGTTCCACTGCTGTTTTCTAACGTGAGAGTATATTTTCCACTATCATATCGGTTGACATTGTCAAGAACAAGAGAGGTGAAACTACTAGTGACATCAATTATAGCTGCATCTCGGATTTCACCATCCATCTTCCCCCATTTAACTTCTGGTGTAGGACGACCTTTAATCGGAACAAATAACCTTAAGGAGCCACCTGCCCTTATATTTATAATTTTCCTTAGTTCTAGATCAAGATCAATGTCTGGTGCTTCCAATTTCTCTTCAACTACAACAGGTCCAGGGACATCAGCATGTTCTCCAACCCCAGCTTTGTTAACAGCACAGATACGGAAGTTGTATTCATGCTTTTCCAACAGCTTCTCTACTTCAATATTTGTTTTATTAATTCCAGTTGGTGGCGTGCACATTGTCCATTCACCAACACTCACATCACACTTTTCAACAATGTATCCTTGGATTTCACAGCCACCATCATATATTGGTTTGCTCCAAGAAAGGAAAACTGAAGATCTGGTAATATCTATAACTTTTGGGTTGTTTGGAGGTCCTGGTTTGTAAATAGGATCACAAGCCTTTTGGTAAGCAGAAGGTGGGCTTGGTTCACTAAGTCCAGCAGCATTCTCGGCTGAGACTCTGAATTCATAATTGTGATTTTCTATGAGTCCAGTTACTCTCAAGCGCAATTCTCCAACCAGATGCTTGTGGCATCTTGTCCATCTAATGCCATCTTTATCCCGTTTTTCAAGAACATATCCAAGAATTTCACTGCCACCATCAGAAGCTGGCCTTTCCCATACAACAATCATTGATTCCTTGGCCACTGCTGTGATTTCTGGAGCCTTTGGTGCATCTGGCACTACAAATGGATTCTTGGCAATTACTGGCTCAGATTCAAGAGGTTCACCAACACCGTATTTATTTACAGCCATTATACGGAAAATATATTCATTGCCTTCAAGGAGTTTAGTAATCTTGCAGCTAAGAGTTTGCACATTGGCATCAACCACAGTCCAAACCAAACGGCTGGTTTCTCTCCTTTCTACAATATAATTTATGATATCACTGCCACCATCCTGTAGTGGGGGTTTCCAAGCAATCGTGCATTTTTCTGCTGTAACACCTGATACAACAACAGGTCCTTCAGGTGGCCCTGGTCTATCAAGAACTTTGACATTCACAGTAACTGATCTCTCTCCTGCAACATTTTTGGCCTTCAATATGTAATTTCCACTATCGATGCGTATTGCATCCTTTACACTGAGACTGGTGGCAAAATCAGTACTCTTTATTTCTAATCGAGTTGTGTTTGAAAGCTCATGATCACCCTTTATCCACTGAATGGTTGGTATTGGTTTGCCATAAATATCTGCATCAACCTTGAAGGACTCACCAGCGTGAACTACAATTGTGTCTTTGTATTTTGGATCCATACTTATTCGTGGTGGCTCTACCTCATCTCTTGCTGTTATTGCTCCTGTGCTTTCTGATGGCTCGCTAAAAACTCCTGCAGCATTTCGAGCTATAACCCGGAACTCATATCTATGATCTTCAACTAGGCCAGTTACTTCAAATTGAGTGTCAATGATATTTGTAAAACTGGCTTTCATCCAGCGCCCATCAGGTAATTCTTTCTTCTCAACAATATAACCAGTGATCTTGCTTCCACCATCATAGGTGGGTTTCTTCCACTGAAGAGTCACAGAATTCCTGGTGATAATGATTGCTTCTGGCCGCCCTGGTGGATCACAAGGGTCACGAGCTACATAGCATTCTGACACTTTACTTGGCTTGCCTATGCCCACGATGTTCTCTGCAGAGACTCTAAATTCATATTCAATGCCTTCTTCAAGGCCAGTTGTCTTAAACTTGGTTTGAGGAATAGGTGTTTTGTTCAACTTAACCCAGAGGATGCTATGTCTTTCTTTGCGTTCGAGATGATAGCCAATGACTTTGCTACCTCCATCATTGACTGGCTCATTCCATTGTACTTCCATGCTGTCTTTGGAGGCAAGTATTACAAATGGTGTGCCAGGAGGACCAGGAACTTTGAATGGATACTGGGCTACAATAGGCTCTGATGTGAGATAGGTACTCTTTCCATATCTGTTTTCAGCTGCAATTCTAAACTGATACTCACAGCCAGTCTTTAATCTGCAAGCCTTTATTGTTGTCCTTGCAACAGTAGCTGACACAATGTGCCAGGTGGTTGTGGAAGTGTCCCGTTTCTCTACAATATAATTATTGATAGAACTTCCACCATCATACTTGGGTGGCTCCCAGGAAAGAGTAATACTATCAGCTGTCACCTCATCCATTTTAACTGGTCCAGTTGGAGGCCCTGGTTTATCCAGAACAATAACATTCAGGATTTCAGTAGCTTCACCAGCTGAGTTGGTCAGTTTTACTATATAATGTCCAACATCTTCCCGGCAGGCTTCCTTTATTGTCAGTAGTGAATTATTTTCTGTGCTTTCTGCGTTTACTCTAGTTGTCTGCTTCAGTGGCACATTATCTTTATGCCAGGTAACAGCTGGGGTAGGGCGTCCAATGAATGGCACATCAACTTTTAGGTCTTCACCTGCCAGAACAGTGAAAGTGTTAAACAGGAGTTTGAAGGCTGGTGGAATGAGAAGATCTTTGGCAATTACTGGCACACTCAGTTGTCTAGGATCACTGATGCCCTTTTCATTCTGAGCTGAAACACGGAAAGAGTATTCTTCTCCCTGAATTAACCCAGTAATAGTGGCTTCAGTGACTTTGACTGTGGCACATGTGGCCCATTTGTCACTGCCTTTGCTCTGCATCTCCACAATGTAGCCTAGAATTCGGCTGCCTCCATCATGCTCTGGTTTCTCCCAAGAGAGTGACACGCTATTTCTTGTGACATCCACCAAGGTTATTTTTCCTGGAGGAAGAGGTCGTTCAGATACTTTAACAGATTCTGTGGTTTCAGCAGGCAGGCCAATGCCATATTCATTTTCAGCAAGAACTCTGAAATAATAATTACTGCCTTCTTGAAGCTGGTCTACCTTCCAGGAGGTCTTGTGACAATTGGTTGCAACAGTTGAATAAGCTTTTCTTGTTGATTCCCGCTTTTCAACAATATAATTCCTTATTTTTGAACCTCCGTCGATGAGAGGAGGCTCCCATGTCAGTGTGACAGATGTTTTAGTGATCTCCTTTACCTTCAGGTCCTGTGGAGGGCCTGGTGTATCTAGTACTCTAACATTGACAAATGCAGACTTGCTGCCTGAGCTATTTTCTACAGTTAGTATGTATTTGCCACTGTCAAATCTGTTTACATTTCCAACAATAAGCAGGGTGTAAGAGCTTGTAGACTCAATGCTAGCTTTATCTAAAGATTCTCCATGTTCCCGTGTCCACTTCACCTCAGGAGCAGGCCTTCCTTTGATTGGAACAAATAGTCTCAGGGTACAACAGGCTCTTATTGTAACAACTTTACGCAGGTCAGCATCCAGTTCAATTTCTGGAGGAAGCAGCCTGTCCTCAGCCTTCGGAGTTCCAGGAACAAGTGCAGGTTCCCCAATTCCTTCAGAATTCATGGCATAGATGCGGATTTTATATTCCTGATTCTCTATGAGGTTGGTGATGGTATAAGAAGTTGCCTTGAGCCCAGCTGGTGGAGTAACAATCTGCCATTCATCTTCCTCTGGCAGGGCAATCTCAACCATATATCCAGTGATTTCTGAACCACCATCGTAGATGGGTTTATTCCAAGCAATTGAAATGGATGATCTGCTTGTATCCAGAACGCGTGGATTACCTGGTGGGCCAGGTTTAAACACAGTGTCACAAGCTTTATAAAACGGACTGGTAGAACTCGGTGCACTAATTCCAGCAGCATTTTCAGCCATAATCCTGAACTCATATTCATGTCCTTCTGTCAGTCCAGATACTTTATACCTTAGGTCAGTAAGTGTTCTTTTGTTGCATTTCACCCAGCGTTGCCCTGCTTTATCACGACGTTCCACAATATAATTGATGATTTCACTTCCACCATCAGAGTCAGGATGACTCCAGCAGACAACCATTGAATCTTTAGTAATAGTTGTAACTTCAGGGTTTTTGGGTGGATCTGGGCGTCCATAAGGATCTACTGCAAGCATGGGTTCTGATTCCAGTGGCTCTCCAACTCCATATTTATTGACAGCCATGACACGGAATATGTATTCATTGCCTTTCAAAAGTTTAGTGACCTTTAGTTTTGTTACTTGGACTTCTGAGGCGACATTTGTCCATGCCAATCTGCTGGTTTCACGTTTTTGTACCACATAATGATCAATTTTGGCACCTCCATCATCTAATGGAGGTAACCATGACAACACACACTTTTCTGAAGTCACTTCAGACACAGCTAAAGGTCCTTCAGGAGGACCTGGTTTATCAAGAACTCTGACATTGAAAATGTGCTTGGCAAAACCACCAGGATTGGTTGCTGTAAGAATATAAGCACCACCATCCCTTCTTGATGAATCCTTGTTTATCAGATAAGTAGAGAAATCTGCAATTTTAATTTCTAATTTTCCTGTCCCTTCTAGCTCCTTTCCATCTTTGGTCCATTCCATTGTTGGAGGTGGACGACCTGAAACATCAGCTTCCAGCTTGAACGCTTCGCCTGCTTTTAATATAACTGTGTCCTTATATTTAACATCCACCATTATCCTTGGTGCTTCAATGTCATCCCTGCATGTTATAGCGTCTGATGGCTCAGATGGTGGACTAAGAGCTCCAGCAGCATTTTTGGCAATTACACGGAATTCATATGCAGCATCTTCTGTTAGGCCACTAACTGTAAATTCATTTTCCAAAATGTTGCTGAAGTTGGCCTTCAGCCACCGTCCATTAGGAAGGTCTCTCTTTTCAACTATATAACTAGTAATTTTAAAGCCTCCAGTATATTCAGGCTTAGCCCATTTAAGTGTTACTGTGTGTCTCGTAATATTGAGAGGAACCGGTTTCCCAGGTGGGTCAATGGGATCCAAAGCCAACATAGGTTCAGATGGCTTGCTTGGCTTGCTTTTGCCTGCCATGTTTTCTGCAATCACTCGGAATTCATAAGCAATACCATCTGTAAGACCACTTGATTTGAAAATATTGCCTGGAACTAATGCTTTGCTCACAGTCTGCCAGAGTATACCATTTCGTTCTTTTCTTTCAATGTGATATCCTAAAATGGGGCTTCCTCCATCAGAAAGAGGCTCATGCCAGCTAATTGTCATTGAATCCTTGGTAACTGCAGTTACCTGAGGTGTACCAGGAGGCCCAGGAACCTTAAATGGATAGTTGGCAACTACAGATGCTGATGTGATGCCAGGTCCAACTCCATATCTATTTTGAGCTTTCACACGGAATTGATACTCCACTCCAGTAATCAGGCGAGTGGCTTTATAGGTAGTGCGTATAACAGTGGTTGCTAACTCGACCCATGTAGTACTGTCAGTCTGTCGCATTTCCACTACATAGTTACTTATTGGTACTCCTCCATCATTCTCAGGTGGGTCCCAAGAGAAGGTTACAAAATCAGATGAAACTTCATCAAATTTGATTGGTCCAGTAGGCGGCCCTGGGATATCATGGACTTGAATGGTAATGACATCACCTACTTCTCCTACAATGTTCCTTGCTGTTAATGGATAGGGCCCACTATCACTTCTTATACACTCATTGATATTTAAGATGGTTGAAGTTGCAGTATTTTCAAAATTAACTCTCTGTGTTTGTTTAAGAATTTGGTCTCCCTTTTTCCATGTAACTGTGGGCTTTGGTCGACCAAGCACTGGAATCTCAACTTTGATGTTGTCACCAGCTCTGGCAATGACCAGTTTCTGATAAATACCACGAAGATCCAATTCGGGAAGCATTGTCTGCTCCTTGACAATGACAGGTCTACTTTCTCTAGGTGCACTTCTCCCAGCACTGTTCACTGCCATCACTTGGAAGGTATATTCCTCCCCTTCAGTTAGATTCCTAACAACGCATTCTAACCCCTTCACAGTTGTGATATGGGTCCACTGGTCAGAGCCTTTTCTCTGGGCTTCAATCACGTAGCCGGTGATCTTACTGCCACCATCGTGTTTTGGTTTAGGCCATGCTAGGCTGACTGTGCTCTTAGTTATGTCCATAATATTAAGACTGTCTGGTGGTGATGGTGCTTCAGAAGCTCTGACAGGTTCTTTCGTTTCTGTTGGCTCACCAATTCCATATTCATTTTCTGCCATTACTCTGAAGAAGTACTCACATCCTTCAGTCAAGCCAGTAACTTTATATGTGCATTTATGGCACTTTGTAGTGGCTGTGGAATAAGATTTCCGTGTTGCTTCACGTTTCTCCACAATATAGTTTGTTATACGTGAGCCCCCATCTATCAGAGGGAGGTCCCAGTGCAGGGTGACACTGTCCTTTGTGATGTCAGTAGGCCTTAGGTTAAGAACAGGTCCCGGTGTATCCAAGACTCTGACGTTAACAAAGCCACTTTTCTTGCCAGCAAGGTTTTCGATGGTCATCACAAATTTACCGGTGTCATATCTGTTACACTCTGGGATAATCAGAAGAGTAAATGATTCCGTATTTTCGATGTTGGCTCGGTTTTTAAGGTTGATACCATCTTTGGTCCATGTTACTTCAGGAGCAGGACGTCCTTTAATTGGCACAAATATTCTGATACTGAGCCCTGCTCTAACAACAAGTGTTCTTCGAAGCTCAGCATCTAGTTCGAAATCAGGAGCCATTTCCCGCTCTACAATTTCAACATTTGGTATCACTGCTGGCTCCCCAACACCTGCATCATTGATGGCACTGATTCTAAAGTTGTATTTTTCTTTAGTCTGAAGATCAGGGACAACAAACTGAGTGATCCTGAGGGCAGTGCCTGTTGTATCTTTTATCCAGGTCTCTTCTCCTACTTTTTGATGCTCTACAACATAGCCAGTGATTTCAAGTCCACCATCATAATGAGGCTTGCCCCATGCCAAAGAAGCAGACTTCTTGGTAGTATCAGTAACACGTGCATTTGAAGGTGGTCCCGGAGGATCTGAAATAGAAACAAAGACACAAAAATGTATATTAAAAGTTTCGCGTTTGGATAATTTACATAAAACATTTGCCCTTTTAAATGAACTATGTTGAAAAAGAAAAAGATAAATACTAACATGCTACGTCTTTCATTAGAACAGAATTTGAGGCATCACTAGGTGGACCAATTCCTGCTCTATTTTCTGCACTGACACGGAATTCATAAGTGTTTCCTTCTTGCAGTCCTGTTACTTTGCATCTGAGATCGGAAACTGGCATCTTTGTTGCTCTCACCCATCTCAAGCTTTTCTTCTCTCTCCTTTCTACATGATATCCTGTAATCTCACTACCACCATCATCAACTGGCCTTTTCCAACTGATAGTGGCAGTGTTCTTAGTGACATTTGATACTTCTGGTTTTCCAGGAGGGCCAGGAGGACCTGAAAAGGAAGCAAATTTATGAGAAATCCATGATTTCCTAAACTCTGCTCTAAATATTTACGTATCAATTCCTTTACATCCTTTACGTACCAAATCTGTCTACCATTTTGACAGGTTCAGACTGTACAGGTTCTCCCTTGCCATATTGGTTTACAGCTGAGACCCGGAAGAGGTACTCATTTCCTTCAATAAGTTTGGTAGCCACGTGCCTGCAAGACTGAATGTCTTCAGAAACTACTGTCCACAAAAGTCGGCTGGTTTCCCTCTTTTCAAGAACATAGGACTTAATTGGTGAGCCGCCATCTTCCAATGGAGGAGTCCACGTAAGTGTTGCTTTTTCAGCAGAAACATTACTGATTTCAATAGGACCTGGGGGACCAGGAACATCGAGGACTGTTACCTTTACATGTTCCTCCTTCGTGCCAAAAGGATTGGTGGCAGTGATGGTGTATTCACCAGCATCTTTTCTAGTGGCATACTTGATGCCAAGCATGGAAGATGTTGGGGTCGAAGTTATCTGAATGATATCTGATGGTCTAATGTCTTTTCCTGCCCTGGACCAACTTGACTTTGGAAGTGGTTTGCCAAGAATGCTAATGGCACTCAGCACAATGGTATCTCCTGCTCTAACTGTTAACCCATCTTTTATTGTGGGATCAAGGACAATGGTTGGTGCCTCTGCAAAGGAAAAAAAAAACAAAACATTTTTTTTATCAGAAAAGAAAAAGCAAGGAGGCCTGTTTGTATGTGTATAAAAATAAAATAGACCTACCATATTCATCCTTGCAAATAATGGTTCCTGTACTTTCTGATGGAGCACTGATAGCACCTGCTGTATTCTTTGCTCTAATTCTGAATTCATATTTTCCACCCTCAACAAGGTCAGTTACAGTAAAGGCACAGTCTGGGACATTCACATGGTTGGCTTTCATCCAAGACTTAGAGGGAAGATCCCGCTTCTCTACTATATATCCAGTCAGCTTATGACCACCATCATATTTGGGTTCAGTCCAGATGAGAGTCACTGAATTCCTAGTTACATTAATAACCTCAGGTTTGCCAGGAGGATCTAAAACATGAAAACAAAACCAGTTAAACAAATACCTATGCTTTCCTCAAGCAGAAAATGCACTTGATTTTTTTTTTTTTTTTTTCATATAATGACTTACCAATTGGATCAAGTGCTACAACTGGCTCTGATGGCAAGCTTGGCTTGCCCACTCCTGCTAAATTGATTGCCATTACTCTGAATTCATATTCAAGACCTTCAGTTAATCCTGTCACTTTGAAGTCTTTCATCCTAATAGGTGTCTTGTTAGCTCTTTTCCACAAAAGGCTGTTCCTTTCCTTGAACTCAATGTGATAGCCTACAAAAGACCCAATGATGTATCAAATTCAGATAGAATGATTGTAGTCTGATTTTTGAGTCTATAAATATTTTCACTTATATAATTTATGTATGTATATATGAAACATCATTATTTTTGCTAGTATCTGTACTTTTATTACCCAGGTGTAGTGCTGGGTTTTTCTTCTGGAATATGCATATTTAATGTACCTTCAGTTGAAAATTTTAATTTACAGAAATAGATATATCACTAAGAAAACTTTTCTTTAATTATTAGTTTAGGAGGTTTTCACTGAAACCTCCTAAAATCACTGAAATTAAAGTCATTTGCACTGAAAGGATAATACATTATTGCTGTTGCACATAGTAACAGATAAAAAGCATACATTCCACAAATTCAATTTGTTTTTAGGGAGAAATATTTGAAAGAAACATTCATGTACGCCTGTAGGCTAAGGCCAAATGAAATACCTGTAATTGGAGAGCCACCAGTTTTCCTGGGGTCAGTCCAAGTTAGAGATACCGAATCATGTCTGACATCCACAATATTGGGAGGTGGGGGAGCATCTGGCACATCTAGGAAAAATTAGATAATCCAAGATTTAAACAAAGGAGTTCCACAAAACCCGAGCTTACTTTATGTGTTTTGACTCGGAGATACTTACCAAATGGATGTTTGGCAACAATTGGCTCTGATTTCAGGCCCTCGCCTACACCATATTTGTTCTCGGCACTGACCCTGAATGTATATTCCACACCCTCATGAAGTCTAGTTACTCTAAAGGTGGTTTTCTGGACAGCTGAAGCACATGTAACCCATTTGTTGTTTACAGAATCTCTCTTCTCTAGGATATAGTTGGTGATTTCAGAACCTCCGTCGTCCTTTGGAGGACCCCACTTCAAGGTCATTGCCTCTGCTGTGACTTCATCAAACTTAATTGGCCCCGTGGGGATGCCAGGCTTGCCAACAACTTTTATAGAGAGAGTTCCTTCCTTGGTGCCAGCAACATTCTTGAGTGTGATTGTGTATTTTCCAGCATCAGATTTTTGGCAGTCATGTACCACAAGAGTTGTGTTAACTGCTGATGACTCCACACTGACTCTTGTGCCAGTTGCTAGAGGATCTTCATCTTTCTTCCAGGATACTGATGGAGCTGGCTTTCCTTTTATGGGGATCTTAAGACGGAAGTTGCTATTTTCTTTAGCCAAGTAGCACAAGTCAGGTATATCTTTTAAGTCAAGATCTGGAGCCACTGCAAAACAGCAGAGATAAATTATTGTCCTTTTTTTAAGACTAGGCAATTGACTTTTTCAGACCATTATGGTTTTTAAAGGACTTTTATATAAGCCAGCGAATAGGGCTCAAAGAGTGCACTTTTGATGAAAATAAAGGGAAACTGAAACGAGTGGCTAAAGTCTTACCAACATCATCCTTTGCCACAAAAGTGATTTCACTCGGGGTTCCTTCTCCATTTTCGTTCTCGGCACTCACTCTGAAGGTATATTCTTTCCCTTCAGTCAAATCTTTTGTGGAATAGTGTAAGTCCAATGATTTCATAACTCGTTGCCATTTATTTTCTTCAGTTAGGAAATCTACTACATATCCTGTAATTCGACTTCCACCATCACTGTGGGGCTTTTTCCAGCCTATGCTACAGGATGACTTAGTTACAGCTGTCACTTTCAGGTCCACAACGGGTCCAGGGGTTTCTAAAGCAAAGGAGAAATGAGAAATTTGAGCCCAAGATAACCAAGGTAAGAGAGCATTCAAAATGAAGGGGTAGTAGCTCATGTCCTTACGAGAAGCTTTGACAGCATTTCGTGTTTCACCAGGGTCACCAATGCCATATTCGTTTTCAGCAAATACCCTGAAGAAGTAGGATTTTCCCTCCTCCAAGTTTGATACTCTGAAGCTTGTTTTTGAGCACTCAGTTGTGACTGTAGACCAGGATTTCCTCTCTGCATCACGTTTTTCTACCACATAGTTTATGATGGGGCTTCCGCCATCAATAACGGGAGGATCCCAGGTAACATATGCAGAATCTTTGGTTATCTCCTTTACAGTTACATTGACGGGTGGCCCAGGAGTATCTGGATAAATCGCGTGTACATAAGAAATAGACATGTAAGAAACACACAGACTAAATTTTTTAAAATGTGTGATTCTTTTATGAAATAGACTTACCAAGCACTTTCACGACAATGGTATATTCCTTTTTACCACAGCTGTTCTCCAGGGTCAAGATATATTTTCCTGCATCATATTTGTTCACATTTTCACAGCGCAAGAAAGTGTCAAAGTCAGTTGACTTTATGTCCAGTCCGATCCTTTCTCTTAGATTGACATTTGGTTTAGACCAAGTTATCTTTGGAGGTGGACGTCCTTTTACTGGCACATATAGTCTCATTGTTACTCCAGCACGTAATATGAGTGTTTTCCTCAAATCAGCATCAAGTTCTCCTTCTGGTGGAACTGTTTCATTTTGGGGTGAAGAGAATTAAAGTGATTAAAATTTAATGGTCAAATTTAGTTCCAAGGACTGGCCTTATCACTCTTAAGATGTTTTCCTTTCTATACCTTACTTTTTGATCTTTAAAAAATATTGTCCTCAAAAGTTTTCTCATTAACTATTTCCACACTCTGTACCAATTATTGATCTTTTTTTATTTTCTAGCATCTTTTAAGCTCAACTAAGTTTTCCCTGGAGGTTCTGTACCTCTCATCATGAACCTTACATACTCTCAAACTCTACATATATTAAAACAAAGTATGTGACTGGTTCTTGGCTGTATTTCACTTTTGTTTTTCTTTTCTATATTCAGTCAAGGTACTTTGCCAGAAACTCTGGCTCCCTTATTTCATTGTAGGAAGAAAATACCAAGTAATTCAATATAAAGGGAAAAATGGTTATGGAGAACAAGAGAATGTAAGAAATGGGGAGAAGGGAGATTAAGATGGAAAGCCTACCAGTTGCATACTTATGGAGGGTGTGGATTGAATGAGAAATAAAACCATAAGTATGATAAATAGCTCACTTCTTAAAACGTCTCTATTCTCAGAGTAAAATTCCTATATTCCATATTTTTTCAAAGTCATGAAATTCTCCTGTATGTATGAAAAGCATTTCATAATGACAAATCACTTTGCATTCCAATTGGCTTCTTAAATAGTGCCATGAAGTACCAACCCAGCTTTCCTAAAATCTTCTCCTGGAGTTAACAGCCTTAAAGCTTGTAATTCAATCTCCCAAGGAAGTTCTATTCTCCTTCCTACAGTATGATTGATGAAAGAGCCCTACATCTTTCTCCTGGTGATACTTACTTAAGATATCTTTGGGGCAATGTTTGTCTGGCACATCACTGGGGTCACTGTACCCAATCTTATTAACAGCATACACACGGAACTGATATTCTGTGTTTTCCATCAGGCCAGTAACCTCAAAGCGGGTTTTCTGTAGATTCTGTGGTAAATTGCACCTCACCCAGTGATCAGAGTCAGCTCGTTTTGCTTCAACAAGGTAACCGATGATAGGGCTACCGCCATCAAAGGCTGGCTTGCCCCAAGATAGACTCACGGAGCTACGTGTTGTATCATATACTTTAGGGGATGCTGGTGGGCCAGGGGGATCTGAGGATAAATAATAATAGAAAATTTTCATTTAAACCTCATTCCTGGTTGTTCCATGCTGATTATACACATGATATGGAACTCTTTGCTGGAAACTTACATAGAGGATCCTGAGCATAAGCAGCTTTAGATGCATCACTGGGTTTGCCTGGTCCAGCTTTATTTATAGCTGTAACTCGGAACTCATATTCGGTACCTTCTTGGAGACCTGTTGCTTTTATTGTCCTCTCTATAACAGGTTTTCTGTTGACCTTAGTCCAGTTAACTGCCTGTGTTTCCCGCTTTTCAAGCAAATAGCCAGTGATGGGTGAGCCACCATCATCTGCTGGTGGTTTCCAGCTTACTGTCATGTGATCTTTGGTTATGTTGCTAATAACAGGAGGATCACAGCGTCCGGGTGGGTCTGCAAAGATTGGTTGAAAAGTTAATTTCCAATTCTGAAAGATAATATTTAATTAGCAAAATAAAAACCACAGGAAAACGTTCCTACCGTATGGGTTTTTGGCAATGGCTGGTTCAGTTAAGATTGGATCACCCACTCCATATTTATTTTCAGCACAGATACGGAACTGATACTCATGACCTTCTATAAGTTTCTCCACACTGCAGCTGGTGATGGGCACTGTGGCAGAGACTTGTGCCCAATTGGGCCTACTGGTTTCACGTTTGTCGATAATATAATTAGTGATTTCTGAGCCTCCGTCTTCAAGAGGAGGTTCCCAGGAAAGCATTGCACGATCTGAATACATTTTGTTGATTTTAACAGATGCTGGAGGACCTGGTTTATCTGAAGGAATGAGAAAGGAAAGTGAAGTCTTTTACAAACACATATGGAAAGGGGAATGAGCTTACAGTAGAGGTCTGGAGACCTGGGCTACCGTCTTAATGTTGTCATTAACTTCTTGCATGCTCTTAGAAGTCACTCAGTTTTTCAGAATCTTAGCTTCCTCATATGTAAAATTAGATAACTAGAGGATATGATCTCTAGTGCTCTTTTCATCTATGAAACACTAATGTTCTGTGATGAGAATAACTGTGTGATAAGCAAGGAAAATTAGCTATGTATCTTTCCTCACATATACTCTTGTAAATTCTATTTACATCACATTAACCAAAGCAAAATATTGGTATTTAATTAGGTGCTTTAGTTACCTAACACTTTCAGCTTTATGGTGGCTGATTTGGAACCACTTGAATTTTCAGCTGTAATGGTATAGTCTCCAGAGTCTTTTCGGTTCACACTGAACAGCTCCAGGGTACACAGGTTCCGCTTCATGGCCATCTTTATGCCTTCTGCTGGTTTTAGCAGGGTGCCATCTTTCTTCCAAGAAATTGTTGGTGGTGGTTTACCAAAAACAGTAGCATCCAGGCAAACATTAGTTCCAGCTTTCACAGTAAGTAAAGATTTCATAGCCACACTTAGGTCTATCCTGGGAGGAACTGGAAAGAAATAAGATAAAAGGACTTAAAATATATATTAATATACACAAAGCTATATAATATAATATAATATGATATATGATATGATATGATATAAATTCTTATTAACAGTGAGAAATTCATATGCTCTACCTCTTTCAAGGATAGGATTTTTAAAAGTTATTATAAAAGAAATACAGATTTGATGAGGACTTTTGAAAGTATAAAGAAAAAAACAGGCCACCCAGAATTCCAACATCCCTAAATTTCCTCTGTTATCATTTTGGTGCATTTCTTTGTAGTCTCCCTATGGGTGTATATGGTTGAGATTATATGGATCTCACAGTTCTGTATCCTGCATTTTACATTTAACATGTTAACTAAGATTCTCCATAATCATAATTTTTAGTGCCTGCATAAAAATACCTATCATTTTATTTGTCTTTTTCCATAAAGGTAGATTTTTTATTATAAGAAATAAACATCATGAGTGCCATACACCTATGCCTTTAATACTCAGAAGACTCTTACCATTTTCTGCGAGGATGGTCACTGGATCAGAAGGTTCAGAAGGCTGGCTAATGTTTACTGCGGTCTTGGCAATTGCTCTAAATTGATACTGAGCATTCTCTTCTAAGCCAGTAGCTGTATATTCTTCCTGGGGAATCTGGTGAGGTGTAGTATTGCACCGTACCCACTTATCACCAGGAAGCTTGCAAGCTTCTACGAAATAGCCAATAATTTTGCTGCCTCCATCATGCTTTGGACGGGCCCAGATGAGGGACACAGTACTTTTGGAAACATCAATAACTTCAGGTTTCCCAGGGGGATCTAAAATCAAGAGACAGACATATTCTCAGCATTTATCTTAGAAGCATAAGTTTTAAACCACCACATTTCACATTATTGCCCCGCTTGCTCTTGCTTACAAGAGAAATACATTTTCATGGAAAGAGAAAGAGAAGTAGTAATCTCTGGAGACCCCAAGATTTATATGTACCCGTAGGATACTAAATAAAAAAACTATTTACCAATTGGCATTCTTGCTGTTACATATTCTGTTGGCTTGCTAGGTGGGCTGGATCCAGCTTTGTTTAGGGCATAGATTCTGAATGAATACTCAAGACCCTCTACAAGGCCAGCGCAAGGGTATTCAGTTGACCGGACAGGAGTATCATTAGCTTTTACCCAGAGCAAACTGTTTCTTTCTTTGCGTTCAATGAGGTAACCGGTTATGGGGCTCCCTCCATCACTGTCTGGTCTGTCCCATGCCACAAATATGCAGTCTTTGTTGACTTTGGTGACCCTTGCATTCTTTGGTTCGCTAGGAACACCTAGAGACGAAGAGACAGGGAATTGTCAGTTTGTGCCGTAAGTAAAAGTCTAGAAAGAAAACTTAATTTTTCCTCCCTGAAAGAAACATACCAAATGGGAACTTAGCAAGCATCTTAGGAGATGTGAGAGGCTCTGAAATGCCAAATCGATTTTCTGCACGGACCCGGAAGACATACTCTTGGCCAGGGATCAACTTTCCAACTCTGCAGGACGTTTTTGTGACTGAAGCTAGAGCAGTGACCCAATCACCTCGGCTAACGTCACATTTCTCCACTATGTAATTGGTGATGTTACTGCCCCCATCCTCCAGAGGGATGTGCCATGACAGAGAGCAAGCATCAGCGTCTATATCAGTAATGACAAACGGGGGCTGAGGAGGCCCAGGGGCATCTGCATGAATGAAGAGGAAAGGAATATGAGAACAGGGGTTGGATAATAAAAGTGTTTCTGATCTTTATTTTTGATGGCCGTTTGTCTAACGCTTAACTTACCCATGACTATAACTTTGATTTTCTGAGTGTCTGTCCCAGAACTGTTCTCTGCAGTGAGGTTATAGTAACCACTATCTTTCCTTGTAACATCTTTTATGATCAGAATTGAAGAATTGTCTGCTTTATGCACTGCCAGGTGGCTGGATGTGACGACTTCATCATCTCCTTTTTTCCATTTGCATAGTGGATGAGGCTTTCCATATACGTGGGCTTCAATTCGGAGTTTCTTCCCGGCTTTAATTGTAACTTGCTCTGGCATAAGGATCTTTGGTGGCACTAAAAGTAAAATGAAATACATTAATTTGGGGAAGGTTAATTTTCCCCTTGTGGTAGGGGTGGGGATGAATTATACTAGTGTTTTTCAAATTGTGGGTTTCAGCCCATTTGTGTGTTGAAATTAACTTTTACATTATAGCTAATACATTTTCTTAAACACAATAGGATAGAATAGAAAATATCACAGCACAGCACACATAAGTTTCTAGAAATTTTGCTTTTGGTCATAGATATGTATGTGTGTACTGTCATGATTTAAACTTTATTTACTGTGTGTTGTGGGTCCAAATGTTTGAAAACCACTAATCTCTACTGTTTTTCAGGTATTTCTGGAACTTCTAGTTCCCTCAGGGACAAATGTCTATACATCAAAAGAAAATTCTAATAAACTTTTATCACATGATAAAAAGGAAACAATGGCTACGTACGTAGCTGTTCTTTGGCTTCATATACTCCTTCAGCTTCTCTTGGCAAACTGATTCCAACAGCATTTCTGGCCGCTACTCTAAATTTGTATTTCTTTCCTTCCTTTAGGCCAGTGACAACAAGGCTGAGATCTTTTACCACTGAGTACTCTGTCCAGTGATCTGCAGGCTGTTCTTCTTCTCTGTAGCTAATAATATAGCCATCAATTTTAGCACCTCCATCGCGCAAAGGAGGTAACCAGGCTAATGCGGCGCTATTCTTTGTCATTTCAGTAACTTCTAGTTTCCTTGGGGGATCTGGCTCACCTAGAAGAAAAAAGTGACTTAGAAAGTTTTCCTTGTAACATAACCAAATCTCTTTGTTAACGTACATAAGTGTTTTAGTACGTCAAAGTATATAGAATCTGTAATTCAGTGTGTTGAATATAAAAAATACAAGATGAGGTAGATGAAAAAAAAAAAAACTTTAATGAATGAATTCAGTATTTTATTGTACTTTTGAGTTTCTACAAATGAAATCCATTCATTGATAGATTAAAATGTTTTAGGTATCTTGACCTTACTAAAGTGGGGGAAAAACAGTTAAAAGATGGAAGAAATTATATTACTTACTTAGAGGATCTGATGCAAGCACTGGTTTTGGGATGTCTGTTGGAACGCCAGGGCCATACTCATTGACAGCAGTTACTCTGAAGAAATACTCATTCCCAGGGACAAGGTTGGTTACTTGGAAGCTGGTTTTCTTAACTTCAGGGGTAACAGTTGACCATGTCTTTCTCTCTGCCTCTCGTTTCTCTACAATATAATGTGTTACTTGGCTCCCACCGTCGTTTTCAGGAGGGGCCCAGGAAACATGGCATGATGTTTTAGTGACATCTGAAACTTTCAAATCAGCCACAGGTCCAGGTGTATCTGTAAAACCCACAAAATGAGATACTCATGTATCCTCAGTATTCTTATTAACCAACATGTTTGTGAAGGGGAGGACGGAGCTTTTTAATTAACTCACCCAATACTCTGACGTTCACAAACACAGCCTTTTCTCCTGCTGGGTTCACAAGTGTCAAGGAGTATTTTCCCGAGTCATCACGGGTAGAATTGGGGATAACAAGGAAGGCCATAGTGTCGACCAGATCAACCTGTCCTTTTCTGACCACATTATCAATACCCACTTTTCGCCAGGTGACTTTAGGGGCTGGTCGTCCTCTCACTATGGCAAATAGTCGAATAGGGCATCCTGCTCTCACTATGACCAGTTTTCTCATGCTGGCATCCAAATCAATCTCTGGAGGTTCTGGAAATGACATTAAATCCATTAGCTCTGACTTTTCAGAATGTAGGGAAATCATGTCAGAATTGAAGTATGAATGAGTCAAGTGCTAATGTAGGGTCTTACCCAGGATTTCTTTAGGTTTAATGGCATCCTTTAGTTCAGCAGGGCGCCCAATGCCAACTTGGTTTTGGGCACACACCCTGAACTCATATTCCTGGTTTTCATCTAAGCTGGTAACAGTAAATTCCATGCGAACAAGTTGTGCTGCAGCATTGCACCTTTTCCAGCCTTCATCAGGTGATGCATCTGCAATTTTTGGTCTCATTTCTACAACATATCCAATTATTGGTGCACCACCATCATAAACTGGTTTTCCCCATCCAAGAGTTATGGAATTTTTGGTTGTATCAACCACTTTCAGATTGGTTGGTGGACCAGGTGGTTCTAAAAATAAATTATATAAGAATAAATTTATACATAGTTAACTACTACTAGGGAGACTTTAATGTGTAATTTTATTTAGTCAATTCACAATTATTCTCGGATAGGTCATTCAATTTCTTAATTACCAAGTCCTCTTTATTTTGCCTGTCATAAAATTTGAAACTACCAATGTTTGCAAGTTTTAGGTGATCTGTTTAAAGATCTATTTAAAGAAAATATTGGCTAAAATAAAGTTTTGATATTATGGATTTAACTTATTTATTTAATACTTCTGTCCTTGAGATAAAGAGTTTGTGTAATATCAGAATAAACAAGGACATCATACCTATTGGGTCTTTTGCCACCACTGGTCTTGATGGCAAGCTTGGTTCTCCAATTCCAATTTCATTTGCTGCCTTGACACGGAACTGATATTCATGCCCTGGAAGGAGATTCTGTACTTTCATACGTCTCTCAGGGATTGCACTCTTGTTAACAGGGACCCATCGAACTGAATGTTTTTCCTTCTTCTCCAAAAAGTATCCTGTGATGGACTTTCCACCATCATATTCTGGTGGATTCCAAACCACAGTCATCTCTTCTTTGCTTACTTTAGTGACTTCTGGGGGATCAGGGCGACCAGGTCTATCAAATTTGGTTTTTGCAATGACTGGTTTACTTTCTGTTGGAGGCCCAGTACCTATTTTATTTTCTGCACGGACTCTGAAAATATATTCATTTCCTTCTATGAGACGTGTTACTGTAGCACCGGGTGTTAAGACAGTAGCAGAATAGGTGGACCAAACCATTCTCTTGCTCTCACATTTTTCTAGAATATAATTTTGGATTTCACAGCCACCGTCATCCTCAGGTGGGTCCCAGTGAATAGTACATCTATCACTGGACACATCTGCAATCTTCAGATTTCTTACAGGGCCAGGCTTATCTAAAACATTGACAGTTGCATAGGCCACAAAACTGCCAGCTGTGTTAGTTGCAGTAATTACATATTTACCACCATCACTTCGCTTTGCTTTAGTGAGAGAAAATTTAGACGAATCAGCACTGGTATCAATCTTGACTCTTGGTGATCTTGTTAAATCTGTAGCATCTTTGTCCTTGGTCCAGGAAACTTCTGGAAATGGTTTGCCTCTAACCCCTGCCTCAAGTCTAATGGTGTCTCCTGCTTTGACAGTTAGCACCCCACTTAATTTCAGATCAAGTACTGGTTTCTGTAAGTCTTCCTTCACAACGACTTCCTCTGTCTTTACCCAGTCACTTTCACCACCTTCATTCTTTGTTTGTACTCTGAATTCATAAATCTGGTTTTCAACACATTTGTCAACCAAGTAGTGAGTTTCTTTAATGCTTCCTTTATGTACTCTTTCCCAGTCAGCAGAGCCCTTAGGCCTCCTCTCAACATGATATGATAGGTTTGGGCTTCCACCATCATAATCAGGCCGCCGCCACTTTAGGTAGACAAATGTCTTTCCTTTATCAGCAATATGAAGGTTTTCAGGCTCACCTGGTCTATCAATAGGGTTAATGGCCAGAATTGGAGTTTTTGTTTCAATGGTTGGCCCAACACCCACTTTATTCTCTGCACAAACTCGGAAATAGTATTCATTGTTAGCTAAAAGGTTTGCCTTGATTAATCGCTTGGTGACATCTGAAGCAACAATTGACCAGCCTTTCTGGTTTGGTTTGCGATATTCTACTATAAAATTAGTTATTTCTGAGCCACCATTATCTAGCGGGTTTTCCCAAGAAATTGTACAGTTTTCCTTGGTTATATTGCTAACCTTCAAATTTTGGCAAGGCCCAGGTCTGTCAAGGACATTAACAATGGCTGAACCCTGAGCATGTCCACTGCTGTTCTTAGCTGAAATTATGTACTTGCCATGATCAGTTCTGACAGCTTCTTTAATTTGTAACTCAACACGAGGTAGATCCTGAATTATGTCAACCCGCTTTTCTCGGACCAATACTTTGCCTTCCTTAGACCAAGTTATGTTAGGTTCAGGTCTGCCTTTGACTCGAGCAAGAATGCGAATAGTTTGACCCACTCTAACAGTAATTACATCGCGACAAGTAACGTCAAGTTCTACTTCTGGAGGATGCAGGACGTCTTTTGCAATCACAGATTCTGCTAGTTCTCTTGGTTCTCCCTCTCCCACAATATTAGCTGCCTTTATACGGAATCTGTATTCATTTCCTTCAATTAGTCCAGGTACTTTAAAAGCACACTGTCTAATGAGTTCATCTTTATTAATCCTATCCCATTGTGCCATGCCAGGTTTCTGACATTCCACTACATATCCTAGAATGGGGCTACCGCCGTCACTGAGAGGCTTCGTCCACACCAAGTCAGCTGTTTCTCTGCTCTTGTCCTTCAGTTTGGGATTAATAGGTGGTCCAGGTGGTTTGATGGGCCGGCAAGCTTTTATTGGGTCAGAACTTGGGGATGGATTGCTTAGTCCTGCCAGATTTTCAGCAAAAACTCTAAACTCATATGTGTTTCCCTCATAGAGTCCAGTCACTCTAAACTTCAGATCAGCTATAGGCGTTTTGTTAACCCTCACCCATTTGCCAGTTATTTCTCGACGTTCCACATAGTAACCAGTGATTGGACTGCCACCATCAGATTTCGGCAGCGTCCAAGACACTGTTGCTGCATTTTCAGTGATGTCAGTAACCACTGGTTTCCCGGGAGGAGATGGAGGATTAAATTTGTGTTTAGCAACAGTCGGTATAGAGTCAAGGGGAGGACCAACACCTATCTTATTCTCTGCTCTAACTCGGAAAACATATTCATAGCCCTTTTGCAGATGTGGGATTTTCAACTTAGTCTTGCTGCTTCCTGAAGAGACAACACCCCACGTGTCTTTCCTTGTATCTCGTTTCTCAACAATATAGTTTATCACAGGGCTGCCTCCGTCATCCTTAGGTGGCTGCCAGGAGATAACCATGTGTTCAGGGGTAACATCCAGGATATTAATAGGACCCACTGGCGGACCAGGAACATCAAGGACAGTGAGATGTGCAGCTACAGTTTTGCTGCCAGCTGCATTGGAAACAGTGATTTGATATTCCCCAGTGTCTTTCCGTATGCAGTTCTTAATGGTAAGTACTGATGAGAAGTTGTCAGTTTCAACTGTGTAGCGTTCATCTGTTTTAATTTCACTCCCATCAGTTGTCCATTTTGCAGTAGGAATGGGTACACCTCTTATAATGGCAGGGAATCTGACTGCAGTTCCAGCTTTTACCACAAGGCCTTCAATTAATTTCACATCCAGCTCCACAGATGGAGGCACTGGGAAATTAGAAGAAATAAGAATGTGATTTTTCACAATAGGAATAATTTTAGAAAGAAAGAAAAGAATAACGCCAATCTAAAATTTACCTAGTTTTTCTTGACATTCTATTGGGATAGTTGTGTCAGGGAGACCAAGACCCACAATATTTTCAGCTTTTACACGGAATCTATAGGTCTTTCCTTGTTGTAGTCCAGTAACAACACACTCTAAGCTTGGCACAGTCTTGAACTTAATCCAGTCTTCTGTGCCTTCTTCTTGATATTCTACCAAATACCCGGTGATTGGAGAACCACCATCACGATCTGGCTTATTCCAAACAAGGGAGACTTCAGTCTTGTCAACATCTACATGGTGTAGGTCCTTGGGTGGCCCTGGGGGATCTTATCAAAAGAAGAAATTATGATGAATGACAATTTTTTCTCACAGATAGTCAAATGATACTTTTGTATCCACAGAAAGCTACTTACAGAGAGGATCCAGAGCCTTGATGGGTTTAGGTGTTTCAACAAAAGGACCACGTCCATATTGGTTCTCAGCAGCTACTCGGAAGAGATACTGATTGCCTTCATTAAGATGTTTAGCCAAGTGACTCTTTTTCTTTGATGTGGCTGACAGAGGTGCCCACTGGGCACTGGCAACATCTCTCCTCTCAACCACGTAATTTGTTATAACAGAACCACCGTCATCCAATGGTTCCTTCCAAGTAAGATAACAAGAATCTTTCCTAATTTCACTGACTTCCAGATCTCTGGGTGGCCCAGGTTTATCTGAAAAGTATTAAATAATAGTTATATACATGATTTAATCCAGACCAGATTTCAAAAAAAATCAAGATTTATTTTTAATAACATAGGTATTAAAATTCTTACCTAATACAAGTACTTTTACTGAGACAGTTTTTGAACCAGCTGGATTCTCCACTGTTAAGGAATAAATTCCACCATCTTCATGGGTGGCATTACGAATTTCAAGCTTGCTACCAACTGGAGTAACATCAATTCTTGCTTTTGTTGGAGCCTCTCTGTCTTCTTTTTTCCAAGTTACTTTTGGAAATGGCACTCCTTTGATGATGGCACTAAGTCTTAGAGTATCACCAACCTTTATGTGTTGTTCTCTTGCCATGTTGGCATCAAGAATCAATTCAGGAGGTTCTAGAATAAAGAGAATGAATAGTACTTTCAGATTTGAGGTATTAATGCTTTTTACAATTGAGTATATACAATTGGACACCTATCGTACTTACAAATGACGGTGAGAACATTTTACTCACCAAGTCTGTCTTTTACTAGCACTGGCTCAGGAACATGAGCTGGATCCGATTCACCAGCCTCATTGACTGCTCTTACTCTGAACTTATAGCTTTGACCATCCCGAAGGCCTGTGACTTTATATTTAGTTTCAGGACATGAATCAGGAGTGTGATTGGCTCTCCTCCACTCTTCATCTCCAACTTTCTGGTACTCAACGATATAACCCAGAATCTTGCTCCCACCATCATGACGTGGTGGCTGCCAAGTTAGATCAACTGAATTACATGTTGTATCAATTGCCTCAGGATTAATGGGTGGACTTGGTTTAGCTATATAATAAAAGTGAAAACAAAAAGGAGTTAGAATAGAGATGAAAATAAGATGGGATAATATGAAAACCAAATGAATGTGTCAATACTATACCAATTGGATCTTTAGCAAAGACTGGTTTGGATGGTGGACTGGGATCTCCAATACCAATTTCATTTTCTGCAGAAACCCGAAATTCATACTGACACCCTTCTAGAAGATCAGGAACCCTAAATTTAGTGTATGGATGGATAGGCTCTTTGGTAACTCTAGCCCATCGTTTAGACATAGTTTCCCTCTTTTCTAGGATGTAATTTGTGATGGGCTTTCCTCCATCATGTGGTTTGTTCCAGGTTACTAATGCAGAGTCTTTGGTAACTTCTGTAACAATGGGCTGATCTGGTGCATCCGGAACCCCTATAACAAAAGTTAGCAAAATGTGTTAGAAATTTAATTCTTCCTATTAACAATATTAATGCATTGAATCACTAAAAAGAAATGTAATGCATACTGAAAAGATCTTTGGCTTTCATTGTATCAGATACCAGAGGGTCACTTATGCCATACAGATTTTCAGCATGTATTCGGAAAATATAATCCTTTCCTTCAAGCAGTTTAGAAACTTTGCACGTTGTTTTAGCACTTGCAGAGGTCACAGGCATCCAAACGTCCTTGCCCAACTCTTTCTTCTCAATAATATAATTGGTAATTTCACTGCCCCCATCATCTAAAGGTGGCTTCCAAGAGATAATCATGTGTTCTTTGGTCACCTCATCAAAAATAACTGGTCCTACTGGTGGTCCAGGACGGTCTGCCGGGGGGGGGGGGGGAATCAAAGCACAAAATGTTATTTCCACTTCTACTTTTGAAAGAACAGAATGTCTATTCTTGCTAAATTATACTTACCCACAACAGCAACTTGACAGAAACCTTTCCTTGAGCCTGTACTGTTCTCTACCATCACACAGTATTTGCCAGAATCTGAGCGTTTGGCCTTGATCTTCTCCAAAGCAAGTGTTGTTGGAGTGGTTTTTATATGCGTCCGATCATCTTCTAGCACATCCATTTCATCTTTAAACCAACTAACTTTAGGCTTTGGTTTGCCTGAGTAACGACCAGTGAGGGCAAAAGCTTCACCAACTCGAATCGTGAGCTTATCTCTGAAGTCAAGTTCAAGCGTTGGGGGAGCTAAAATTTATCATTATAAAGGCAAGTCAGTTTTACTATTGTCTTATTACGAATCTACAAATGCAGAAGTTTTTAAAGTATAAACTGTATTAGCCACATACCCAGCTCATCCTTGCAAGTGATTGGTTTAGTGCAAAATGATGGTTTGCCCTGTCCAACAATATTGACAGCACTGACACGGTACTCATAGGTATCACCTTCTTTTAATCCTTTAACAGTGTATTTTCTACTAAGCAAGTTGTCATTTGTAACTTTGTGGAACTTCTCGGTTCCAATGAGCCGGCTTTCTAGGACATAGTTAATAATTTCTGATCCCCCATCATACTTAGGAGGATTCCAAGTCAGAGAAACAGTGTCTTTGGTAACTTCTTTGACTTCTAGGTCTTCAGGTCGTTCTGGTACAGCTGCAAATGTAAGTATGGAATTACAGTGAAAAAAGTGTCTTTAAGAGTAGAATAAATACTCCCTTCTGAGGATTGCATTTGAACATTAACCTATCTGCTTTGATAAATAACAAAGTGATCTGATCATAGAACAACAGAATGAAAAAGTACCTAATACAATCAATCTAATGTCCTCATTTGACAGATTAGAGCTAATTGAAGCTAAATAATTTTTAGAAGTTCTCCAGAGTTGGTAGTTTTAGAGTTAGGAAAATAGTTGTTTCTAGTCATGCCGTTAAATGGGAAATTTTTAAAAATCAGTGTAGTATACATGGAAGGAATTTGGAGACTCATATATATTCCCATAATCTCTTTCACAATCACTATTCAAATACTACCAACATCAGACACTAGTAACTACCTAATAAATGCTTATCAAATAAATGAAATATATGGCATTTATAAACATTTTATGGCAATAGTCTCTTATTAAATGGATGAAAACTACTTAAGCATGACGTGGTTTTAAAGTGTACTTACTTATTGGATCTCTGATGACAAGTTCATCTGTTGTCTCAACAAATGGGCCCATGCCGATACTATTTTCAGCTGCGATTCGGAAAAAATAAGCTTTTCCTTGAATGAGACCCTGGACAGTAGCATTTTGTCGGGTGACTGTGTATGTCACTGGGGTCCATGCTTTGCGGTCAGCTTCTCGCTTTTGAATGACATAGTTGGTGATTGGAGAACCTCCATCATCTTCTGGAGTAAACCATGTCAGTTTGCAGGAGTCATTGGTTAGGTTGTGAGCTAGGAATGGAATTCCAACAGGACCTGGTACATCTAGCCGTAAGAGGAAAACAATTTTTAGCTATTTGTCTTCAATGAACCACAATACTCATTATATTACCCTCCGTTTTATAAATAGGACACAAAAATATGATGATGAAAAGTAATATTTTGTGTCTGTTAATTGGATTATTTCCCCCCCTGAGATCTAAACTCAACCATATTTTTTTATGAAGTAGGTATGAAATAGTTCTGATTGCCACTGTTTTAGTAGAAGCTGAAGAGATAGGTAGAACTTTTAAATTAGTAATCCATGAGGTAGCCCAAATTTCACAGCAGGGAGGAGGAACCCACACAGGACATGAGAAGTGGCACAGTTACTTTTTGTGTCCAGTATTCTTTCAAGAGGGAAAACATGGGAGAGATGGTCTTTTCTGGGTGACCAGTGAATCAGTGAGCAGAACAGTAGGCCCCAAGTCTCAGAATGACTTTTTCTTTTTTTTCAGAATGACTTTTGAGGGTGTTGGAAATTTAACCTGGAAGTTCACCAGTTCTCAATTAAAGTATCAGCTATAGGACAAAAGAATGTCTAGGAGATTGAAAATAATTTAAAAGCATGTAGGACTATTGATCAATTCAGTGTTTTCCTTATGCCATTTTCATGTTAATTATATTCAATAGAGAACTGGTTATTTGCACACAAAAACTGTGGCTGTTCAGATTATGGATATACCCAGAATATTAAGAACTTATGCTTAGAGTGAGCTTCTGAGTGGAAGGCTTCCAGTGAGAGGCGTGAAAATGCCTGTAAGAGAAATTCAACTCTTTTCAGGGACTAGAAATGTTATTTTGATAACCAAATGTGATGTTTCTCTTCAATAAGAATATTGAAATTCTTCAAAAGGATTTTCTATTAGGATAATTAGCAAATAGGGATATAGTTCCATGATGTGAAAATGGTCAGAACTGGCAAATTGTTAAACATTCATTTACATCTGCAGGAAAAATGCTTTTACTATATAACAGCATTGTAAATGCTGATGGCAGCATGATGTATTAAAAAGCAGCATACAAAACTGTATGTACAGCCGGATAACCACATAAATTATGCTTAGGATAAAAGAGCAAGGAGGAAAACAACAACAACAACAAAGAAGCAACAAAACAGCAAGGAGGAAATTCAAAAAAAGAAGCTAATAGTGGCCAATGGGATTGTGGTTAGTTTTTCTTATTTTCCAAAATTTTTGTAACGTAGTTTATGATATCATAGTTTTATTATAGGTATAATGAAAAGTCTCTTTGTGACATTGCATGGACAAATTGAATGCATTTACCTAATACATCGACAATGATTGTCTTCTTTCTTTCTCCACCTGCATTTTTGGCAAGAAGAGAATAGATGCCTTGATGACCCCTCTGGCAGTTCTTGATCACCATGGATGAGCTAATGGCTGTGGTCTCAATGGTGGCTTCTTGGGGTAATGCTCTTTCATTCATGCTCCAGGTGATGGTTGGCGGAGGCTTTCCAGACACATAGGCAATGATCCTGATCACTCCTCCGGCATGGACAACAATTCTGTCTTTGACACTGGCATCTAGGTAAAGGTCAGGTGCAACTGGAAAACAATTGGAAATTACAAACGTGTTTTTCATTTTCAATCCGAAACATAAATATTGGTAAAACAATAGGAATATTATTAATTACCAATTCTGTCCTTCATTTCAATTATATCTGTGGCTTCTCCAGGTTCTCCAATGCCAGCAATGTTGACTGCTCTAACTCTAAATTTGTAGAATGCTCCTTCTTTCAGTCCTGTCACAACAAGTTTTGTTCCTCTTACTTCTTTATCTTTGCCCTGGGGAAAAGTCATAAGTATTTTATAATTATCAGAATAGTTCTGTGTAGCTTCTTGCTTTAACAACTTTCTGAAGTATGGTCAGTAGCATTTTAAACTCCTCTGTTTGCAAAATTGTTGCTGTTTTTAGGGATCAGATATTACAGATAAACACTGCAATAGCTTGCCAGGGATTATGTGTTAAATAATGATTGTCAAATGAACTGTGCTGTTCCTTTATTCTAACTTCCAGGGCTTAAAACCAAAAGATAAGCCTAACATGACTTAACTTTTGACTAGATTTTTGACATAGATTTTTGGATTATCAGTTAAAATTATTATTTTTTTCTAATTTCTTAATCAAAGGAGTTAATGGGATTGAGAATAAGCATTACATTTTTAGTTTATTCATAGTACATTTCAATAATGCCAAATTTTAACTACCTTTTCCCATTCTTCTTTTCCTTCTTCTTTATATTCAACAATATATCCAGTTATTTTGGATCCTCCATCTTTTAGTGGGGGAGACCACTCCAGATCCACAGACGACTTGGTCCAATCTGTCACTTTGGGAAATGGGGGGCCAGGAGGAGCTGGAAAGGACCAGCACATTAGTATCCTTGACTTTTCCATGGCATTTTTTTGAAAATTAAAAAAAAAAAAGAAAAAGAAAAAAGGAATGATTTCAGGTCTTACCAATTGGATCTCTTGCTCTCACTGGGTCTGATGGCAGACTTGCAGGGCCCACACCGGCAGCATTGATCGCGTATACCCGGAACTGATAGTCAGATCCTTCAATAAGACCACTCACTTTATAAGAAACACCCAAGGTCATGGCTTTGATAGGATCTCGGTTAACTCTCTTCCATCTCTTTGAAGTGGTGTCTTTCATCTCTAGCCAGTATCCTGTCACAGGAGAGCCTCCATCATATTCTGGCTCTTCCCAGTTGACAGTCATGGAATTACGAGTCACGCTACTAACTGTTGGCTTATCTGGTGCTCCAGGGACGGCTATGAAAAAGATCACAGTGAGTTATATGAAATTATGAAAAACATAGATAAGAAGTGTTTATATATGAAAATGTTGTCCTACTTACAGAAGAGATTTCTTGCTGTTTCTGGTTCACTGTCAAGAGGCTCCCCAATGCCATATTTATTCTGGGCCATGATTCGGAATACATACTCATGGCCTTCAAGCAATTTGGGAATTGTATATGTGCACTCTTTAGGTTCACTGGAGACACGCACCCATGTCTTCCTGTTAGCTTCTCTTTTCTCAATTACATAGTTTGTAATCTTAGACCCACCGTCATCTTTAGGTGGAAGCCAAGATAATGTCATTTGATCTGCTGAAATAGAGTCAAACTTAATGGGTCCCACTGGAGGGCCAGGTCGACCTAAAATGGTTTTAAAAAAGAACATTTTATTAGTCAAATGATTTTAAAGTCAAATGTTACTTATGGACAGAAAAATGCGTAGTTTTAGCCAAACCATGCAATATTTACCAAGGACATTCAGTCTCATCTCCTTTGATGCTGTTCCCAGATTATTTACGGCTGTGATGGTATATAAGCCAGTGTCACTCCTGCGAGACTGTGGAATAACTAAGGTACAAGTGTCATCTACCACAAGTTTGTTGACATGGGTGTCATAGAGAACAGGTTCTTTGTTATCAGGCCTCTTTGGAGGAGCTTTAAACCAGGTAAGTGTAGGGAATGGCACACCTTTAATTTTGGCCACAATGTTAACATCTGTTCCTTCTTCAACCTCCATGAATTCTTTTAGATCAATTGATGGTGGGCCTAGATTATTAATAAAAAATTGTCATTAGAAAAGTAGCATTAAAGGACAGAAAGTAGAACTTTCAATGACTATAAAGCTATTTGGACCTCCTATAGTCAGGCTTTGTAGCTCTGCCAAATCTATAAAATGGGTCTGTTTCAACACTGCTACACCAGTTTGGGCAAACAGGTACGCGTGGGTGTAGTCATTCACCTTTGTTGGATCTACATATGGCTGTGTATCAACTATTGCATCTCTCTTATCTGGTATCATTATGCATGTGCATATTCTACCTAAAGGGCAGAAAGAAGTGAAGATTGAAGTAGTGTAGGCATGGAAGCTCGGTCACGATATACCAGGGATCCATGATATTCAGTCTGAGGTGAATTTTCCCTTTTAGGAAGGTTCACTGCTAGAAGAGGCAAAGCAATTTTCCATTTTAAACAAAGGAGGGAGTTTAGCCCTCCTAAACTAAGAAGAAAGAACTGTAGTGATGGTAATAATTAGAAGAAGAATTAATACCATCATTTTATGTTTATTTTACCAATTAAGACGGATATATATTTTTCTCAAATAGAGAAAAAGAAACTTGATTGTGAAGATAAATGCGTCTCAGCAGTTGCTGAGCAAATGACTGCATACTTTCTGCTCCATTTGAGGAGCATGCAGAACAACTGCTTTAACTTCTAATAAATAAAACAGCCTACCATAGTAAGGAATTTAATTTCCTTCTTATAGTTAGGAAATTCAAACATCATCTCCTTTAAATAGGGAACAGGTAATATGTAAGACAATTTGCTAATTCTTTGGAAGTTGGAGGAATGAGTACTTGAGTAACCAGCTCATGTCCATGCTTAAAACCATAGTAGCTTCCCAGTGTACAGATATAGCTCACTTTATTTTCGACTACTGTTAAAAATCTAGGAAAGCAGTCATAAATAGGACATTCTCTGTGAGCACACTGGTACGCACATGTCTGGTCTTTGACCGTCACAGGACCAACAGTGGCTGAAGGTTTGCTGACTCCTGCAGCGTTGACAGCTTTGACTCTGAATTCATATTCCCCACCCTCTACGAGGTCTTCAACTGTAAACTGCAGATCTTCCACATCGCGCTTATTACACTGTTTCCATGCTTCTTTCTTTGTCCCGGTAGGATCCCATGCAAGACACTCAACAATATAATGGGTGACAGGTGAGCCCCCATCATTCTTTGGGGGTTTCCATGACAGATGAACTGTGTCCTTTGTAATGAGGCCAATCTTGAGTTTAATAGGGGGATCAGGAGGATCTTTAAAAATAATTAAAGGAAGTATTAAGTATTGTTTAAAACAATGTATCTTTTTTCATTTATTTATTTTTTTAATATATGAAACTTTATATTTACAGAGGTTTTAGATTATGGAAAAGCTATGTCGAAAGTATATATATATACTTTACTATATTTATTATATATACTATACCCCACTCCCTTCCCTTCCCTGCATTTCATTTTTGAGAAGATAGTTTACATTTAGATTTTAAAAACTTACATATCGGGTCTCTGGCAGTGGTCCTCTGAATGGTCTCTGCAGGTGGCCCAATACCAAAACGGTTTTCTGCACGCACACGGAAGAAATATTGCTGTTCGGAAATGAGATCTGGTACTACAAATGTGGTGCTTCCACAGTTTGGATTGACTTTAGTCCAGGCTTTCCCATCAATAGTCTTCTTCTCGATCACATAGCCTTTGATCCTGTCTCCTCCATCATCATCTGGCATCTTCCATGAAAGTCTACAACTACCCCTAGTGATGTCACTGACTTTCAGATCTTTGGGTGGCCCTGGTACATCTGTTGGATGCAAATCACAATATAAACAATGTTCCTTAGATGTTTAAAAAAGAGTTTGTTCTTATTTCACAGTAACTTTTCAAGTCTTTCTTACCCATGACTTTAACTCTACAATTTGCAGTCTTCTGTCCTGCTTTATTCTTGGCTGTAATGCTGTATTTGCCTGAATGAGATCGTTTGCACTCAGGAATAATAATTACTGATGAGTTTTCAGCAGTCTCCAGCTGTACAAAGAGAATAGTAGGCATACATTGAGTGAAATAATAATGGTATTGAAGTCAATAATATTCTGAATTATTTCAAATCTTTTTTACCTGTGCATCTTCAGGTATATCATGAACTCCATCCTATCAGAAAAGAAGATAATCAATTGAGTGTAAATACTCCTTATAATGATTCAATGTAGATGCCGAAAAATGTAATTTTTAAAAAACTTTTCTTTTAATTAGAGAAATTGTCAGTTTACAGAACAATCATGCATAAAGTAAAGGATTCCCATATACCATCCTATTATTAACACCCTGCATTGGTATGATTCATTGGTATGTACATTTGTTACCACTGATAAAAGCATATTTGTATAATTGTATTATTAACTATAGTCAATGGTTTAACTTAGGGTTCACTGTTTGTATTGTGCAGTTCTGTGGATTAAAAAAAAATTTTTTTATTCTAGTACAATATATACAACCTAATATGTCCCCTTGTAACCACATGCAGATATATATTTCAGTGCTATTAATTACATTCACAATGTTGTGAAAAATGTAATTTTCTTACCTTCATTGCCTTCTTTGCCTTTCCGTCAAATTCCCAAGATGATTTTGGCGTAGGGCGTCCCTTGATGACAGCAGGAATCCTAATCTGTGAGCCAGCTTGACAAACCAGATAGTCCTGTGCTCCGATGTCAATGAAAACTTCTGGTGCCTCTACAATACCATGAATAATATTATTCGTGAGCATTTAGCTCAACTTTTTCAAAAAAGTAATAAACACATCTTCAGTAAAATAATCAATTTCATAATGTCAAAAGATGAATACATAAAGTGAATGAACACAAGTACCTTGAATATCAGTGGCAGGTATCTCTCCAGTTGTATCACTTGGTTCAGATTCACCTGCTTCATTGACAGCTTTCACTCTGAATCTGTACTTCTTGAGTTCTTTCAAATTAGGCACTACACATTCACAAGTAGTTAGAAGTTTGTCTGGTTCATTTACTCTTTTCCAGTCAGTACTACCTTCTTCTTGCATTTCTACAATATATCCTTTGATTGGACTGCCACCATCTTTGGCTGGAGGTTTCCATCCAAGTGAGATGGTTGACTTTGTTTTATCTTTGACCTCTGGGCAGGAAGGTGGTCCAGGTGGGTCTAATAATAATAATAATAATAATAATAATAATAAAGTAGACATCAAATATTGAGGCTGATGGAATGCTAGACTTATGTACCATAAGAATCTTTTATTTAAGATTCCTTTGATGAGATTCAATAGTATGAAAATTCATAACCTAAGTTCCCATTAAATGAAAAAAAAAAAAAAAAAAAAAGAGATTTCATCATTAGCTGATAAACATTTGAACACAAACTAATCTTAATACTCCTTAAGGCTGGGACAGTGTCTTCAATAATCCCACAACAATCCCTTACATTTCTGAGAGTGCGTTACAATTGCAGACATTCTTTTACTCCATTTATCTTGCTAATCATAGCTCTCTCCCCTCCAGTGCCTACTATAATTCCTTACACATAGCACCATACTAGTTTGCTGAATGAATAGTGACTGTGTTATTATATATATACTCTATATAGAACATAGAATATTTTTACATCTTTTTAACAAATGGTTGATTTTTTTCTCCTGAGAATCTAATCATATCTGTTATGTAGCATATAGAATTAGGCATTAAGGCCATGGCATTTTAATCTGTTCATAGATCTTTTAGAAGAATTTTCTTCTTTCACTGAACTCATAGACTGTGCCTGAGAATTTTATATCTTGGTTCAATAAATATTACTGAAAAGTTAACAACATTTTTTAGTTGTTGTTGAACTCCTACTGGAAGATCTGACTGTTTAGTGGGGGAGATAATTTTCACAGTATCTCATGAGATAGAGACTTATTTAAGGTATGGAAACATAGAGGACTTTAGAGTCTTTAATACTGTAATTCCTCATAAAATACTAGGTTTAATCTAGAGTTTAAAAATGGAGTATTCTTATATATATACATATGTACACATATATACATGTTTCTGATAGTCTATACGAATATAAACTGTTTTACTTTAGTTAATAAAATAATTTGGTATAGAAAATAGAGGAAATTTAAAAGCAAGATTATCCATTCAGCAATTTTGTCCCTTAGAAATGAGCCCTACCTCTCTCTAAGCCAAACTCAGCTCATAAATGCATTACTTTGCCCCCAGTGTAGGACATGACTCCTGGGGATGAGCCTCCCTGGCACCAAGGGATTACTACCAAGCAGCAACTAGCAATGCAACTGGAAAAAGACACTGACCAAAAGGGGGAAAGGGTAAAGGCAAATGAGTTTATATGGCTAAGAGTCTTCAAAGTGAGTCGGTTGGTCATTCCAGAGGTTACACTTATGCACATCTCAGCAGGATCTCATTGACTGCCAAAGTAAATATTGCCTCAAATTGCAGAGATATCCAGATACTATAGGCAGGGCAGACAGCTCAAGAGTTTGATTCCCTGCTAGTGGGCCCTACTTGGGAATTTATGCTCCCCAGTGTGACAGAGGTGGACTCAGTTGTGGTTTCCCTGCACATGGCTTTTCTGTCCCTTCTATTTGAACCTATATTTAGTGCTACAGTTGATAGGTGTATGTCCAAGAGACTTAAATCTTTGGCCTGTCCATGCGCCAGCTGGGCCCTGAATCTCAACAGAGTTGCAACACTTACTTTCCAGTTCATTGGACTCATCCAGGACAACTAACAAGGAGAATGATGATGGACAATGATCATCCCAAGGAACAGAGAGAGTCTGCAACTGCAAGCAAGATAGTCCCATCCATCTGCCCCATGGGATCTAAGCCCCCTCTCAATTAGAGATGGAGTGGGCATCATCATCCCAGAAACCTCAGGATTGAGGAATGAATGATGGACTAGGGTGGACGTACTGTTATTATACTATAGACTTATTATGATTCTAGCAACGGAAGAACTTTTATCATTGATGTGGAGGCAGTTCTGAGGGGAGGGAGAGGGAAAAACAGGTATAATTTGGGGACATTTTTGGGACTTGGGAATTGTCCTGAATGACATTGCAATGACAGATACAAGCCATTATATATCATGTCATAACTTTAAAAATTGTGCAGGAGAGAGTGTAAATGACAATGTAAACTATAATCCACACTTAGTGGCAATGCTTCAAAATTTGTTCATCAATTGTAACAAATGTACCACACTAATGAAGGATGTTGTTAATGTGGGAAAATGTGGGAGGGGTTGGGAGTGAGGCATATGGGAATCTCCTAATCTATATTTTTTCCCCTATATTTTTAATGTAACATTTATATAATCTGAATTAAAAAAAAATTTTTTTTAAGTATATTTAAAAAAAAAAAAAAAAGAAAGATATGAGCCCCAGAAATGGAAGGATACTTACGTATAGGATCACCTGCAAGAGCTGGATCTGATGGTTCACTGGGCGGGCCAATTCCTGCAGCGTTTATTGCCATGGCTCTGAACTGATATTTAACACCTTCAATCAAACGGGGAACATTAAATTCCACACTTTTCAATCCTGCTTTGGTAATTGGTGCTCGGCTAACACGTGACCAGTAGGCACCTCCCTCCTCTCTCTTCTCTAGCCAGTAGCCAGTAATTGGAGAGCCGCCATTGTCTAAAGGAGGAGCCCAGCTCACTAGCATGGACCCTTTGGTGCGCTCCAAAACTTTTGGTTTTCCCGGAGGTCCAGGAAGGCGATAAGGATCTTGAATGACCACTTTATCTGATTTGCACTCGTCACTGATTCCGTATTTATTCACTGCTCTAACTCGGAACTCATATTGACCGTTGGGAATAAGTTTCCAGATCTAGAAATGAGATGAAAAATGCTTTCTTAAAAAGAATATACTTAGGTTGATTTTCACTCATTTTAAAACTCAATTATTTTTTGGTAGGGGTGACTATATGAAGAAATAAATATATAGACTCAAAACATGGAGAAGATAGAGGAAAAGGGAAAAAGGAAATGGGAATTTGTTGTACCTATTAGTGGCTCTCTCACGTAAAAGAGTATCTGTATATCAAACAGTATTTATTAAGTGGTCTTATGTGCATGGTCCTGAAGAACTATAATAACAAAGTAACAGCTTTTTGTATATGGTTTTGAGTTTAATCATTATTTCCAAGATTAGGTTAGAATGGTGTTAAATCAGAGTCCTTTCCTTTTAAAGTGTATAATAAAATATTAAGAAGAGTTTACCCCATATTTTCTCTCTACAGCAGTGTTAGTGACTTCTTCCCATTCACTTTTCTTCCTACTTGCATCACGTTTATCAATGACATAATGGGTGATTTCACTGCCACCATTATCTAGAGGGGCATCCCATGTCAAGTAGCAAGATTCAGCTTTAATGTCAGTAACAGCAAGGTTTCTTGGTGGGGATGGGCGGTCTGGAAAGGAACAACAAAGGAGATTAAGAAGTCAATTCTTAAACAGATACTAGATTTCTCTTTGATGTAAGAAAGTGAGTGGGAGAGAGTGTGGTCTACAGTGTGAACTGTGGTCTATGGTTGGTGGCAAGGCTCCAGGATGTGTAAGTTCATTGAGGTTGGTGGGCCACACTGTGGGAGATGTTTGTGTGGGATGTGGTGGGAGGTGTGGGAGGTGGGCAACATGGGAATCCCAGTGGGTTCCGTGTAATATTTTAGGTAATCTAAGCACCTCTTAAAATATATATAAATAACATTTTTTAAGCAAATACACATATATGCATATATATTTATATATCATTTTACAAATGTTTGTATGTATTGTGAGAATTTTGATTTTTACCCATAGTAAAAAAAAAAAAAAAAAAAAGAAAGTGAGTCACTTACCGTATACTTCAACATGAACATTCCGGAACACTGAGCCAAGGCGATTGGAAGCAGTAACTGTGTAAGTGCCTTTGTCCTCCCGGACCGCTTTGGGAATGCTAAGCTGAGTCTTTGCTTCGCTTCGGGATACTTCTTCCTTTGTTATCTTCAGTGCATCAGTGGGCTTTTCAATCACAGTTTCATTCTTGGACCACTCAATTTTAGGCATTGGAAGTCCAGTTACATCTGCAGGGATGTCAACAGGTTCTCCCGCCTTAACTTTGATAGTGTCTCCTCGAACAGCCAGGCGCAACTTAATAGTTGGAGGCACTGCAAAGAAAGAAGAGAGAAAAATAGCAACGTCATAAGGATAATTGCCTAACCTATGGGATAAAGGCAGCACTGTAAAGTGCATTAAAATTATTCTTATATTCAGAGTCCACACCTTCATCATCTTGTATGACCACATTAAGAGGTAGGGATGGTTCACTTTCACCCATTGCATTGACCGCTTTGACACGGAACTCATACATTTGGTGTTCATCAAGATTTTCAACCAGAAAAGATGTGGTTGGGCAGAGTCGCTTGTTAACTCTTTCAAAGTCAGGTTTGTCGTGACGCCGTTTTTCAATGATATATCCTTGGATGGGACTGCCACCATCACTGCGGGGCTCTTTCCAGTCCAGGGTGATAGTGGACTTTGTTCTGTCTGTATATGTGAGCCTCTCAGGAGATGTTGGGGGACCTTTAACCAGAGGCAAATTAAAATGACAAGCACATGGTAAATATTTATACATGAAATAATATTTTACTTCAAATTAAATATGTGAAAAATAGATTTCTCTTTAATATAACCTCACATCCATCTTTAAAATTCCACCTCCCCCCCAAACATGTCAGTTATGGGAATTATTGGCATTCCCATACAAAGAATTTTTCTTGGACAAACTTTACTGTTGAGGTTGTTGATTAAAAATAATCTGAGGGGTACGTAAGTTTTTAAAAAATATTTAGCATTTTAGTTTGTTTACATCTGCTATTGGGAAAGTTCCTGATCCTAATGAATTAAGTTCTAATCCTAATGAACTAGTTTCTAATCCAAATTTACTTCTAATCTTAATGAACTGAAGGTTTTCTTTGTATGACTAGCTGAAAACAAAGCATTTCTTCTTTTATTAACAAAGAGTGGATATGTCTGCTTGTACACATTTTGAGTCATGTTGCCTCAAGTGTGGATTTAAAATATACTGGTCTAATGCAAGGTAATAATAATAGTGTGATGTTTTGGAACTCTGTATTTTATGCATGATTTTTTGTAAAATTACAACTTCTTTAGTAAAAGAAAAGAGGGCAGAAAAATGTGATGGAAAGAGAATTTATGTAATGCTTCTTGAGTTTTATGTCCTGAAGGATGGAACCAAAAGAGTAAGCTTTGGATGATAAAGTTAGATCCAAACCATGCTTGTTGACTTTTATTGCAAGCAAAACAGAGCTTTGCAATGAAAAGCTAGGCCCTGTTCTGATGCTTCTGGTGCTAAGCAACAGTAGATTCAAGATTTTCAGTATACAAAACTATCGACAATTGCTATACTTAGAGCCAAAACATACACTGAAATTAGAGCAAATATGGTATCCTTAAAGTTGTTAATAATTATTTGATCTATTTCTCATCTTACTCCCCAGCTATAGATTTGAGATTGTTGGGAGTTTGAAGCCACAAAGATCAGCAAATGGCATAACTAGAAGCACAACAGTGTTTATTATATAAACACAATGAAAAACTTCTCTTTTACCTAGTGGATCAACTGCAAGAATTGGTCCTATTTCAACAGGAGGGCCACAGCCAAACTTGTTCTTGGCAATAACTCGGAACTTATACTCTTGTCCCTCAAGGAGACCTGTGATGTCACATTTAGACCTCTCTGTCTCTATTGGTTGTCTCCAAGTATGCATCTTGGCATCTTTTCTTTCAATAATAAAGCCTGTGATTTCACTTCCTCCATCATCTGCTGGATCAGACCAGTTAAGCAAACACATTTTTCTGTTTGTTACAACAGGTTTTAAGTCAAGAACTGGACCAGGGACATCTGAAAAATAAAACATCAAAGGAAAAAAAAAAAAAGATGTGATAAGACAGTATCACTTGGGAAAAATCTTATGTAAATTTGTGCAACATTCCTTACCAAAAACCTCTACCCTGACTGCTCCAAATTTGGAACCACAGCTGTTAGTAGCTGTAATCACATATCTGCCATGATCTTTTCTCAATGCATCCTTGATAATTAGTTCAGATTTGGTTCCAACGTTCTCTATGACAACACGGTCTTTATCCAGCTCCCCTTCTTCTATGGTCCATACTTTTGTAGGTATAGGGCGACCAGTGACCACAGCTGGAATTCTAAGAGTCTTCCCAGCCATTATTTGTATTCCACCCTTGACAGAAACATCCAGTTCTACATTTGGAGGTTCTGTTGAAAGAGAACAATCATATGTTAGCCCAAGAAAGATGAAAAAATAGTCCAATACTGGAAAAATATCCATAATTTTATTCAGATACTTTTTGATTACCTTGCGGTTCAGCCACAGTAATGGGTTGTGTTTCTCCAGGTGGTCCTTCCCCTGCGGCATTGACAGCACTCACTCGGAGTTTGTAATCAGCACCCTCTCGGATTTCTTTGACAGTGTACTGACGGACCTTGATCATCTTCTCTGTGCAGCGTGACCATTCATTTGTGCCAACCAGTTGCTTATCAACAAAGTAGCCAACAATTTCCGCACCACCATTGAAAGCTGGGGGCTCCCATTCTAGTTCAATAGTTGTAGAGCTTGTGTCAGCAACTCGTGGGACAGGAGGCCCAGGTGGAGCTAGAATGAATGCAGATACACCAGTGAAAACTCAATGGTTTTAAAATGTATAGTAGCTTACTCTTTCCCACTCTCTTCTTAAGGAATTACTTACAGATTGGCTCACGTGCTATTTGGGGATCTGAAGGTGGACTGAACTTTCCAGGTCCAGCTGCATTTTCAGCACATACTCTGAAGACATAGGTGAGTCCTTCTAATAGGCCTTCTACCTTGGTGTTCAAAGAATTCAGAAGGCTTCTGTTGACACGAGTCCAGTGTGTACTATTAACCTCACGTTTTTCGAGCCAGTAACCCAAGATGGGGCTTCCATTATCTTTTGGTTCATTCCATTTCACTAGCATACTGTTGCTGGTAACATCTTCCACAATGGGCTTATCAGGTGCATCAGGTGGTTCTGATAAAAAACAAACAAACAAAAAAACCCCACAACATATTTGAATTAATTCCTTTACATAACATAAAGATTCAATTTTACAAGCTCTAATAATGTATATGCCAAAGCACATGGTAAAACGGCAAAGTTTAAGATGCTAAAAGAATCTTACCAAATGGATCTTTAGCTATAAATGGCTTTGACACACATGGTGGTCCAGGCCCAAACCTATTTTCAGCCCTTACACGGAAGAGGTACTCTTTTCCTTCAATCAGCTTTGTCACTGAATATTTGCAATGTCTAAGTGTTGAAGTGACAACAATCCATTCTGAGTCAGGTTTTGTCTTGTCTTTCTTTTCCAAAGTGTAGTTTATGATTTCACTGCCACCATCATCAAGTGGTGGTTCCCATTTACAGAGGACTGAGTTCTTTCTAATATCTTCAAATACAAAGTTGATTGGTGGTCCTGGTGTATCTAATATTTCAAAGGAGAGCAATGGTTAAAAATCTGTGTAGAAATGGTTGCTATGGGAAAAATTAAATTATTAGTATGCTCCATAGTATGATGTTACTTTGATGTTTTTCCTACATCTATCTTTATATCATATTAGCTAGTGAATTTTGGATGTTCAGGGGAATAACAAGGTCAGCTAATTTCTTTAACATGGCCAGGAGATAAAATGGGACTGAGTAAAACTTGTTGAAGCAATTTCTTTTCCAACTCTTTTAATTACCCCGAAACTGCTTATTTTTGCTTTATACAAGGTGCCTGATTTTAACTAAAACTCTTAAAATTACACTTTTTGGAGGAGAAAGTATATATGTGTGTGTGTGTGTGTACTTACCTAACACACTGACAGTACAAGGAGCTTTTGCGATACCATGGTCATTTTCAACTTTGATCATATACAGCCCATGGTCAGGTCGGAGAGAATCTCGGACACGTAGCTGAGATTCTCCTTGTTTACTGTTGTCGATACTCAAACGCTCTGTCAGAGACAGGACAAATGGTTCTTCTTCTTGAACTTCACCTCTCTTCTTCCTAACTACTGGTGCTGGTCGCTTCTTAATTTCTTCTGGTGTAATAACATTTTCATCTTTTAGCCATGTTATGGTTGGGTAAGGTGACCCAGAAATACTTGCATCAAGTGATATTTCGTCACCTCGTTTTACTTCTAGGCTTGTTCTCAGAATGACTTTTGGAGCATCTGTCATGATTAAAAATAATAATAATTTTCAGTTCTGATTAAAATATCTGACAAAACATTATTCTCATTTATTTTACAATGGGAAAGTGGAAACCCCACTAAACAAAACTTACCTATAGGATCTACAGCTTTGGTTGGAGGAGTGGCCCGAGAAGGTTCACTAATACCAGCAGCATTTTCTGCTCGCACACGGAATTGGTACTCCTTTCCCTCCTCAAGTCCTTTTGCTGTATAGGTCAGGACTGGTACCAGGTGTTCATTGCATCTCTTCCATTTGTCTTCACCCTTAGCAATCTTCTCTATGATGTAACCCATTATCTTGCTCCCTCCATCGTATAAAGGTGGCTTCCATGTAATAGTCACTGCCTTAGCTGTAGGATTACGAACCTCAACATCTATAGGTGGATCAGGGGGTTCTGAAGAACAAGAGAAAACTGTTAATACAGAGAAACACACCTTCTTAGTATTAAAAAATTGCCTATTACACTGGGGAGCATAAATACCAGATTAGGGCCCACTGGGAAGGGGCCAAATTCCTGAGCTGTCTGCCCTGGCTATAGTGTCTGGATGTCTCCATATCCCTGAGGAGCTTCGCTATTTGGGGTCGTATCTACTTTGGCTGTCAATGAGATCCTGTTGAGATGTGCATAAGCACTACCTCTGGGATGGCTTCCCGACTCACTTTGAAGCCTCTTAGCCATACAAACTCATTTGTCTTTAGCTTTTCCCCCTTTTGGTCAAGGTGTTTTTTTTTTTTGTTGTTGTTGTTGTTTGTTTGTTTTTCCAGATGCATTGCTTAATGGTACTTGGTAGCAATCCCTTGGTGCCAGGGAGGCTTATCCGGGAGTCATGTCCCATGCTGGGGGGAAGTTATTGCTTTTATATGCTGAGTTTGGCTTAGAGAGAGGCCACATTTGAGCAACAAGGAGGCTCCCCATAGGTAACTCTTAGGTCCCCTATGTCACTAGGCTAAGTTTTAATTTCAAGAGAGAAAGCTTATAAACATAGTCATCAATATCAAGGGTCCTTCAATGGACCATCTTCCTTTGCAAGTCATTGTCTCCGTACTTGGGGCATTCTTGTTGTTGCATTAGAGAATGTGGCAGAGTTCCCCTGGATGGGAATTTGATATTCTTTTGGTTATTGTGTCACTCTCCACCTACCATGACAATGCCTCATGAACATTTAAACGTATTTATATGCCTTATATGTATACCCAGGTGAACTTCCCATGTATCCCCCTCACTGACACCCCACACCAATGATCCTCCCCTGCCACAGTTGTAACCCTTCTGTGATCTAAAACTTCTTGAAAAATGAAGCCAATAAAATAGCCACATACAATTAATAAGAAAATGAAATAGTAATGATAGTTTTATACATAAGAAGTAAAATACAGAAAAATTAATAAAAGTAAAAATAGAATAATATTTTTAAAAATTGGAATATTAAAAAATAATGAAAAAATATTTGAAGAAAAAAACCTTTTTTTAAAAAAGATTTTGCCTTTCATCACTGTAAGACTGTTGTCCTGTATGTACAGTGACATTTTCTTACATTTATTCCCCCAGTGTCTTATTATTTTTTTCATTTTTTTTTCTTCAAAGAAATTTTAAGCCACAGTAGAGACACATACAGAATACAGGGGGTTCCCATATACTCAACATCCTACCCCTTTTCCCCTTTCCCCCATCAATAACATTCTATATATGGATGGTACATTTGTTAAAATTGATGCACAAATATTGAAACATAGCCAGTAACCATCATCAATGGCTTACGTTATGGTTTACATTTTGGACTATATACTTTTATAATAAGATCTGATAAAATTTAACATAACCTGTACCTATCTTTGCAAGATCATGCAGAACACTTCCATCACCCCCAAAATGCACCCTGTTCCATCTATTCTATTCCTCTATCCCCCTCCCCTTCGGGCCCATGGTGACCACCAGGCTTCACTCCTTGAAGGGCATAATTCATAGTTACTTGCATCTTCACTGAGGGCTTGACACACTAGTCTGTCCTCCCCTATTAGGCACCACCGATGCTCTCAACTGACTCCCGACCCTCTGTTTGAGAACATAGCAGGCCTTCCTAGGATGGGAGTCCAACACCTTCCCACTCATTTTGTGGGTCTCTACCCACTGATGCAACACATGCCGAAATGATCACTTATACACTCCCTGGAAGCCTGCCCCAGGTGTGCCCTGGCCCAAATGTCCCTCATTGAATACCCTAAACCAGTAACCCTTCCTTGTCATATTGCCAAATGAGCATTCCCAACATGTGGTTTCCCTCTGCATGACTCTTCTGTCCTTTTTGAACCTATAATTAGTACTAGAGTTGGTATGTGTACATCCAAGAGACTTAAATCTTTGGGCTCTCCATGTGCCAGCTGGGCCCTGAATCTCAATGGAGTTGTAACACATACTCTTTAGTTCAATGGATTCACCCAGGACAACTAACGGGGAGGAGATGATGGACAAACAACATACCAAGGAACTGAGAGTGCCTACAACTGAAAGTAAGAGAGTCCCATCCATCGGATGTATGGGATCGAAGCCCCTCTCAATTAATGGTGGAGTGGGCATCACCATCCCAGATTCCTCAGGGTTGGGAAACAAACTAAGAACTAAAATAAACTTATTAGTATTCTACTATAGACTTAATGTTATTCTAGCAATGCAAGAAATACCATTATTGTGGAGACAGTGACCCATGGATGTTCCAGGATTAGGGAGAGGGAAAAAACAGGTGTAATAAGGGGCCATTTTCAGGACTTGGGAATCATCCTGAATGACATTACAATGACAGATACAGGCCATTATACATCCAGCCATAACCTACAGAGTAGAATGGGAGAGAGTGTAAACTACAATGTAAACTATAATCCATGCTTAGTGGTAATGCTCCAAAATTTGTTTATCAATTGCAATGAATGTACCACACTGAAGAAAGATGTTGCTAATGTGGGAAATGTGGGAGGTGTGGGGAGCAGGGCATATGGGAATCCCCTATATATTGTCTGTAACATTTATGTAATCTAAGTATCTTTTAAAAAATAAAAAAAGTGAAAAACAAACAAACAATAACAACAACAAAAATTGCCTATTAATTCCTAACCATACTCCATTCACGACAAAACTTACGTTTTGGATCTTGAGCAATGACTGGATTTTTCAGTTCAATATATTCGCCTCCACCAATCTTGTTGACTGCCTTAACACGGAAGAAGTATTCACCATTTGGTATGAGATCCTTTACAGTCCAAGACAGTTTGTTCTCACCAGACATGACTGGTATATATGTCCTCCTCCCAGCTTCTCTGCGTTCCAGGACATAATGAAGAATTGGGCTTCCACCATCGTATTCTGGAGGTTCCCAGGTTAACTTACAAGAATTCTTGGTCACATCACTTGCCTTTATATCTTTGCATGGTCCAGGCAGGCCTATTACAAATAAAATTTGATAGTAATTACTGTAATCCTGAAAAGTTAGCATATTAATAGTTCAATTTTTCTCAAAGTTGGCCTATTTGCATTTTGGGTGCTATAAACTTTGATGTGCTGGATTGTCCCTCACATTGCAGAGCATTTAGCATCCTTGGCTCCAAACTCCTCAATGTCAGTACCATCCTCACTAGCGTTAGTATCAAGCAAAAATGCCTCCACACATTTTCAAATCCATCTAGGGGCAGTGATGCAGAAACTGTTACTACCCCTAGTTGAGAACACTATGTGGAAAAATGTGAATTTATACAATTAAGAAATGAACATTGGTCATTTAAACATTCTTTGAGTATGTTATATCTCTTATTTAAATTAATACTTCACATCTAAATAATTGAAACTGAAGTGCATTAATCAGACTTTAACAATTTCATCTCTTTAGAATTGCTTTACTTCTCATTTAGAAAGAAATAATCCAAAAGGACATCACAAAGCCATTTCTAATTTCTACTAACACTGCAAAATGAACTAATTTTCCCAACACGTGAAGAATGTCTGTTGTTCCATAAGAGTATGATTACCTATGACTTTGACATTGATTGAGGCTGTTGCTGATCCAAGCTTATTCTCCAGTGTAATGGTATAAACTCCAGCATCTGCATGGACACTCTTGGGTACCTCAAGGTGTGCAGAGATGTGATCGCTCTTCATTGTTAATCTATCACTTGCTTTAACTTCTTTGCCATCTTTATGCCAACTAGCAGTTGGCACTGGGACAGCTCTGAAGGGAACAGGAATGGTTAATTTTTCACCTTCAATAACAACAATGTCGTGAGTCTCCAGATCAATCGTTGGCTTGCCTGTAAGACATAATCCAAAAGAAAACAAAAGAGTATGCCAAAATGCAAGGCACGAATAAAGCCTATTATATTAATTATATAAGGAACTGTGTTCTTACAGTCTGGGTCTTTGGCAACCACATTTTCAGAGATTTCAGATGGCTCACTAACACCAACAGCATTGACAGCTCTCACTCTCAGAACATACTCCTTGTCAGGAACAACACCTTCTTCAACCTTGAATTTCAAGTCTTTTATTGGGCGGGAATTAACTCGCATCCATTTCTCAGTGCCTACTGGGCACATTTCAACATGGTATCCTAAAATAGGACTTCCACCATTTTTCTCGGGAGGTTTCCAAGCAATGGCAATGTGCTTTCTCCCAGCATCAGTGACATGTAGGTCAAGGGGAGGTGAAGGAGGACCTGAGAAGAGAGTGAAACATTCACATCCACAGTCTCATTCTCAAACTAGACAATTTCTTTTGTATAATCAGCACTACTTACCTTTTGGATCTTCAATCGATAGGATTTCTGTAGGTTCACTGGGGTGACCAACTCCAGCTTCATTTTCTGCCCGAACCTGAAACTGGACCTCTGTTCCTTCAATGACATCAGTTACTCTGAATTTACAGTCAGGTCCTGATGTCTTTCCAGCTTTCACCCATCGGGTACCTAACTTTTCTTTCTTTTCAATGATATATCTATTTAAATAACAAAGTATTTCATTAGCATGAATGAAACAAAGTAAAGAATTTGCAGCTGAGTGTAATTTTAAATTATTCTTTATGAATTAATGCAATTCTACCTCTGTATTGGTCTTCCACCATCATTTTTAGGTGGCTCCCACTTTAGGTCAACATGTCGTTTGGTCACATCAACGACCGTCAGGGCATAGGGTGGTCCAGGGGTGGCTGAAAGAAAAATATTCAATGATTATAAAAACCAGAGGGAAAAGTGATAACATTCTACAAATGATGTTACAAAGATTAGGTTTAGAGAGCATACTAAAGGTGTCTTTGGCCAGGACAGAATCCTCAATTTCACAGTAGTCACTTTGTCCTATGGCATTTTCTGCAGCAACTCGGAACACATATAAAGAGCCCTCTGTCAATGGAGTTACTGTGCATTTGGTGTCCTTGACAGTCGTGTCTACTGTTTGCCAGCCTTTTCGCCTCACGTCTCGCTTTTCCACAATGTAGTTAGTGATAGGGGACCCTCCATCTTTCTCAGGAACTGTCCATTTTAAGTCTGCTGTATTTTTCGTAATATTAATAACTTCAAGCCAGCGAGGTGGTGATGGAGGATCTGAAAGAAAGAAAACCAAATTCAGTTTTTGATTCCCCAATATTCAGCCTCTACTAAATGCTCAGGTAGTAATTAGGAAAAAATATAGCAAGGAGGAAAGAATACAGTAATGAGTTTTTTTTTTTTTTTCCCATATTGTAGTTCTAAGATATACTTTCGAATAGTTCATACACCCAAAACATCAAGAGTGACTAACATAGCTTCTCCCGGCAAAGCACAGGGTCGCTGGGTTCACTGGGTTCACTTTCCCCGGCCTTGTTCACAGCTCTAACTCGGAATGAGTATTCCTGCCCTTCCATGAGTCCTGGGAGCAAGTGCTGCGTGGTGGGAACCCCTTCAGCCACTCGGACCCAGTCTTCTGTTCCAGTCTTGAGCATTTCAATGACATAAGACTCAATCTTTGCCCCACCATCATGTTCTGGCTTGGTCCAATTCAATACTAATGATGTTTTGCCTACATCTTTCACAGTTGGTTTGCCAGGAGGCCATGGAGGATCTGCAAGCAAATTAAATCATTATTTAGCTTTATGAAAAAGGAGTTAATATAAGTTATTTTGAAATAACAACAGAAAATTATATTAATGATACCTATGGGATCCTTTATTAAGATTGGTTCAGTTGATCTACTTGGTTTTCCAGGTCCAGCAAGATTTTCAGCCAACACACGGAATCTGTATTTTTTCTTATTGGTAAGACCTTTCACTCTAAATTAGGGGGAAAAATGCATATTTAATACCAGGATAAAAAAAACAGAACCCTATGTTTATTTTACATAGATGAGGCTAGTAATTTTAAGTTTTGGAAAATTGATTTAGAAATTTAGCTGAAAATATTTCAATATTTATATTGAATATATAATTGAATATATATTGAATATATTCAATATATAAAATTGCTTTTTAACTGTCACACAACTTGGATCAGGCCAAAGGTACCAATTTAATATTAATATCTATAATGGTGATTATTATCGTAATATACTGGAGGATCAAACACTTTGAAACATCCATAAAGTTAATATTTTATAGTAAATTAAAGAAATGTGTCCCTGAATGGAATTTATCTCTTTTGAAATTATATGATAAGAAAATATAAGTAAAAATATTTTTAAAAATTTCATAATATATAAAACATATGTAATCAAAGGGAATGCTAAAGAACAAAAAATTGAATACAGTGCTGTTTTAACATCTTGATAGAAATTTTGGGGCATACCTGTATGTTGTATCCTTTACTGGCATTTTATTGCATCTAACCCATTTATCAGTATCAGGATCTAATCTTTCCACCCAGTATCCAGTAATTGGACTGCCACCATCATCATCTGGCTCACACCATGTGAGAGTCACTGCATCTTTAGTTATATCAGAAGGTTCTAGGTGAGTTGGAGGTCCAGGTGGATCTGTAGACAGGATAATTAAATAAAGTATTGCATGTTAGATATGTATATGATGCCTAAATCAAGGTAAGTTTGACACAAGCATCCAGTGGTTTTTATTTTTGGTTATTTCTGTTTGTTTGTTTTGGGAGGGGGGGGTATTTTTCTTTTTTTTTTTTTTTTTTGTCAAATGATAAATGAGAAACTTACCAAATTGATATTTGGCTGTTATTGGACTGGCCTGAACTGGCTCTCCAACACCGTACATATTTTCTGCAGCAACTCTGAAGAGATATTCTTTATTGGGTGTTAATTTGGTTGCCTTGAAGTTTGTGTCCTTGACAGTTGAAGAGAGCTTATGCCACACGTCACTGTCAGTTGCTTTTCTCTCCACCACATAGTTTGTGATCTTAGATCCACCATCATCTCGTGGTGGATTCCATGTTAGAAGACATGATTCATTGGTCACTTCTGTGATGTCAAAAGCAGCTGGTGGTCCGGGCTTATCTGTGGATGACATTACATACACAGAAACGTTGTTGTTGTTGTTTTTACCATGTTTTATTTTTAAAAGGCAGCTGAAATGAGTTCATTCATTTTTAAAATGAGAGCCTCCCTTACCTAAAACGTTCACTTCCACCACAGCAGTGGCCCGGCCACAGACGTTCACAGCCTCAATGATGTATGTGCCAGTGTCACTTCTTTTACTGTCGACAATAGTCACTGTGGATTTTTTAGGAACATTTTCAATGGTGATTCTTTTGTCCTGTTTCAGAAGCTTATCAGCCTTCGTCCAAGTTATTTTAGGTTCAGGCTTTCCAGTAACAGTGGCAGGAAGTTCAATCTTAGTTCCAGCTTTTACAGTGAGCCCAGCAAGGAGTTTCACATCAAGGAAAATTTCTGGAGCCTCTGAATTGGAAAAGATTATTTATGATATTAGCAAGCTCAAGTAGAATTCAAGTCAGAGGCCTGGCAGATAAAACAAGAACCCAAAATAAATACCCTGTGAATCCACAGCCTGGATTTCATCTGTGGGTTTGCTCGGTTTGCTAGCACCTTGCCTGTTCAGGGCCTTCACGCGGTAGGAATACCATTTGCCTTCTTCAAGTCCTGTCACTTCCATTCTGCCAGAAAACAAAATAGAATATTTTAGTCTCATATATATAACCTGTTCCATTGTGTAATATTCATAATCTTTTGCAAATCCTTATCCCTGCAATAATACTATTCTTTACATTAATTCTGCATTGCTTCAATACTGTTAACTAATGAAAACCTCAAGAAGGAGGTAACTTCAGCAGCACTTGTTTAAATCAGACAGGGATACCAGGAGAATTCTCAATCAAATAAAATACCTTTTATATTTTCCAAAAGAAAGTCCATTTTAATGAGTGGGAGTTGCATTTACTTGTATGCGATATACATTAAAAACCTACTTTGTTTCTGCAACTGGTTCTCCACAGGCGACCCATTTATCAGAACCACGTGGACATTTTTCAACTATATATCCTTTGATGCGTGAACCGCCATCATATTTAGGTGGATCCCATGTCAGGAAGATGCTCTTGGCTGATCGATCTCTCCATTTAACATTCTCTGGGGGGTCGGGTACCGCTGTAACATTTTAAAGAGAGATTCAGTGTTAGATAGGCTACCCATGGAATTATCTCCAAATTGCCAAACCCTGGCTTTTATCCACAACTTCACCTCCAAGGCTAAAAGCAAAAAAACATGTAACATGAGTGTAGATGAGAAATCATCAAGAATGCACTCACTTGCAGGAGCTGACATATTTACAGGCTCATCAACATATGCAGGTTCCCCAGGACCACACTTGTTACGAGCACAGACTTTAAATAAATATTCTTTTCCTTGAACAAGATCAGGAACTGTGAATTCTAGGTCAGTCACAAAGTCCATAACCTGGAACAAAGAAATAGTTAATTAGTTATTCTTCCCCCACCCCCAAAAAAACCTTTCCCCAAATCAAAGGACTTATACCATGAGAGTTGTTTCAAACATTAAAGATTATTACGTTAATTTCACATTAGAGAAAATTTGCAAAGTAAGAGACATAATATTTGACCCTCAGTATAAGATACTGTTTCATAATTTGTACATATTAAAAAGACAGCAAATGGGGAGCGAATGTGGCTCAAGTGATTGAGCGCCTGCTTCCCATATGGGAGGTCCTGGGCTTGAGCCTGTTGCCTCCTAAAAAACAAAAACAAAAACAAAACAATAAGCAAACAAACGAAAAAAAAAGAACTCAGGGGAGCTGAAGTGGCTCAGTGGTTGGTTGAGCACCAGCGTCCCACATATGAGGTCCCGGGTTCATTCCCTGGCCATGGTACCATTGAAAAAAAAAAGAGGAAATAAGATGTCCATTCTGCCAGCATAGTTGTTAAAAATGTGATTTTAAAATCAGGGTAAAGAATAGTAACCAGTATAATCTGAGGGAAAAAAGAAAAGGCAGATTAGACCCATTAACATACTCTAGTGGAGTGGGAAGAACCATGACCATGAGGGAGTTAAATATTTACTCTGCTTAGAATGTCTATAGCATAATGGGGGCACCCTGGGTACTTATCAGGTACCAAGAGAGCAGGTATGTTTTATTTTGCTTTTTAACAAACCTAGCGGAAAATGTGGTTAGGCTCACAAAACAAGCCAATTCCAACAAATTTTGGTTGAACTACCTCAAGAAGCATTAGCCCCAATACATTCTTTTAAAATGTTGTTGGTACCTCTTCAGTGAGATAAAGGTAAAATATGTGGCACTTGTAAACTTTGCATGGCATCCCACCATTCTAGGATTTTCCCCACTCTCTTTTCTGGAGTTGCTCAAAACTCACTTTAGTCCATGTTTTCCGGCTGACTTCTCGCTTTTCAACAACATATCCAGTTAGTGGACTTCCTCCATCATCATCTGGTGGTTCCCAGGTTAAATGTATTGAGTCTCTGGTTACATCATCATATTTCAGTTCTTTGGGTGCGCTTGGGCGAGCTGAAAAAAAAAAAAGGCAGTCAGAAGTTAATATTATTAATAGCTTAACAAATATTTATTAATACTGTCCAGCCACCTTAGAAAATAAAATAAATGTTTAGCTCCTTACCAATTACATTGACATTAATTTCACCAGAAATTGCTGCCACAGGATTTTCTAATTTCAGTGTATAGATGCCCTTGTCTGGACGTTCACTTGGAGTAATAACAAGTTCAGCATAGGCTGTTAAGGTCTTCATTTTCACACGGTCCCCTGCTTCTAGTACCGTATCTCCAAAAGACCAGGTTGCCTTTGGCCTTGGATAGCCAGTACTTGGAACCAGGATCTTGATAGGATTAGGGACAATAACTTCCAGACCATCTTTAAATTCACTTAAATCCATTTTTGGTTCAACTACCAAGAAAGGGAAAAATCAATGAGTTTCCAGTTCTATATTTAAGTTCCGTGTACCCCAAAGTAACTATATGCTGTCTATAAATCTAAAAATTAAATATCCATTTACCAAATACATCATCAGCAGTTAGAGGACCAAGAATTTCAGATGGATCTGAAACACCAGCTTCATTTTCTGCAGATACTCTATATAAATATTTGTTTCCTTTTTGCAATCCAGTAACCTAAAATGAGTATTTGTAAAAAAAAAAAAAACATGTAAGTTTAAAGTCCAAGAGCATACACCGAATATTTTCTTTTAGATGCAAATGCCCTACCTTGTAAGTCAGTTCAGGGACAAGTTTCTTATTGCAACGAATCCAGTTATCTTTTCCTTCCTCACATTTCTCAATTATATAGCCCAATATTGGGCTTCCGCCATCTTTCAAAGGAGGTTCCCAAGTGAGCTGAACTGATGACTGAGTCTGGTCTGAGGAACTAAGGTTGACGGGAGGACTTGGTCTCTCTGGAATGAAAAAAAAGAACTGGAGCATGTCTTAATGACAACCAACCCTATCATTCTTGTTAAAATAATAGACTTACTGAATTCAATGAATAAAAGTGGTCATGGCATGAGTTTCTACAATCTGTATCAAATTTCCTGATATTCTACCTTTCTATTAACTTTTATTTAACTTGATTTATTTTACTTGATAAATCTAATTTCTGGATTTCATGCAATGATTTTTTCTTTTTTTCAATGGGCTTACCAATGGGATTTGCAACTTTAACAAAGGGTGTAGCTGCACTTGGTTTTCCGACTCCAATTCGGTTTTGGGCTCTGACCCGGAAACTATACTCCTGACCTTCTACCACATCAGTGATGGTTGCAGACAGGTCTTCAGCTCTTACTGTCATGGCAGTGTCCCACCTAATAGAAGTTTTGTCCCTTAATTCAATGATGTAGTTTGTTATCTCAGCACCTCCATCATACTCTGGTGGTTCCCAGGTCAGTGAGACACCAAATCTATTTATATCAGTGATGGCTACATTCAAAGGAGGGCCTGGAACATCTGGATTTCATCACAGAGGAAGAAAAAATGGGGTTTGGGTTATATCGAGCTTAAAAGCAAAGACAAGCTAATTTGAAGTCTACTTTAAAAGTTCTTACCATATTTACTCCTTGCTTCTACAGGATTGTTGGTTTCTACTGGTTCACCAGTGCCAACTCTGTTTCTTGCACTTACACGGAAGAGGTACTCAACTCCTCCTTTTTGTAGTCCAGTGACAGTAAACTCACAACTGTCTGCACGGTCAGTGACCAGAACCCAGGTCTTTCTCTTGATGTCACGTCTTTCAACAACGTAACCTATGATTTTGCTTCCACCATCAGTTAATGGCTCTTCCCAAGCTAGGCTTACTTCACCATCAAACGTTTCTGTCACTTCTAAGTTACGTACTGGCCCAGGAACATCTGAAATTCACATGTAAAAGAATTTTTAGTGTCTTATCACACCTTTTATTGTGCTTTTTCAGTCAAGTCCGAGTGACTTAAAGGCTTACCAATAACTTGTAAATTGATGAATCCTTCTGCTTTTCCATATTTGTTCTGAAGCACAATTTTATATCTTCCTCTGTCTCCTTTCTTGGCTTCTAAAATTCTGAAAGATGTTTGTTCAGCTGTAGTATCAACAGTTTTTGAAGGTAAAGCTTCATTTTCTTTAAACCACTCAGCTTCTGCTTTGGGGTAGGCATCATATGGCACCACCATTGTAAGAGGCTGGCCAACGTCAACCACAAGGTCTTGATCAGCAGTCTTGATTTTAGGTGCAGCTAGGGTGAAAAATACCATGTGAATGCTTTTGAGTTATTTGTTGTGGTCAAGCTATATCGTAGGTTCTTTACTATACATTTATTAGCAATTATTGGTTACATAAACTTGAAAGTAAGTCACAAATTTACAGCAGTTAGCATAACAATCAGATTTCTTACAACTTATTTTGTAAATTATCAAAATCTGGAGGATAGAAGATTGAAGATGGCATAAAATCATAAAAACTCCATTCTTTGACAAAAATAATTAGAGATGATTCAAAATAGTGCACAACATTTAATTTGGATAGAACACCACATACTTAGTTCAAGATAAAGCAGGCAAACTTTTTCTTATGTATAAGAGGTACTCTAGTGGCTTTGTTATTATGACAACCTATTAGACTGTCTTGGAGCTTGGGTCAGGACCAGAACAGGCCCAAGAGGCCCCAAAAGGGTTTGGAAAGTGGAAGAGAATGGGGCTGACTTCTGGTCTGGATTTACTGAGAAGACTTTCAGGGCAATAGCTTAATTCTAGGAATCAATAGAACTTTGAGATGACAAATTCTAGAAATGAATGAATAAACAGCTATCGTGTGCCAGAGAACAGGTCCAAGGTTCTGGCTTGCAAAGCTGAATGCTGTCAATTTCCTCTTACTTAGGATGCTTACTTTGTAGTAAGAGAAATTAGAATAGTTAATACGTATGTAGGACTTAACAATAAAAGACTTTCACAAGCATTAATCTTATGAAATGTGAAACCTGAAATTTGCATAGGATCTCTGATACTGTGAGGATACTTTGAAATAAAAGAAGGAGACTTACCTGCCAGTTCAAGTTTAGCTCTAGCTTCTTTGTCTTTGGCAATAAATCTGTATTCGCCCTGGTCACGGGGCTTAATGTCACAAATCTGTAGCCTATGTATCTTTCCTTCGCTCATCATCTGGTGTTTGTCACCCTGGACAACAAGTATGTTATTTCTAAGCCACTGTACTTCCACCTTATCTTTGTTGAGCTCAGCAAAAAAGACAACATCAGCACCAGGGGCTTCAAGGATATCTTGTGGGGGCCTGATGATCTCAACAGGGATTTCTGAAAAGAAAATGTGAGATAGATACAGTTATGCTTGCATTCTAAGTAATGGTTTGTTGAATCGGTAACTGATTATGAAATTGTCCTTTCACTTAATACATACCTTCCACAAAAAGTCTAGCTCGAGACTTTCTGTCTTCTACTCCACAAGCATATTCACACTCATCATCTAGCCTGCAATCTTTTATAATAAGTCTATGTGTACTTCCATCTTTTTCAAATTTGTATCTAAAAGAAGAGATTGAATTAGCTTGCATAATGACCAGGGAATTGTCAAAAGTATATATACAGCTATAGAAATACAGAACAAGAAGCATTTGCTTACTTTTTGCCTTCTTTGATTTCTCTCCCACTTCTATACCATTTCACATTTGCTTTCTCTCTGGAGAGCTGGCAGGAGAAGACAGCATCATCGAACTCAGTGACTGTCTGGTCTTCCAAGGGTTCCACAAATTCTGTAGGGGCTTCTATGATAAGAAGCTCGGCAACAGATTTATCTTTTCCAGCAGTGACAGTGTATTCCCCTTCATCTGGGAAGCCACAATCTTTAATTATTAGAGAGTGCTTATACTTATCAATTCTGTATAAAACACGGTTGTCAAAAGGCACTTCTTCTCCATTTTTGGTCCACTTCAGTGTTACATTGAGACGATTCACCTTGCACCAGAATGTGACAGATTTCTTTTCCATTGTTTCAATATCCTTAAGAGGTTCAACAATCCTAAGGTCTTCCTCTGTTTTAAAGAAGAAGAATGTTGATTTTAATTGTTTTCCTAATAGAGATTGATTTTTAAAAATCTCTAGTACCATACAAATTACTTACCTTCCACTATTAGATTGGCTGCGCTCTTCACATTTTCACCTCTGTGGTTGGTCAGAGACACATTATAGTTGGCTTGGTCATTTAACCGTGCATCTCTAATTCTTAAGGAGTAGACGAGGTCTTTTTGAAGAATAATGTATTTTGAACTATCAAATATGGCTTCTTCATTTCTGAACCATTTTGCTTTGGCACCTTCAGTATTGACTTCACAGTTGAAGGTAGCTTCTTGTTGTTCCTTCACACGTGTGTCCTTAAGAGGAACTATAATCTTGAGTTTTTCTGGAAGCAACCGAGAAGACTTTATAGTATGAAGAAGGACCAAAGTAGTAGGTGCAAACATAGGTAATCACCAAAAGCAAGAAAAAACTTACCAATTACTGTTAAGTGAGCTGCTGCTCTGGCAGCGCCAACCATGACTACGTAAGTGCCCATATCTTGTAATGTGGCATCTTTAACAATTAGAATCCTCTTTTTGCCATCAGCAATAACATCATATTTGTCTCCAGATTCGAGTGTCTTATCATCCCTCTTCCACAGGACTTCAAAGCTTTCCTTTGATATAGTGCAGACAAATTCAGCCTTTTCTCCTTCCAGTATTTCAAGGTTTTGAGGCTTTGAGATGAATTCAGCAGCAAGTTCTGGAAAGAAAAAGTTGGAAGATATTTAAAACATATATTTGTACCATAAATCCCATAAATATTAATTAAAAAAATAAAATATTATTCCTTGTAATTTTCATACCATGCACTTTGACTTTGCCATCAGTTCGAGAACTTGGAAGGCGGCAGTTGTAGTTGCCAGCATCCTCAAGGTGAGCATTCTGAATAACCAGGATTCTCTTTCGTCCATCAGTAAGGATTTCATATCTTCCTGTTTCAATGATCTCTTCGTCCCCTTTGTACCAAGTCACTTCTGCTCCAGGCTTGGAGACTTCACATACCAGTTTTATGGTATCTGTTTCATTAACGTCAACATTAGCAAGATTTTTTGTAAAGACAGCTTCTTCTTCTGCAAGGAGAATTGAAAAAACATTGAGTTAACCTGGTAATTAGGATTTTTCCAGCGCATATCTTCTGTAAAGATTTCATTCTTACCCAGTACTGTCAGCATGCCAGAAGTTCTTGCTGTCTTTACTTCACAGGAATATTCTGCTTCATCATCCAGTAGACATTTGTTGATGACAAGAATACGTACTGCTCCCTTAGATATGATGTCATACTTTTTGCCCTTTTTAATTTCAACACCATCTTTAAACCACTGAACCTGTATTTAAGATAAATTGATAAAGGATACTATTATCAGTTATTAAAAATAATGGAATCATATAAGTTTATACCCAGGGAAGGCCTTAGAAATCTTGCAGATCAACAACTTTGTTTTCCAAATGTTTAAACTGAGAGTTAAACTTGAAGGGACTTGCTAATGGTAGTTAATGGCAAAGGGAAGTACTTAATTGAGGCATATGAAATTGCTGGTATTTGACTGTTTTTGACCTAAGAAAACAGCAATTTCATATGGTTCAAAGTAATATCTAAATCTCCTGATTGAATTCAATGTTTTTCAAGGAAGAGTACATGAACAGTACTAAAAACAGAATAATTAAAATGGGTATCTCTTTCATATTAAAATAATCTTTAATCTAAATGAAAAGTCAGAACCAGAGAGAGGTGTGATTTTTTCCCCCCATTTTGTCTAGACAAAAAATAACCTGAAAGTTTTTGACAATACAAGATAACAGGAATACAATCACAAACCTTAGCCTTTTCTCGAGAAATTTCACACTCAAACCGAGCCATTTCTTTTTCTTTAACTTGGAGATCAGTGAGTGGTCTTATGAATTCCACATGAGGAGCTGTAAGAGAAGGTCATCAGAATTCAAAATGAGGTTTCTGGAAGTTTTCTCTGACATTACTATGGTACATAGTAAGAAAAAGTGAGGCTTTTGCAGGGTTTTTCCATTGTAACAAGCTGCAACTGACTGAATTATTTGGAGTTGCCATTCAGGTATATATATCCCTATAGTTTACATAAAATGATGTGGTATATTATATGTCCCACTAGTATATTGCCAGTTCAGTTCTTCTGAATGATAACCGGAAGAAATTCTTCATTGGTACTGCTCCAGAGTTGAAAGTTGTCAAAGGAAGCACCAGAAGCAAAGAAACATCTTATTTAAGGCAGCCAGCATAGTCTTTGAGAAATTAGCGGAATTCGATGATAATGCAGCTTGAAGCTCTATGACCAACCTTGTCTATGGCTAAATGCATGAGTTGTTAATTGAAATAACATACATTCAGTCTTTTAAATAAAAATCAGTTTCAAAGATGTCACAGTTATGTCAGGCATAAATCTATTAGTGTGACAAAGCAATGTGTCTTGAACAAGAGGGCAATTTATTTATTTATTTTTTTTTAGATCTGTTGTTTCATTTATCTTCAGAATTAATTCAGCTGATGTGTAGTACTGGGACGCTGCCCTCTGGCCCTTCCTTCTTTCAGGGATCTTTGTGAGTCCCTTCCAAGATGACCTTTCTTAGATCAATAAGATTCTAGGGCAAATGCTAGATAATAGGCTTGAAGATATGCTCATTGCAGCTAAAGCTTCATGGAGTGGAGGGAGATGATAAGGGGAAGAAGATGACCCAAGAAGCTACTCTGTCATAGGCTAAAGCAGAGCAACCACGAGTGGAAAGAATAAAACAGTACAAGACACATGCAAGCATATTCAAAGCCACTATGTTCTAACTGTTGACAGATGGGAAGCAACTGAACCAAAGAAGCATTGCACAGAAATAAACAATGAAAGAATGTTACCACTGGACAAATGAATGAATGAAAAAATGAGCTAGCATGAAGCAATTTGAAAAATGGTATTTTTCATCAGAGGAAGAAGTAATGCTAGAAATCAATTAAACTTTCTCCAGGGGACTGAAAAAATCCACTCTCCATCTTCTTATCCATTCTTACTTTCAGGGAGAGAATTATATGAATGAGCTTTTTCATATTACAGAGGACCTCTGGCATGCTGATTTTCAAACTGAAATTTCATGCTCATTTTGTAGTTGTTCCCCATACTGGAGAATGTATTTTTCTTCTTCTTTCCTTTTTTCCTTCTTTCACTCCTTCCTTCCTCCCTCTCTTTTCTCCTTCTCTCCTCGCCTTCTCTCTCTTTTTTACATCATAGCTCCCTACCTGTTGCCTTTTTGTTGTTGTTGTTCAGTTTATTCTCATCCATATAAGAATATTCCTACAATAGGCTTACTCCATATAGAAAAAGTGTGCATTTGTTCACTACTCAGTGCAAAAAAAGAAGCAAAGCAAAGTGATTGAGCTGTCATTTATCAGGCCAAGATGTAGCATAAGGCTTTTTTTTTTTTTTTTTAAACACATGAAAGATCAGTTTAGGTCAGTAATGATATCCTAAGAAATACAGTTAAGCCAAGAAGGGCATGCAAAAAGTTTTTGTTTGTTTGTTTGTTTGTTTTGTTATCGAAGAGTTGAAAATGAAAAGCCCTGTGTAAGAATACTTACGCACGACATTCAGGTTACAGGAAGTCTTAAAATCCTTAGCATCACAAGTATATGTTTTAATATCCTCTGGGGTACAGCCGTGTATAATAAGTTTTCTGACCCTGCCATCAGCAACAATTTCATACTTCTTGTTTTTGAGGATTTCTGTCCCATTTTTGAACCATTTCACCTTAGCATTTTCTCTGGATACTTCACACTCCAATACTGCAGTGGCTTCCTCTTCGACCGTCTGGTCCTCAAGAGGCTTAGTGAATTCAACTGGGGGTTCTGAAAGAATCATACCAATTAGCCAAGGTAGTTTTCCTTTCCTTCTCCCAGAGTTTTCAGCACCTCCTCAACTTTTCTCTGGCATTTCCAGGGCTTTTTCATTTTAAGTTTTATTTGTAAGTTTGATTCCATTTGGACTTTTTCCTCTAATAATGATGTTTTATCATTATTTGTACAAACAGAGGAAAATAGGCCTTTGAAAATATGAAACAGCAAGGAATAGCCAACTCTCAGCTAATAAAGTTATAGATATCTACTTTGATATGAATTCTTTCTTGAGCTGTTTATTAAACTTCTATCAGCATGAACAAAAAAAAGAAAAAGAACAGAAAGGAAATAAATGCAAATAAATCTATGCTCATCATTTTTGCCTTTTTTTTTTTTTTTTTTAAAGAAAAAAACAAAAACAAAAACAAAATATAGTTTTTGGTGTATTTTGTTAAGCCAAAAAGTAAAATTAGCCTTCTGGATATATGGTGGATTTTAACTAACTATGGTACTTGCCATATAAATATACTTGAGAGTTGGCATTATTTATGAGCTTCTGCACCATATATGTATTTTAAAATGTCATACAATTACCTTTCACAAAGAGGTTGGCTTGAGTTTTGAAATTTTTGGCTGTTAGTTGAACTTCCCCAGCATCTTCTAACTTTACATCTCTCAGGGTAAGTGTATGAACTCTTCCTTCTGAACGTGCGACCACCTAGGTTTTTTTTTTTTTTTAAAAAAAGAACAGTTTAGAAATATATGAAAAGGCAATCCAGTATACAGATGTGTTTAATTTATTTAGGTAAACAGTTTTAATAATGCTCCCAAGTAGTTTTACAATAATTTATACACCACATATGTTTTTGAAAATGATTATAACCAATGGTTTGGGATCCTTCAAGGAAATTTTAGGTTTTCATAGTTATTCTTATATATAGGTAAGTAGCCTTTCATGTTGAATTGCCCAGGTCAATTTCTGTTTTATATTTGGGATCTTTGTCTAAATATATATTTATTTCCATTCTGCAACAGGGTTTACATATATAAAGGAAGAATTTAGAAAGGTTAAACCATGAAAGGAAGGAGAAAGTGATTGGATACGGTAAGCAGAAAGTAAAACTTGTTTTGTGGGCCAAATGCAAAGTGTTTGCCATGTAACAAGCTAGAATTCTTCCAATTTTTTATCTTGCTTTCCATGTATTTTAGCAATTGAAATTATTTTGCAAACCATTTAAACCTGTGATAAAAATAATAATTTGAAGATTCTTAATTTTGTTAAAAAATGCAAACAAAGATGTTGACTGTTCTCTTTTTATGTGTGTGAGCCTCAGGACTGGGAAAGTCAGGTATCAGTGGTGCCACGGACAGGATCATCCGCACAGTAAAGATAAGAGAATTTGGGGTTCTTCTAATTCTACAATTCCAAAAGAAGCTGTGCCCTGTCATCAAGATTTAACTTTTGAACTGCTTAAGAATTATGTAAAAGTTTTTGCTAGAGGAACTATTGATTAATATTGGTGTAAGGGAAAGATTCAGTAATGAAATTTCATCTAAAGGTGTTTTCTTTAATTAATAACTGGACATAATTAATGATATAACTACTTTAATAATACTGAGGAAAGTAAAAATATAATAGGGCAAAATAAATACATAGGAGAGGGTAATTAAGACATGCCCAGGAACACAGCTCTGGGCACTGTAGTAGAATGGAAAAGACTTTTTTATTTTTTCCTAATGACCTTTCTATACAAACTTTGAATATAAATTTTTGATTTAGGGCTATTTTAAAAGGTCTCTTAGTTTCTAACCCACTTGTTGTTTATCATTAAAATTCCTCTGAAGCTACTCTAGAATAGTCTGTTACCAAGTACATTGCTCAGCACACAGTCATTCTCAATAAGTAGCTTGTATACAAGCACCTTTGGCTATGTTAAAAAAAAAAAAGGAAAACCAACAGCTTCCTTATAAAAATAAACCAATAAAACAAGTGCTTCAGATTTTGTGGGGGATTATATAAGGATAATGTTAGAGATTATCCTTTTAAAATATTGTTAATGGAAATATATTATTATAATATAGTAGGCATTGTAACTATGATCAAACTTAAAATTTCAATATAAAATTTCTAAAGGCATTCAGGACATAGCAGTCCTTTCTTGGACTGATGGTTAAGAGAAAAAAGTAATCAACTCATTTAAAAAATTTTCTCCTCCCATCTTATTTGTTCAATAACCTGTTTTTATTTGTTTAATTGCTGTAGTTTTGGAGGCTAAAAAATTTGCAAACAGTGAAGACTGGTTTAAATTGACAATAGCAAGTTTGTTCTGATAGACTTACTTTAAACAAAACCTGTAAAATGTAAAAAAAAAAAAATGACTTTAGTCTCTGTTTATATTTAAGTTCTTTTTGCAAAGAGGCATTTAAGCAATGTAAGAGCAAGCTTATAGAAGGTTGAAATATTTTGGGTGGCTAGAGTAGAGGATTAAAATTCCTGTGCCAAGCCAGACACAAAGGAACCCTATAGAATTATAGTAAGGTAATCCTTTCTAACTTCAGGAAAAAGTTTAATGACAGTAAGAGATTTCTTTTTTCCAGTAAAATAAATGTGAACAAGGCTTTAGGAGTCTACTTTTTAAATCAAAATAGCACAATTTTTATCTGCGAAATCATGAAACTGACCTTTTAACAAAGAGCTCTTAAGCAGGGTTCCTATATACAAACCATGAATTTACAAATCTAGAAAGAATCTTGAAAAATCAATCAATTCTCTAACTTTAGACATGAAAGCAATTAAACCACATCTAAAAGGAAAAAAATATATTTTAAAACTACAAGCTTGAAGGTAGAGATTCCCCCATCACTCAGCTCAATATTTAGAAGCCCTCACTGTAAGGAAGGCTTTCTGATATGTAACTTAACTCTCATGCTGCAATTTGTTTTTTTTTTTTTTTAAGATTTTATTTATTTGTTCATTTATCCCCCCCTTGCTGCTCGTGCTCGCTGGGTCAGCCAACCACGCCATGCAGGCGGGCCCGCCCCCACCAGGAGGCCCCGGGAACCGAACCCGGGGCCTCCCATATGGTAAACGGGAGCCCTACTGATTGAGCCACAGCCGCTTCCCTCATGCTGCAATTTGAACCTACTGCTTCTTTCTCTATTCCCAGTAAAAAAAAAAAAAAAAAAAAAAAAAAAAAGACCAAATGGTCATTATTGCCCCAGTAACCGGCAAATCTTATATGCTAGATGACTTGTTAAATTCCCCTTTGATTGCTTTAGTAGAATAGTTCTAGTTTTTTTTTGTTTTTTTTTTGGGGGGGGGGCTTGTGTTGCATTGCCTTCTAATTCTTCTGTCACCTTCCTGGCTCTTTGTTAAATTGAATTCCTTTTAAATCATGTTCCTTTAAGTCTTCAAAGTTTGATTTGTATTAAAGCTTTCATTCCACAATAGATATTATTTCTGAAATACTGAAAAAAAAAAAAAGGTGACATTGAACAATATACTGCTCAGTGCTTTATTTCTAATCTATGCAGAACTTTCCTAATATATTTTATTTCAAGAATTCAAAACCAAATGATGAATTGTCAAGATAATTTAAACACACATTTTTTGGGGCGAGTAAAATACAATTTAGGGCTTTTTTTTTTTTTTTTTTGCCTATCTGAATAATCACCTCTTTTTTTATTTATGGGTAAAGTCTTGAACATAGAGAATGTTAGTCAAAGCTAACACTGAAGCTCGTTATTTACCCAAACTTCTTAAAGTATATTGGTACATACATGTGGATAACCACAGAACCCTTTTTTCTTGTCAGTACTTTTGGTTGTACTTTAAATAGCTTACTTTTGCATTCCAGAATTTGCAGGGCTCAAAGTATTTGAGGGTTAAAAATAGCTTTGGAGAAATGCCTGCAAAGCAAATCTACCCAGAAGTTATCTCAACTACTTGAGCAACTGCTTGAAATGGAATTTCAATCCTATCCTCTTATATGCAGAACACTAGAGAGCATGGAGAGAATTCCTTATAAAACTTAGTGTACGTAATTGTTACAGAGCATCCAATCAAAAGTCTTGTTTGGACTTTTTCAGTTAATCAAGCAAACTATCATTGATTGCTAAAGAGTAATTGCTCTTTGTTCAAAAACTAAAACCTGATCATATTTTAAATTTAAATTTCTATTTCATTCAAAATATCACCAACAAAAGTCTGAGCAATCTGCTTAAATTTTTTTTTTCTTTTTGTTTGATTTTGAGGTACCAGGTCCAGAGATTGAACCTGGGACCTCGTATGCGGGAAGCCAGTACTCAACCACTGAGCCACATCGGCTCCCCTGAGCTGGTTTTTTTCATTTGTTTGCTGGTTGTTTGTGTTTGTTTTTAGGAGTCACAGGACCAAACCTGGGACCTCCCATGGGGGGAGAAGGCGCTCAAATGCTTGAGCCACATCCAGCTCCCCCATGCTTTACAATTTCAGTAGAAATCAGATTAGGTGGGGAAGAGAAAGGGAAGGGCAGAGGAGGGGACATTAGAAAGAACAAAGAATAGGAAACGTATACCCTGAAGGCAGAGCAACCCCAGAGAAAAGGAAGGGTAAGACAGGACAACCATACACCTTCTTTTTACCTTATCGCTAGGCTCTAGTTTCTTCCCTTTGAGATACCACTCCACTGGGATATCCTCATAAGAGAGCTCGCAGTCAAAGCTGGCTGTTTCCCCTGAAGTCACTGTGACATCCTTTAGAGGCTTCAGAAGGCCAATTACTCGTGCTTTGCGAAAGGAAGGAAACGTCTTTGGATTACTCATTTTGTAATTCCACAAGAATGAATGAGACTTAATGACTAATCTCCATGGTTGCTTTCCTCAAGAAGGAAGGAGGCAAAGAACTGGCCACTATTCCCATGTGAACGTGACCTCGTGGTGCCAACGAGGGAGAGCTGGTGGCTAGAGAAGAGTGGGTATTTGTAGGAGCCCTTTCGTACTGATGTACAAGGTCAGCAAGAAATCTGTGCTGCATCTGTCTCCCTGCCAGGCGTCAAGTTCCTCTTGCTACATAAGGTATGTGACTTCCAAAATAACTAAGACTCTGATTGGGAGAGGACAAGGGCCTCTCAATCACATAGCCTGTCCATGTCCATCAAATATTTTGCACCTTCTAAAAATGTTAGCCTAATGCTCCCCACCTCCCTTCTTGAGTCTGAAGTGCCCACACAGCAAAGTTTTTCTTCATAGTGCTACAGCCACTTGAGTGGTGTGGTCTTTTAAGAGTTCTGAGGTAGATTTTTATTCTATGTATATCTACTTTGTATGAAAGGATTACAACATAGGAAAATCTGACTTGCTTAGTTTTTTTTTAAATTTTTTTTATTCAAATGGCTAGATGAATTAAATCTCCAAAGTAGAATTTGAACCACTTCCATATTAGAATGACAAAGAAGTAAATACAAGACAGCCAGTCTTTGTACTTTAATAATTTCCTCTAATTAATTAAGTAATTCCAATTAATTTCACGGACATTCATTTTTCTGTAAAAGTGGATTATTTCATTTTCAACAGAAATTCAAAATACTTACGTTTAACTCGGAGGTGGGCACTGGATTTAACATTGGCAGCTTGGAAATCCACCCCACCTGCCTGGTCCAGGCGGCAGTTGTGCAAAACAAGGAAGTGTGTTTTACCTTCTTCCTTAAGCTCACACTCCTGTACCAAAGGAGAGAAATTTCACAAGAAATGATTTTTGGGGGGAATTTTCTTAAGGTTATAATTTCTAAATTTAAGGAACTTTTTTGTGAGAAATAAAGTTCACAAATGCTATCATGAAAGCACTGTATAATTCTGAACCATCTAGCAGCATCACAAAATATCCCCAACCTTATACCAACTATGCTGGGTGAAATAATGCAAGTGTGCCTGTCCAAGCCCATTTGTAGGCCCTGCTTTCTCCTTTTGGCTTAGGGTCTGGAAGAGATGTTGTAAATGCCCTTCCAGCCCTCTGACTTTTTGCCTGTCCTTCCCTATTTCACACAGCTACTCTAAGTGTTGACAAGTTCAGAAATATCTTTACCGGTGTTTGGAGTAGTGCCTCTCCCTTCAGTTTCCAGGTAGCATGGATATCATCTTCAGAGATTTCGGTTTCAAAGCGGGCAGTCTCAGTCTCCATCACTTCCACACTGTGCAGGGGTCGCACGAGTTTAATTTCCCGATCTAGAAAAGTGAAGGATCAGCATATGCCGTTAGTTCCTGGCAGAAATAACCTCACAGCTTCAAGTGTGACAGTCATGGAAACTTCCTTACCCTCAATGTCAAGCTTTCCTGAGGTCTTATCTGTCCCACAGTCACAGGTGTACTGCCCAATATCTGATTTCAAGGCTTTCTTTAGGATTAACATGCGCTTCTTGCCATCTGCCTTAATAACAACATTTTTAGATGGCTTTATTTCTTCCCCATCCTTAAACCATTTCACTGGTGCATCTGCTTTGCTAATTTCACACTGTAGAATCACTTCTTCTTTTTCTACACCAGTGTAATCTTGAAGCTTTCCTGTAAAATATGGATCTCCCTCTGCAAGTAAAATATAAGTGAAACATATATTTAACCACTTAGGGAAATAGTCTCTTGGAAAGTTTAAGAGGCAACTCACAGAGTTCTGAGTATTTTTAAAATTATACCAAAGTGTTCACTCATTTAACATATTTACATTCATGAAGGAGTTCTCTAAATATTAGAAAGAGAATCTGTTTGGGATTTATCAAGATCGAATCCATCTCTATAAATATTGAAGTGTTTTATTAACAGTATTTAAGGATACCATGAAATTTTGCTCAAATTTAATTGAGTTCCTTCAATATTCAGCTAAATTTCTAATTTCTTAGCAACTCTATTGTGTCCTTTAAGTGTTCACATAGTTAGGTTTTTTTTTTTTTTTTTACCAGGAGGTACCGGGGATCGAACCCCAGTCTCTCCATATGGTAGACGGACGCCGAACCTTTTGAGCCACATCCGTTTCCCGTCATAGTTTTTTAAATCAGTTAATGGTTTGCCTGTAATAGTGTCTATACATGTTAGACTTCATATGTAATTTGCTTCTATCACTGATATTAAGGGGACAAGAAAAACAATAAAGTTTATTTATTAATTTTTTTAAAAAAGATTTTTAAAATTTATTTATCCCCCCCTTGCTGCTTGTGCTTGCTGTGTCCATTTGCTGTGCGTTTTTCTGTGTCTGCCTGTCTCCCTTTGTTGGGCTGTCCTGCTGCGTCAGCTCACCGCACCGCGTGGGCTGGCTTGCCTTCACCAGGAGGCCCTGGGAATCGAACCTAGGGCCTCCCATATGGTAAATGGGAGCCCTATCGATTGAGCCACATCCGCTTCCAATAAGGTTTATTAATATAAGTTCTGTGTTGTCCTCTCTTATTAGAAACTTGAAAAACATTTCTCTGAAATAATTTTGATAAGTAAGGTGAAAGGAGGTCATATATGTTCTTTTTAAAAATATGGCAGGGCTCAATAGTTAAGAATTTTAACTCTGATTTTAACTTTGTGGGCCTGAACTAGAATCTTCATACCTTAAAGTTCTCATATTTTTAGGTAGAATATGTTTTAGAAATAAGCTTGAAAACATATCTAATAGATTCTTAAGGATGGGACATTTTTGTCTTTACACTTTTGATTTTGAAATAATATCAAACTTACATGACAGTTGCAAAAATAATGCAAAACCCAAACAGAGAACTCCAACATACTCCCACCTCTTCATCCCCAGAAACCCAGATCCACCAATTAACATTTTGCCACCTTTGAACAGGGGCTGTTTTCATGCTTTACAGCACTTAGAAGACTATTTCATATAATATGTACTCCACAAATTTCTGCTGTATTTAATGCAATAAAATTAAGCTTAAAAAGCACATACCAAGCACAGTGAGTTTAGCTTCTGAGCTTATCCCCATAGCTTCTACTTTAATTTGGGAGGTGTCATCAATAGAGAGGTCTTTGAATGTGATTGAATGGGTTTTCCCTTCATCATGCATTGAGACTCGCTTGCTGGTGTGTAGACGCTGGTCATTCTTGAACCATTTAACTGGGATGTTATCGTGAGACAGCTCCACAGTAAACACGGCACTCTCTCTCTCTTTGGCTGTTACATCCTTGAGAGGCGTGAGGAATTTGAGTCGGATTCCTATTAAGGAAAAAACCAAAACTAATTAATTCCAGCACTCTAAGGAAGAATTATAAAAATAAAAGCAAATATAAAAACATAATTTTAAGAGTGGCCCATCTGATAAAAGTTTTTACCTAGAATAATCAATTTGCCACTTGTGTGCTTATCTTCGGCTTCAAATATATATTTTGCCTCATCTTCAAAAGCAGCTGATTTGATCACCATTGAATGCTTGGTGCCATCCTTTATAAGCTCAATTTTGTCATCGCCTGTGAGTTCCTGGGTTCCTTTTAGCCAACGGAATGTTTTGGGCTCCCTGGATACTTCACACTCAAACTTAGCCTCATCTTTCTCAAAGACTTTAACATCACTGAGAGGCGTGATGAAGATAAGTGGTAATTCTGAAAAAAGAATACAGTGTGGATGAAATAAAAAATATGCTTCCACTCATGACCCTCGATCAATTCAGGGTTTTGAAAGGAAGTCTCAGAAAGAAAATGGAAAGGATGGCTGCCAGGTTGAGCATACCTTTCACTTTCAGGTTGGCTGCAGATTTGGCATTGGCGGCTTGGAACGAAACTTCTCCTGTCATATCTAGTTGACAGTTATAAAGGACTAGTATGTGCTTCTTCCCATCTTCAATTATTTCACAGTCCTATTTGGAGAGGATTAGAAGGAAAGAGAAAGAACATAATTTCATATTTTACTATTCCTACAAATTACTAAGAGATTTCATACCAGAAATGTATCTTTTTTCACCCTAAACAACCAAGCAAACCCTTCCTGTATGACTAGATAATCTTGACTCACAGGGGAAGCTGTTAAAGGTTCTCCTTTTAACTTCCACTGGCCATGAACATCTGGTTCAGAAAGTTCAATTTCAAAACGGGCTGTTTCACCAACAAACAATTCTACTCCATACAGAGGTTTTTCCACTTTTATTAGTCGAGCTGAAATTATACAAAATATTATTAGTATGACTGACAAACTGCAGGTTCAGAGAGAGCAAATTTTAGATTTTTGAGCAACTCACCCTCAACATTAACATTGGCTTTTGTCTTGTCTGTGCCACAATCACACATATATTCGCCTTTGTCTTTAAGCTCTGCCTTTTTGATCTTTAAGATGCGCCGCAGACCATCTGTCTTGATAGAATATTTGGGGGAGGGTAAAATCTCTTCACCATCTTTGAACCATTTCACTGGTACATCTTTGCTCACTTCACACTTCAGAATAATTTCATCCTTCTCAACTCCAGTTTTATCATGTAATTTCATAGTGAAGTAGGGATCGGCCTCTGTAAAAGATATTCATCAGATAATCAGAATGTAAAAACTAAAATTTATTAAAGAGTAAAATATTCAAATACTACAAAAAATTGTTCTCTAGTAATAGGTGGCCACATTTACCTATGACCTTTAGATGTGCTGTGGAACTGAGGTCCTTGACTTGAGCTTTTATTTGAGATATATCATCCAGTGTTACATTTCTCATTTCCAATTTGTGCGTCTTGCCCTCAGAAGAGAAGAGCACTGTCCTGCTTGTGTGGAGTTTAGTATCATTTTTGAACCAGACTACATGCATTTTCTCATGAGAAAGTTCACAAACAAAAGTTGCTGTTTCACCTTCTTTCACTGTTTGATCTTCAAGAGGTGATATGAATTTCAATCTTACACCTGCAATGGATGCACAGATAATATGCTCAGAACACAATATACCTTCATAAATATTCCACACTAATCAGCCTAGATAAAAAGGATCCATTTCACATGGAATGTATTCATTCATCTTTTCAAACAGGGTTGGTTTGGTGACAATGTGAAAGTACAGTGATGGTGTTGATGGTCTTGTGAAGCTTTTACAATTTGGTGTCCTATCTTGAAAGTCATGTATTTATGTGCCTATGTATGGGATGTTACAATCAGATCTCACCAGCTCTTACCTGTAACAAATAACCGTGCTGAGGTCTTCTTTCCCTCCACCTCTGCAGTATAGACCCCTTCATCATCAAAATGAGAATTATTGATAACAAGAATATGTTTCTTTCCATCGGCAATGATATCAAATTTGTCAGATGCCTTGATTATATCAGGTCCTTTAGACCATATAACATTTGCCTCTCGGGTGAGGACACATTCAAATCGAGCCTGTCGCCTTTCTGGAACAGTGACATCCTTCAGGGGCACAGCAAAGTCAAGTTCGATTTCTGAAAATCAAACATAAAGAATCAAGTTTTCAGAATGCAGAGGGACATGAAATGAACTTGAGCTCAGTTCACAAGTCCTAAAAGCACAGTACCTTTTACTGTCAGAATGGCAGTTGTAACTGCATTAAGTGCCTGGTAAAGGACTTCACCAGCTTGGTCCAGTTTGACTTTGTGCAAAGTTAAGAAGCGTTTTCCACCTTCTGCTCTGATTTCACAAGTCTGAAAAACAGAAGTTTAGTAGCATTTGGATGAGATGAATTCCTGAGAGAAGAATGTTTCAGATGGAGAGTTCTATAGATTTTCAAAAATTACTACCAATAAAAATAAGAACATTTCTTGTCATAAAATTTTAAAAATTGTCCAAGCTGTACACAAATAGTGCATCAAATTTATTCCTTACTTTGAGATTTTAGAAGCCCAAAGTAACCCCATTATTACTGAATCAAAAATGAATGTCAAACTGAATATAGTATGCAGTTATTTTATGATTAACAACTTAAAAATGAAGAATTACTCACAGGTGAGGGCCTTAGAAGTTCTCCCTTCAATTTCCATTGTCCAGGAATGTCTGCCTCTGAGATTTCAGCATCAAAGCTTGCACTTTCTTTCTCATAAATGGTAACATCCTCTATTGGTTTAAGCAGTTCAACGTCACGCTCTGTATTGGTCAGGGACGAAATAACGTAGTGCTTTAGAAAACCCCAACAATGCTTTGCTTTCATTTTTTGATTTGTTAATTTTGCTTTATGCATACCCTGAAATTATCTTCCAGAATATCTTAATGATAAGATATTTAGAATATCTTAAAAATAAAGTTTTTATACCTCCAATTGTCAGCTTTGCAGGGTATCTTTTCCCTTCAATTTCCACTGCATATTCATCAATATCTTCTGGCATAGCATTCTTAATTTTGAGGTATAGATGTTTTCCATCCTTCACTATTTCAGTCTTATCATTTGGTTCCAAGGGGATTTCATCATATCCTTTGAACCACTTAAAGTTAGGAGTCTCCTTGGCTAAATCACAGGCGAAAACAGCTGTCCCTTTGGGTTTCACATGCTGATCTCGTATGGGTTTCACCAGCCAATCTCTAATGACTTCTGTATGAAAATGAGGCCAGAAAAATGGTTATCTCCTGAGCAGGTAAAATAAATAACTTCCCAAGTAAATTTCAGAAATAGAAAAAAAAAACTTCAAAATTGGTCATTACTAATCTATGATATATTGATATTTCCTCTCTTAGATAAGGTATAAGACTACTGACATTCTGATATTGGGAAACAAAGTCCTAGTTTTCATTTTGTTAGTATGATAATAAGCAGAACAAAATTTGCCAGAAAAGTACTAACCTACTACTTTTACGCAAGATGAACATTCCAGGTTGTTGGCGTTTTCCACGAAAACTGTGTACGTTCCGGCATCGGTGTCATCTGCGTCATTTATGGTCAGCGCTCGCATTAAACCAATGATACCTGGTACAATTCTGCCAGGTTTCTCCACCACAATCTTTCCATCCTTCCTCCAGACCACATCACGCTCTTTGTTTAACTCACAGCTCAGGTACAAAGGCTGTCCTTTGACTACCGTGACTTCCTCTTCCAGCGTTTTTACAAAACGCACTGGAAGTTCTGTGGAGAATTTCAGTATTAAAAAAAAACAACAACACAAAGACCTTTCAGTAGGTAAAGACCAATGACATAAAGTTTGGAAATAAAGGGGTTTGGTCTAAAATTACAATAAAAGTGGTTATCGAGGTTTATGATGTGTTAGTTAATATCGACCAGTTCCCAAGACTGAAAATTACCTTCTACAACAAGTTTAGCTGTGGAGGTCTTTTCTTTATTTCCCAAACGTAAAACACAGGTGTACTCGCCGGCATCAGAAAGTTGAACATCAATGATATGTAGCTTTCTGTCTTTACCATCTGCGATGAACCTGTGTTTTGGACTCTCCCGGATATTGCTTCCATCTTTCATCCAGCTTGTAATTGCAGTGGAGGGGGAGACTAAACACTCAAAGATTGCAGAAGAGCCAACTGACTCGGCTTCTGTCAAGACGATATCTTTGATTTCTGTCACAAACTTCAGTGGCACAGCCTTAAGCTGATATGTGAAAGGGGCTTCATCGGGAGGTTTCTCCCCACCACTTGCGGGTCTTAATTTTTTCCTTTCAGCTTCTATTGGTGAAGGAGTCTTTTTGGCTACACCTAATTCAAAGTAAAATAAAAAGTTGATTTGGTGTTTCCACAGAGGTTAGGAAATGCATGCTCAGCTGCTTCTGGATAAAACCAGCCATAGAAGTCAGTGTAGAAGACGGTGTTAGAAGACCAGCATTAAAAGACAACAGAAAAATTAAAGACTAAGCAACTGAGAGGTCAATTGAATTTATGTTGCTTTCTTTCAGAGAGAAAGAATGAGATGGCATAAGGAATCCATGAAAAACAAATACTCTTTCTTCATTTGCTTGAGTTTTAATCTCGAATATAAAGTATCCAGAATAGTGTCTATTTTATCTGCCATGCATTGATATCATGTATATGAAAAATGGAGCTAGAACTTATAGGGTTCATTAGGCTAAAATATAGTTGGACATATATATATAATGCTCACTTGAATAATATTAGAGTTGTAGTACTTGAAATATCAGAAAGCATACTAGCTTTAGCAGAATCAACTAGAAACAGTAAAGACAGTTATCAATTTTGAATTATTTTTCCTTGTGTAAAACTGGGGAATTCACAGAGTGAAAGTTTACAGTACAGGTACGAGGGAAATGAATCTTACCTTTGATGGGACCTTTTGGCTTGGCAGCCTCCTCTTTAGGAGGTGCTTTCGCTTCTGAAATAAAAAAGAAAATTCAGCATTTAAACAGCTTTCAGACATTTCATGCTCAACAGTAGTGTGAGTCATGTTCTTTACTATAAATATTAACACATAAAAAGAAGTTGGTTTCATTTATGTGACTTTTATGAGAATACTTTGATATTTCCCAGAAGGAATATCTTGAGGTCAATAGAACCAATCTGATTTGCCTACATATTTAGAATTAAAAACATCCTTTCAGCAAATACCTTTATTTTCTTCCCATTTCTGGAAGGTTTACTCTTGCCTTGTGATGAAGAGTTTTACTCTTGCCTAGTTATGCAAAGTATTTTATGTGTTTAAGTGGACAGATGAACCATGGAAATAAGTTATTGTCAACAAGGAATCTGTAGGAGAAGGGGTAAATGGCACAGAAGCTACCAAAAGCCTTTTTTTGTGTGTGTTTAAGTTGAACAGACAAATAAATCCAGGGAAGACTGAAGAAAGGGTATATGTGCTATGCATATTTTGGTTGCGGTGGAAAATATCCCTTAGACAATGAACTAAGGTAGAAGCAAGAGTTCTTACATTTACAGTTTAATTCAATTACTAATGTTGGGTAGTATAAACTATAGAACCTGTTCTGTAGCTTTGGCCCCTAGGGATAAGCGAGAATAGCTTTATTTTTACATATACTTATTTAGTCCAACAGCTGTCCATCAATTACTCTGAACTAAGAAAGGTATCACATTGAGGTTGTAAAAGTTTCAAAGTGAGAATAGTGCCCAAATCATATCAGTGGTAAAATATGTCAACATTAATATTAAAATTAGCCAGCATTCAAAAGAAGATAGTATATCTTGTCATGGCATTATGTACCAGGCACTGTGTCAAGTGTTTTACATATATTTAATCCTCATAATAATCCTATGAGGTAGATACAATTATTAGTCTGATTTTACAGACTAGGAAATTAAAATTTAGAGAGTTTAATTAACTTTTCCAAGGTCATATAGCTAGGAGATGTATTTATCAATATTCAATAAACACCAAATCATTTTTGGTTTTGAAATTATCACCTAAGTGAGGAAACCACTAATTGGCTGGTGTACAGCTAATAAATATCTTAGGTTTGTGATATCCATACCACTAGATTAGTACATTTAAGAAAATTGTTAATGATCGAAATCCTTATATAGGTTTAAATGTTGAACTATCAGGTCTTTATTAAAAATAAAAAATTATTCCTACAGGTTTCAAGGCAAATCTGAAGCTCCATGGAATCCTATATGTAAATCTTCAGGGATTGCCTGTCTCCCTAATGTTTGTCAGCCCTGAGCACATTCATTACTTAATCACAAAAGTATGTAAAAGAAATGGTGCATCACAGAAAGGTTCATTCCAATGAAAGCACAATATGAACCAAACGGGTGAGAGACTAGGTAGGTAAAGGATGTCAGATGAAGAAAACTTAAGAACAAATAAATCCCCACAATTGAAATGATGTTTCAACATAGAGAGGTTGAATTTTAATCAAGTGTAAATACTTTTATTGAGCCACCAAAACAAATAAACAAAAAGAAAACTATAAAATACCTGCTTTCTTTCCAACCACTGGAACTGTCACTGGGGCAGCGATGGGAGTTGGTGTAGGTTCCACAGGAGGTGGTTTGATTGTTTTCACTTCTGTAGGGAGATGTCCATGCCATTAATATATCCACTTGTTATTTCCTAAAACCTTACTTGGTAGCCCATTTGCCTTTTCTGATGTAACTTTAAAATCTTCAAATAATTATCTTTTCAGAGAATAATATAGTAAGTATATTGGAACAAATTATTTGATGTTTATTTACTTTTCCTTATTAAATATAAATTATTTCTGCAAAGTGTGAAGGAAGGAATGTGTCACTAGCATCGAAGATAAGTTTGCTTACCTGGTTCAGGCTTTGGTTTTGGTTCAGGTCCAGGGAGAGGTATTGCTGGCTTAATTTCAGGCACTAAAATAATTCATGGTAATACACGGGTTAATATAGTATTTTTGAAAATTTTCTAAATTCAAAATAAAAATTAAGATATAAAATATACTGGAAGATATTAGAATACATACACATATTGTCATCAAATCACATATTTGATCTAAGCTTATTTTACATTTTAAACAAAATATTTGGAGAATATAGTGAAGCAATTTTATTGGTTCTAATGTTGTTATTCATCTCATTGTCCAAAAATATATTTCTCACTAGTGTTTAAAATGTAGTAATTTATTTAACACATATGTAATTATTAGCCAGTTGCACATGAGAGTAAAATCGTAAAGAGAATTAAACGACATGTGATAACCAGATTAAGTCATGTTCAAATCCTTAATGCCAGTGTAATAACATTTCAGATGATGCATGTTTGCATTTTTAGAGATAATTAAGAAACTGACAGTAGATTTGTACCTTTTACTGGTTCAGGAATTTTCCTTTCCCTTTTGGTAACAGTGGCTGGAGGTGCTTCAACTTCTTCAGCAGGTTTTGGAGGTGGTTCTGGCACTTTAAGATAGAAGTTTATTTTGTGGTGTTATTTTAAGAATTGAATATTTAGAAGTAAACTGATATGAAATATCAGATCAAACTATTTTTCAAAAGCTCTATTGATGGGTTTTTAAGAAAATCTTATAGTCTCTCAATTAACTTCTATTTTCTTTTTTTGATTCTCTCAATTTATTTTTCTTTCTTTTATTCCATCTACTTGTGCCAATGTCCCCTCCCTCTAATTAGTCCTCCCTTTCTAAACCACTTCTACAATAGTTCCCAATAATTGTACCCTTGGAAATAGGTTAATGATACAAGTCAACACACTTTTCAAAAGCCCCAAATTTTCTGACCCCCCCCCCCCCATAAAGTTATTCTGCAGCCAACTTGATTATTTCCACTGGTGAAGAATTTAGGTGGCAAAGTCACAATGAAGTGCAAGTTAACTTATGGATGGATTTGGGAATTATTATAAAAATGTTTAAACAAAGAGCAGACAATGGAAAACACTGACTATACCACAGATGAAATATGAAGCTATGTTTATGTTTAACTCCATTCATGTTTACAAGATAAACCTTTTGTTTTTTAAGATAAACCTTTTAAATGTCCACTTTATTAAAAGATAATTTCATAAATTGTCACTGAGATTCTTACCTGCAGGTTTTTTAATTTTTTCTACTTTTTTAGGTTCTATTTTAGGTTCTTCTTCTTCTGGTCTCTTTCTTAGAACTTAAAAGACAAAAAGGTTTATATGTGAACAAGACAAACTATGAAGATGTTGAAGAAGCTTGACAAATACAAATAATGTACAAAGCAAGAAAAATGAAAAGCATGCAACTTAATGGACTGGGATAATAACATTTACACTAAAAATGCTTTTATTTTCTTAAATCAAAGGTTGAAATATTAATTAAAATAGCATTCAGGGGCATTTTAAATCTATTGAGACAGTGTGTCTATTCAGAGACAAGTCTGTGGAGTAAATGGTCCAAACACAAAATGAATAATTTGAATAGCAACAAATTCTCATAATAATTCAGTGTTATAATTTAATAATAAGAAGAATATTTAAAAAGAATTATAAAGTTTACTTGAGTATAGATACTTAAAGAAATGTAGGCTTAGATATCAGTAATTTTATGTGAATTCAATGTTAAGACCTTGATTCTGCTTTCGAAGATCTTTCTTTTAATTCTTTAATATTTTATTAGTGGGAAATAAATGCTCAGCCTTTAAATAATGTTATTAGTTTTGGTGATCCTGCGTCACACTTTAAAAATGAATACTGACTTTAGGCTTATATAGTTTGGTGTAATATGAAGTAGTTAACAAGTTTAGAGTATTGACTATATGATTTGATTAGGAAAATTCCAGTCATGGTCATCGTTATTAGTTTAGAACATTATAAATTTAGTTAATTCTATTAACATTGTGAATTTCAAAATATTGTGAATGCTCAAAAAATTTCTATCTCCTTTTAAAAAATATTTGGAAATGATAGCCTTTTTAATTTTCAATGCAACTATAAATGAATTTTGATAGAGAATTTAATTCAAAGAAAACCAAGGGACAGAAATATTTTGTAGGCTTTCAAGTCTATATTTTATATATTTAAAGTTGATAGAATGGTTGAAAAATACTATACCGCTTTTCAGAACAACTTCTTCCTTTGGTTGAGGTTTAGGTTCAGGAAGTAATTTGCGAACTTTCTTTTCACCTCCAAGCACTTAAAAGAATATGATTTAAAAATTTGAAGTGAATTCATATAAAAACTAAATTTCAACAAGAAAAATGTCTCTTCAAAAATTAGTTAACTATAGTGCATCAAGTAACTATTTTTGTTACATGTAAGTTTCACAGGATTAAAATGCACATAATACACTAAGTTATTTCTTCTGCAAATATATACATAACTTCATGATGAAATTCATATATCAACTGCAGACAAATCTATTCATCTTAAATGAGTTTAAATGTTGTTCTACACTGACTTTATGACTCCTTTTTAAATCAAATTAGAAAGTTCCTGACAGCATATTTGCCCTAATCTACAATTTTAGACCGCCCAAATCTACAATGGTGTCTCCCCAAACATTAATTATATTAAAACTATCTTGGCAGGTGTTAGCGTCATCATATAGTCTTCTCCAATGACAGGAGAAGAAAGCCCAAGGATCCAGTTAATTGTCACTTTCCTAACAAAAGAGGATTATCCTTTTTTAAGGTTTTCCTTTTTGAAATAATACTGTTATATTTATTCATTTGTATGAAATCTGATTTTCTTAGACATTCTATAAAATTCCCCTTTATACAAGACATTTACAATTCATTAAATAGTTTTACATGATAAAGATAACTGTGCTTAACACTTCAAAAATCTAAACTTACAAATGGCAAATTTGTAAATTTTCCATTTTAAATAATGATTTTTTATAATATCAAGTAGTTTAAGTAAAAATTTCATAAACATCAGAATTTTTATCCATGATAAATAATGCTGGCCTTTAAAACTATTTAGAATTACTGATTTTCTTAATGTAAAATCATTTTCATTGATCCAGCTTGGAGAGAACCAACACCAAGCATTTAATCAATAAGAGTTGGGAAGGCATAATATACATTTCCTTTATTTATACAATGGGCATAATGAAAAGATATCTGCAAATTTGTTTTTCTATATTAATATTTTATTTTAAAAATCTTATTGACTTTTGAGGCTCAGGTGCAAAGACACCATTGCAGTTATTATTATTAAAGCCATTACTTGTCATTACATGTCATTTTAGTATTTGTGAGGAACTTTGTAATAATGCTTTACTAGCTAATTTCTATGGTAACATTATTCTGTAACCTCAATTTTATAAATGAGGAGATGTATATTTAGAGGGGTGATTTTTTCCCAAAACTCCAGAGTAAATCAGCAACAGACCCAATTTCTAAGTCTGGACATGTTGATTATTTAAACAGAACACTGCTACCGACTGTGCTTATACAAATTAACAATTTTATTTTTAACAGAGGTTTTATAGGCTTTTGTGATTTATTTACTTTTCTTTAGGTCTACTCTTATATAGAGAAATACTGTTTAAAGAAAAATAAATCTTGAAAAAAGGACCAGCAGTGATAATGTTCCTAAAACACGAAATCTGTATACCTGAGAGACATTCTTAGAGTCAATGAGAAGAACCTGATAGGAAAGTCATGAGGAAATCCCTTGATACTTATAGATTATTTTAATATTAAAGAAGAAGGATATGACTTGTTTTTAGTGCTTATAACACTAGCTAAAATGCTGATGTCTAGGTGAAATGCTAAAGCTTTCTACTAGTAGATCTCAGCATTTTAACCTAAGATTTCTCTTGATATCAGCTTTCAGCTAACCAGTAAATTCTGATATTTTTAAGTTAAGGAAAATTCAAGAAGACATACATGGATAGAACAAAGATAAACAATATCTATTCATACAATGTATGAAATTAATGGGAGACAAAGGAGACAACACTCATGAGCCAGAATCATAAAAGCCACAGAAATACAAGAAATGAATGAGACTACTACGATCATTTTCGGGGTTGGGGGAGCTTTCAATGGAGGCAGGAAGAGCAAGGAGTCAGACGAAGGGATACAGATACAGATGCATTTTCCAGACTGAGAAATACCTTTCGGAGGTGTAAGCTCCACTTTTTCTGGAACCACGGGTTTTTCAGGAACTTTTCTCTTCGAAACAGCTTTAAAGAACATGATCTTAGTTTTATTATTTTTATATTTAAACTAATCTGAAGCAAATGATTAAATTTCTACTCCAAGACTCAAAGTCAAGCTTTGCTAATAATCAAAACGCACTAATAACAACCAAGAACAGCCACCAAAGAACATGGAAGAAGCGTTCAAACCATGAAAACAGATTGCAGTTTTCCTCTAAAATTGAGCAACAAATTAAAGACTGGCTGAGAAAGAAGATATTCTTCATTTTTCACAAGAGGAAGAAATTTTCCTTTGAATATACATTTCACATTAAAGGAAAATGCATTTAAGGTTTCCTCACGGCATTTCAAACAACACATGGGTGGCCTTTTAAGAGGTGCCCACATTTTCAGTGTAAATTGGCTTAAAATGCCCGAAGGTCCCCCTCCCAGGCAGGAGGGATGTAGAGGGGTAAGGGTCACCAGAAGCAATGTCTCATTCTGGATAATTCTGGCTTTGTAGATATGTAGGTAAGTATGGAAAAAGTGCCCATTTAAGTTTATATATAGATTATTTTTAGAATGGAAAATCCCATAACATCACAATAAAAACAACTTTTTAATTAAAATAAAAGAACAATACTTTTGTAAGTTAACTTCAGCTTTTAAAGATGGTATTTTAAAAACAAAATAATATTGCATCAATTCAAATTCAAATTATGAAAAGAATGAAGGGAAGTTTAATGATGGGAAGAGATGCTAGAAGTCAAATATCTTCATATCCACTCTTTCCAGATACTCTGAGAACTACCACAGAACATAATTAGGCTTTTATTAAGTTGAAAAAAAAAAAAAAAGTAAGGAGCAGTAGCAGGTCCTCCATAAGCTTTCTTTTTATGGAAAGCATATGTACACAAGTACATATCAGTTATTGGACACCATTACTTATATATTTAAAAACACAAGAAATCATGTAAGAACAAAGTTTTGGCTTTTATATAAATTTGTTACTGCAATATTTAAAGCATTTTGCAAAGATTTCTTACACATTCACATGCATAAGACCTCAAAGATATGTGTAGCAATCAGACTGAGAAATCAGAAAACCCCTTCTCCCAACTCCATGTAAGAAAGTTAGTCGGACAGCCACTTGCACCCAGATATCATAAGCTGAAGCTAAAAACGCACTTTCTAACATTTGGGGCAGCAGCCATGGCTTGACAAGGCAGCCCAGGGCCTCTGGAGCAGCAGAGAAACACAGGTCTCTATGCAATTCCCACAGCATGATAACGTCTAAAAGCACATACTTCCAAAAGTAAGACATTTCTTGCAAGCACCATTTCAAATATTTGCACAGAAGTTTGAAACAGGTTAATAAGACTTTGGAAGCGGCCTTTTGTACCTTTAAGTTGGAACATTTTCTCCTTCACATCTTCCTTGGGTGGTGCAGGAGGAGGAGCTGGGGGCTTTGGTTTGAGTTTTGGTTTCTCAGTAAACTTCTTTTCAGGTTCAGGTTCTTGAAACAGTATTTCAGGAGTGTTAGATATTTTAAATTAGAAATTTAAATTTATATATGTCTATATATGCATTCATATATATGAAATAAAAACTTTGATTTTTTTAGATATGTAAGATCAATGTCCAACATAAAATAAATATGAACACTGGTAAACAGATGAGAAATAAAGCAAAGACACCAATAAACAACAACAAAGGACACATCCAGATAAGCCACATTTGACATGAGATGAATAGTACAGATTACGGGGAAACATAAAAATGAAGGGCACATTTAAAACAAAGAATATCTTAAGTACAGATGCATAGAGACTTACTGTACAGCTAGAACAACATAAACCACATACATTTCAAGATGAAGAGTGCTCTGTGATAGCGAAGATTTAAGTCCAATTAATTGAATACCTTTTACTGCTATTTCTTCTGGCTTTGGTTCAGGTTCAGGTTCTACTGGCTCAATATACTTTTCGATTTCACGTTCTTGAAAGAATGTTGACAAAGGATATGAGATTATAAAGTTCTTCATGAAGATTCATAGAAATTTCACACAGTTGCAAAGATTACAGTCACACAACTTATACAATTTACTTGAATAGAGAAAGGTAAGATTTCTATTTTCTTTTATTTGAATTTTCTATTAAAAACTAGTTTTTTTGAGGGCTGTTGATGGCAAATGAGATGACTTTTATAGTTTGACATTGGGTGACCATTTGAGGATACAATGAATTATTCCATCTTTGCCTCAGTTAACTGAACCTTTTAGAATTTATAATTACCACCAAGAATAATCAAAGCTTCTAATTCAACAGAAGCATAATTATTTAAAAATAAAGTACTCAAACATAATGCTGGAATGTTTTTGTATATAATTTCAAGAAGATATATTGCCCTATCAATACTAACAAGAATTTTCAAGAGATTTAAAAATTTTTTATTTGTATATATACCTTCAACAGGGGGCGACTCTTTTCTACCAATGGTTATAGATGCTTTTTCTTCATATATTATTTCCTCAGGAGACTCTTCAACTTAAAAAACATAGTATTTTATTTTAGGCTGCATTCAGAATACAATACTGCAACTGCTAAATTGCATCATGTCAACTTATTTACACACTATAACATGTTCTTCAGATGACCCCCAAATATCAATAATTTCAAAACACAAAACAAGGAATAGGTAAATACATTTGACCCATCTACAGCCAAATCAAGATGATGAAGACATTTGTTGTTTTCCAAGATTTATAGAGCAGCTGTGTACCTTGGACAGGGAGAACTTCTGGCTCTTCATGGATAGGAACAGACACTTTCTCTTCTTGGACGATTTCCTTGGGAACTTCAGGCACTTTAAAGATATTGATTTTGTTTAATATTAAAAGTTTAGAAGATGTGCAAGATTTCTCAAAGAGCAGGCAAAGAACACAGGGGAAAGAGCTTCATCTTGTATAACTTCATGGGGATAATGGCTTCTGGGGCATGGCACCCTTTTGGTCCTAATTTTATATATGACTCTTCCCAGACTTCTTCATTGGCTTCTGTTCCTCTGTTATCCCTTAAATGTAGGTGTGTTCTTCCACTGATCTAACATTGATACTCTTTTCTATTTGCTTTACAAGCTCTGATAATTTACTCTTGCACCCTCAACTCTCATTTCCATGTGGATGACTTCTTATCTGTATATTTAGCCCTGATCTCTTTCCTAACCTCCAGATGCACATTTCCAACTTCCATAACTGAGAAGTGAAAAATATATTCATTATATCAGTTCAGGAATCCAATGCACCATTCTCTTGGCCATCTAGCTTCAATCCTCACAATTATCTTGGGCTCTTGTATTTCCCTAACTGCTTTGATAGTAGGCACCAAGTCCTGGCAACTCAATCTCCAGCTCTCTCAAATCCAGTCCTTTTTGTCATTTCTACCCCCACTCACCTAGTCCAACTCTTAATGGTCTTAAATAATTGCAATAGCTCTTTGTTGCTATTATTACTGTCTTATAATAGCATTGGGCTTGCTGCAAGTTATCTTTCTAAAGCCCAATTCCTATCAATTTGTACACCTGCTTCAAAACTATTGAGACTTCTTATTGCCTAAGGAATAAAATACAGAACTTTAGACAATGACCTCAATATTTATAGCTAGCTTTATCTTTACCATCCATACTCAAAGTATGTAAGTTTATTTGACAATCCTGGAAGATGCTAGACTCTTCTAACCTCTGTGTCTTTGGATATACTCTTCTCTTTGCCTAGATACCATTTCCTCAATTTCTACATGTAAAAATATATTAAAACTCAAAATTCTACTTCTTATACAGAGCTTTCCCTGATGCCTCTGCCTGAATTTTAGCTTTACTTGATCAGTGTTTCTATAGCCCTCTGTACTTACTTTGTAAGTGTAAATACCTCCTGCCTGTTTTAGAGTTATGTGGTACTTGTCTTTCTCCTTTTCACCAGTTTTAAGTTCCTTGAAGATGGGATCAAGTTTTTATCTTTTTAAATCTTTTCTAACACAGTGTCTTATAGTAAACACTCAACAAAATATGCTGAGTTGAGCTGTTCTACACATGGAAAGAGAGAAGTTCCTCTTCTACCACATGTAACAATATAATAAATTATGACATAACTGAATCTCATTCATTGTTTACTTCTGTTTATGTCTCACTTTCCCTCTTTATCCTCATTATTTTCCCTTTTTTTTCTCTTTCTGTAGAATGTGGTTTTGCATATACTCTCACACACACACTCTCTCTCTATATATATATTGGTCCAAGAACTATAAAAATGCTCAGATAATGGTCAGAGATTTTTTTTTTCCTTCACAGTAGGTACCTTTTTCGGGTAGGACTTCTGGTTCTTTGGTAACAGGCACAGGTTCTTTCTTTACTGGAACAAGTTTCTTGGGCATCTCTGGTACTTTGAAGATATTAGTTTTATTTTTAAAAAGATAACTTAAAAACATTTACAATGTTAAGAATAAAAAGAGATCTATAATTAATGGGACAGCCTTAAAAGTAATGGAAACAAAATGACATTTTTGTCCCTAATTATGCAACAAAAATGAGGACAACTAATTGGATCCCACTTTGAAATATCAGGGTAAACTTTAAAAAATTACGTCAAAGATGGCATGAATACCTTCAGCTGCTGGTGTTTCTGGCTTCTTAACAGTTGGGACCTTCTTCACTGGCACAACTTTCTTTGCCATCTCAGGTACTTTAAAGATATTAGTAGCATTTAATAATATAAAATCACAAGATGTAATATATATATAGATTAATTTTAAAAGTCTGTTCAACACCAAAACATATAGATAACAGTTAACAAACACATAATGCAGCACAGCACATAATAAGGAGAGTGTAGAGTGTAAAATTTTAGACGGCACACGAAAATGAAGTCGATATTTATTTTACTGAAAGTACCTTTAGGAGGTGGAGCTTCTGGTTTTTTGATGACAGGAACTTTCTTTTCTGGGACAATCTTCTTGGGCTCCTCAGGCACTTGAAAGATAGGAATTTCTTTTAGAGTCAGATGATTACAGTGGAAAGTTTAATGCTAATGAATGAATCAAAAGATATCACATGTATTTCTTTGATAGGCACATTGTAAAATTCTGTAGGACCAAAATTTTATGTGTTCAAGTAACTTGTTCTTGCCAATGAAATCAAATTTCAAGCTAGAAGACTGACATTTTACCTTAAAGAAAATATGCAATAACCATACAACTCAAATGATTGTATTTTCCCCTTCAGTGGCTCCTGACTTGTACCTGCGGGTGGTGGGGCTTCTGGTTCCTCCTCCTCTGCAACAGGAACTGGCTCTTTCTCTTCGGGAGCAATTTCCTCAGGTTCTTCATATACTTTAAAGATATTAGGTAATTTTATTTCAATGTTTGGAAAATATTCTAAAATGCACAAACACCAAACACATAAAAACTGTCATATCGATTTTTCCCCCTCCTTTCAATTAATTTCTTCTTGTCTTTATTTTTAAGATGAAATTTATCTTATCTGTACTGACTTCCGTTTCTATCAATTTGAATGCTTGGTCAGCTGTTTCGGTGTTTAATGTCATTTATACGCATCAGTTCTCCTATCTTACTTTCTGTGTACATTTGAGAAGTTGAGTTAATAGAGCTTACCAGCCCTATGTAGGTACCTCTGATTGATAACCCAAAAGAGATTTGGGATCAGAGCTAATTAAGAATGATGAAAAAAGACAAATAATTAAAGGGTAGAAAAGGACCAAGAGTTTCTGAATTAGAAAGGACGAAGAACAAAGCTCAAACTAAAAATAGAAACTCATTAATGGTCTTATGTATACCTTCTGGAGGAGGAGACTCTGCTTTCTTGGAAACAGGAATGGCTGGCTTCTCTTCTAAGACAGGTTTCTTTGGTACCTCTGGCACTTTAAAGATATTAGTTAGTTTTACTTTTGGGTAGTTGATTAATATATAAACTTTATATCACATTTAGTTCACATCTTATTCAAATAACTTAAGAAAAAGATGCAAGAACAAAATTCACAATAAAGTCAATGATCTGTCCTTTAATTAACGCAGTGGGGAGGAAAATGTGGCCTATTAAGAACAACAAAGCTGTGTTAGTAAACTCTTCCAATGCCCATAATCAATGCATCCGTTTTTTTTTTTTAAATGATATTGCTTAAAGCATTTAAACCCTAAAAACCAGAGTGGCAGTTTTGTAGTTGTGAATATAAGAGGAATGACCAAAAAAAAAGGAAGGAAGAAAAGGGGGGTGGGGAGTTCCTGTAACAGGTGAATTCGAATTACTTTTTACAGAATCTCATTAGTGATGTGTACCTTTAGCTGGTGGGACTTCAGGCTTTTTGGGAACAGCTACTTTCTTTTCTGGAACAACTTCTTTTGGAACTTCAGGCACTTGAAAGATATTAGTATTTTAACATTATGAAAATCACTAGTTAACAGTCATCACATTTACACATAACAAAATACTTTTTAGACTTGGAGACTGTTTCTGCCTCCATCAAACAGTGGACAGTGAAATGTACCTTTAGCCGGTGGGACTTCTGCTTTTTTGGGAACCACAGGAGGCACTTTCTTTTCAGGAACAACTTTTTTGGACACCTCGGGAACTTTAAAAGATATTAGTAATTTTTAAGCTAATAGTTTTAATGATATATGGAAATCATGAAGTAGAGTAGCAGAACATAACATTTTCAAGATCTACATTTTTCTGTAGGAACATAGTAGCAGTGAGAAATACCTTTTGCTGGTGGTGGTTCAGGTGTTTTGGGAATGACAGCAGGTGGTTTCTTCTCTGGGACAAGTTTTGGAGGTGGCTCGATCACTAACAATATTAGAATTTATGTTTTAGAGGCAGTGAAAGATGAGTGAGAAACATTAAGAAAGCTCCTATGGTCCAGAATTTTCAGGGCAAAATTGAATGGCTAAGGAATCCTAGCAGACAGGCCAAGTACCTTTTGGAGGAGCAGCAGGCTCTGGCTCTTCAACAACTTGAGCTGGAGGCTCTTCCAAGGGAATTTCCTCAGGCTCTTCATATGCTTTAAAGACATGAGCTCATTTTAATGCTAAAATTGACTATTGTATATGAAATATTTTGCAAAATAATTTTGTAACACTAAGAAGATAATTCTTTTTTTAAAAAAATATTTGTTTGGATAGTTTCATTATTACCTGCTGGGGGTGGACTTTCCGGTTTGGGGGGAATAGCTTCAGGCACCTTCTTTTCTGGGACTGCTGCCTTTGGCACCTCTGGTACTTGAAAGATATTAGTATTTTTCATGATTAGACTTGGTAAGGACAGACAGTGTCAAACACAGTGATGTGGGGGTGACTACCTTTGGCTGGTGGGACTTCAGGCTTTTTGGGAGGTGTCAGGGGCACTTTCTTTTCAGGTACGACTTCCTTAGGAACCTCAGGCACTTTAAAGATATTAGTAAAATAACATTTAAGACTAATGAAAACCTCTAGAAGAAAATATTTTCAAGAGCAGAAGAGCTGTATTTTCTTAAGTGTAAGGTCAGTGACAAATACCTTTAATAGGTGGGGCTTCTGGCTTTTTTGGAGGCGCCACAGACACTTTCTTTTCAGGGACAACTTCTTTGGGAGCCTCGGGCACTTTAAAGATATTAGTAAAATTACATTTAGGAGTTATGAAAAACACTAGAACAAAATATTCTCAAGAGCAGAAGAGCTATATCTTCTTAAGTGTTAGGTTAGTGACAAATACCTGTAACAGGTGGGGCTTCTGGCTTTTTAGGAGGTGCCACAGACACTTTCTTTTTAGGAACAACTTCTTTGGGAGCCTCGGGCACTTTAAAGATATTAGTAAAATTACATTTAGGAGTAATGAAAACTACTAGAACAAAATATTTTCAAGAGCCAAAGAACTATATTTTCTTAAGCTTAAGGTCAGTGATAAATACCTTTAACGGGTGGGGCTTCTGGCTTTTCAGCAGGTACCACAGGTACTTTCTTTTCAGGTATAATCTCTTTGGGAGCCTCGGGCACTTTAAAGATATTAGTAAAATTAATTTGGGAGTTATAAAAACGACTAGAACAAAATATTCTCAAGAGCAGAAGAGCTATATCTTCTTAAGCTTAAGGTCAGTGACAAATACCTTTAACAGGTGGGGCTTCTGGCTTTTTAGGAGGTGCCACAGACACTTTCTTTTCAGGAACAACTTCTTTGGGAGCCTCGGGCACTTTAAAGATATTAGTAAAATTACATTTAGGAGTAATGAAAACCACTAGAACAAAATATTTTCAAGAGCCAAAGAACTATATTTTCTTAAGCTTAAGGTCAGTGATAAATACCTTTAACGGGTGGGGCTTCTGGCTTTTCAGCAGGTACCACAGGTGCTTTCTTTTCAGGTATAATCTCTTTGGGAGCCTCAGGCACTTTAAAGATATTAGTAAAATTACATTTAGGAGTAATGAAAACCACTAGAACAAAACATTCTCAAGAGCAGAAGAGCTATATCTTCTTAAGTGTTAGGTCAGTGACAAATACCTTTAACAGGTGGGGCTTCTGGCTTTTTAGGAGGTGCCACAGACACTTTCTTTTCAGGAACAACTTCTTTGGGAGGCTCAGGCACTTTAAAGATATTAGTAAAATTACGTTTAGGAGTAATGAAAACCACTAGAGCTAAATATTTTCAAGAGCCGAGGAACTATATATTCTAAAGCTTAAAGTCAGTGACAAATACCTTTAACAAGTGGGACTTCTAGCTTTTCAGCGGGTACCACAGGTACTTTCTTTTCAGGTATAATCTCTTTGGGAGCCTCGGGCACTTTAAAGATATTAGTAAAATTAATTTGGGAGTTATAAAAATGACTAGAACAAAATATTTTCAAGAGAAGAGCTATATCTTCTTAAGTATTAGGTCATTGACAAATACCTGTAACAGGTGGGGCTTCTGGCTTTTTAGGAGGTGCCACAGACACTTTCTTTTCAGGAACAACTTCTTTGGGAGCCTCGGGTACTTTAAAGATATTAGTAAAATTACATTTAGGAGCTATGAAAAATACTAGAACAAAATATTTTCAAAGCAAAAGAGCTGTGTCTTCTTAAGTGTTAGGCCAGTGACAAATACCTTTAACAGGTGGGGCTTCTGGCTTTTTAGGAGGTGCCACTGGTGCCTTCTTTTCAGGAATAATTTCCTGAGGAACTTCAGGCACATAAAAGACATTAGTAATTTTACATTTAGGTTAATGAGATCAATGGACCAAAAATATTTACAAGAGCAGAATAGATATTTCTTCTGCAGAATAATGACAGGGGTGACAAGTACCTGTAATTGGTGGGGCCTCTGGTTTTTTGGGTGGTGCTTTGGGAACTTTCTTTTCTGGGACAATTTCTTGAGGAACTTCAGGCACTAGAAAGATATTAGTAGTTTTACACTTAGGTTAATGAAGAGCAATGGACTAAAATTGTTTTCACTAGAAGAGATAGTTCTTCTGCAGGATGAGGGCAGAGTTAAGATGTACCTGTGACAAGTGGCACTTCTGGAGTTTTGGGTGGTACCTTGGGAATTTTCTTTTTTGGTACAACTTCTTCACGAACTTCAGGCACTTGAAAGATATTAGTAGTTTTATACTTAGGTTAATGAAGAACAATAGACTAAAATTGTTTTCAAGAGTTAAAGAGATATTTCTTCTGCAGAATAAGGTTGGACTGACAAGTACCTATTACTGGGAGGGCCTCCAGATTTTTGGGCAGTGCCTTGGGTATTTTCATTTCTGGGACAACTTCTTGAGGAGCTTCAGGTGCTTGAAAGATATTAGTATTTTTAAAATTTATGAATAGTGTAGGCATATTGCAATGATTGCTAACAGTACAAGACAATATTTTCTTTCTTCTCAACAGAGCAATGGAAATAAATATCTTTAACAGCTGGGGCTTGTTTTTTTTTTGGACACAGCCACAGACACTTCATTTCAGGTACAACTTCTTTAGGAGCTTCAGGAACTTTGAAGATATTAGTATCTTTTAGTTAGAAACTATAAAGAGGGCATACCGATGACACATTTGTCCAAGCAAATACTATTTGCAAAACTGGCAGATGTTTCTATATACTCTTTCCCCAGCCCCCTAAAACAGGTGACCAGCAACATGTAAGAATAAATACCTTTAGCAGGTGGGGCTTCTGGCATTTTTGGAGGACCCACTGGTACTTTCTTTTCAGGGATGGCTTCCTTCGGCGGCACTTCGGGGGCTTCAAAGATAGTATTTTGTGTTTAGAAAAGGTGAAAACAAATGGTGACTATACCATATAATCTCAAGCCAATATATTTTGAATAGCTACAGACATTTTTTCCCTTTAAAATTAGCTCACCTTTCTCTAGTAGGATTTTTATATATAATTTTCTATTTAAAAAATAGCAATTATTTTTCTCCCTAGTTTGAATAGCTTTGACATTACCTTCAGGGGGTGGACTTTCCGGTTTGGGGGGAATAGCTTCAGGCACCTTCTTTTCTGGGACAGCTGCCTTTGGCACCTCGGGTACTTTAAAGATATTAGTATTTTCATGATTAGACTTGGTAAAGACAAACAGACAGTATCAAACACATTGGTGTGGGGGTGACTACCTTTGGCTGGTGGGACTTCAGGCTTTTTAGGAGGTGCCACTGGTACTTTCTTTTCAGGCATGACTTCTTTGGGAACCTCAGGCACTTTAAAGATATTAGTAAAATAACATTTAAGAGTAATGAAAACCACTAGAACAAAATATTTCAAGAGCAGAAGAGCTGTGTCTTCTTAAGTGTAAGGTGAGTGACAAATACCTGTAACAGGTGGGGCTTCTGGCTTTTTAGGAGGTGCCACTGATACTTTCTTTTCAGG